>CAJNOJ010000199.1:0-117978 GCA_905250025.1 Adineta ricciae
AATTGAAATTTTAAAAAGTGTACTATTTTCTAAAAACAATCTTTGTGAAAGATTTTTCAAGAAGTTTGCTGTTTCATATAATATTTTTGAGACAAAATAAACTTCTGTTCTGACATTATCTAATCGTTATTTGTTAGAAGCTTCTAATGTTTTCTGTATTCCTAATGTCAATGAGCTAAATTATCGGAATTTCGTAATTTTTCACCTGTGAATGACGAGTTCAATTAATTAGATGATCACTTTTATAATAAACGCTGTCACACATACAAAGAATTGTATGCATATAATTTAATTAAGAATTGCATTGGAAGATATTCTGAAATGTATATTTGATTAATCTATTAGTCCAATGTTTCATCCGAAATCGAGATGTTCTCTTGAATATTATCATTCACAATATAAGTGTTATATTGATATATTTCTTTGCTTTTCTTGTCGCTAGTTGGTAGCAAGTTTTTTCTTACGCATTAATTTCTTATTTCTTTTCTGTTTATTTTGCGCGCACCTTTTAAATAAATGAAATGAAAAATTGATTCCTACGTAAATAACAAATTATATCCTATAAAAGTATGAATATGAATGTTATATAATAGATAATATTCAGATCATGTCTCCTGTGAAAATATTTTTCTACCCTCCCGAAAGTTGATTTTGCCCCCTCGGAGGAAAAAACCTGGATAAAACACTGGTGCTACTTGTTTAATACTCGAGTGGAGTTTTCGACTGATACATGTATGCCTAAACCTTTGAATTCAAGACCAAGAATGAAACCAGACAGTAAAGACTATAGGTACACAAGGTAAATTGTTCCTATCTTCAGTACTTTTATGTTAAGTAAGAAGAAAAACAAGGGTCGACTAATAAAAAGCGTACATATGTTATCTTTCGCATGAAATAATCTGCCTCGAAGAGCAAAGTTCTATTTTATCTTGTATGGATCAACATTCGAAACAGGTTTCATTCGTTCTCATACGTATTGTATTTATTGTCTATAGGCAGCAGCATTGTTCTTATCATTATCTATTTTTCAAAAAAAGAGCGATGCACAAGGCTTTTTGTTTGATCATCTTATTCGTTTCTGGAAACCTAGTGGCACATGCACATCAATCGGATGCTTTATCAAATTCAATCAGATCTGGCATGCTATCTGCAAAACACGACGTCAAGCGTGGTGATTTGTGTTCTACATGTGTTAATACATTCGATGCGTTGATCTATTTTGTGATTCAGGGTATTATGGACTTGGGTATCATAACAACATGTGATGATCTATGTTCATATGTTACGAAAAAATCGGAATCACCATATTTAGAAGCTATTTGTTCGATTGCTTGCGATGTTGTTGGAATAAACGAGTTTATCCGCATAGCAACAAAGGTCGATCTTGATCCAATTTATTTCTGTGAATTATTAACACTTTGTCCAGGTAAAAATGAATCATTTTATTTGTATTGAATTGAAACGACAATTAAGCAAAATCTTTCTTTGATTATTTTAGTTAATGATCATGGTGATGCAAAGATTCAAGCATTTGTTATTTCACCACCACATGCTACGGCTTCGACAAAATTTGTCTTTGATTTAACTTTTCAATCGATGAATGGAACTGGTACAGGTCAATTGTTGTACACCATTCATCCGGTCGATGATCTTAGAATTTCATCGTTCCTTCTAATTGAAGAAAAAAAACCAGGTTTATATGCTGAACGTTTCACTGTTGATACGACTCCTGATCCCGATTGTGTATCTGACATTAGTAAGAAGAAAATTAGTTTTCTATTTGAATTCTTAGAGAAACTATATCTGTTTTTTATGATAGCGCCTTGTGAACTATGGATGCCTGGAGTTTACAATATTACGGTTATGATTTGCAATGGAGAATGTAATTCACATCATCCTCACAGTCAGACTTATGACACAGTCAAGAGTTCGTTTCAAATTGATTGAAAAGAAGAAAAATGACAAATCTATCCTAATGATAGTTTATGTTTTAAGTTACAATAAAATCTGAATACAAATTTTCAATTTTTTTGCTGTTGAAAACAGCTTTGGATGAAAATAGTTTGAAATGAACATAGCAATGTACATGTTACTCTCGAATTATTTAAACTCTTTCATGATTACCTTTGTCTAATAACTTAGAAAGTCTAAGTTAGGATTATGGACATTGCTTTTCGCTTGAGACGGTTTATCATATGATCTTTCATTCTTTAGTATATATGAGTAGATGGTGTTAATACACTTTTGTGTTCTCTCACTTATTGAAAATGCAACAATGAAAACTATTAAAATATCAGGAAATTAAGTTTTGAAATGGATTTCAGGTACGCTAGATTGATCCTCCAAAAATTTTAGAAATGAATATAAGAGAAAATCATATGTGACACCTCGAATATTCTAATTCATGCAAGTCATTGCAGTTTTCTAAGATAAATACTTTTTTGAGAATATACGCAAAAAGATTAGTTTTGCTTTTTCAATTTTAAAAGTTCGTTTGGTTGATTGTGAAGTATACATAATGTTTGTTTTCTTCAATCGATTTCAACATTAGATTTACGCATTCAATATGTTTGACAACAGTTCCTTAGAACATGAACCAATTCAAACCAAACGTTATTCTTCGTAGATTTTTATTATTACAAGAAAAAGCTTCTGTTATAGTTATAGTAACCGTTCTTAAGAAATATTTCATTCGTTAAAGGAACAATATGCAATGACTTTTCATTGTCCATGTTCAAATACATCAATTCATTATTCAACATTTCATCAAATAGATTTCTCACTTGAAATAACAATGAATTTATTTAGAATTTAGATATGTTCAAGTTCATTTGTAAGTGATAAATAGATAGATAACGCTCGTCGAGAGTGACTCACATAACCCTCGACTGAAATAATAACACAACTATTACCATACTTTTCATTCATGTCTCATATCGAAAAAGCAAAAGTATCAAGTTAGGTTTAACTTCTCGAACTGATTTCAGGATCGTTATCTTTCTCTTTATTTAGTGTGCATTTCAAAATAAAGATGGGCGTGAAAATGAAATGGTAACTCGCTAAAAGCGGCTAATCTTAACTTTTCACATTTAACCGGCTATTTCTATGATGATCGAAGATCAACCAAATAAGAATATACCCACGGTATCATTTTTTATGCTACATCCGACAGTATTGCAAACATGTAAAGAACTACCCTATTCGAATTATAGCGACTAGCCGCAAGTATCCGATCAGAGGAAGGTCGGTGAACGATTAAGCGCTTGTTTATGATAGGCTTGTACGAACGAAAGCAAGTATGAATGATATTTTGTTTAGAGGTATCAAGCGATTAGATCTAGGCAGTGTTTCATCCTTTTCTCTTTCCAAAATAGCTCAACGAATCCGATCGATGAGCGTTACTCCTGTGTTTATTGATTATCTGAATGATGATTGTTCAATAAAACGCGGTGATGAATAAAATAAAACCACACATGTATAAGACGAAAAGAATATTTGAGTTTTAAGCTTTTAAATCTAGAAGCTAAATTTTCGACTTTTCAACTGTTAGACTATTAATTAAATGCTAATCATTAACCGATTGATCATCTGTCATTAGCCAACTGATTATTACTTATTATCTAATTTTCTATTCGCTGTAAAGGGTGCACCTCACGAGAGCAAAATCACTTTCAACCTCCAGATAATACGTAATAACCAATTGGATAATAATTCATAATCACGTAGTTAATAATTGATAAAGTAAAACTTTATAATTAGTTACCGATTACTTCATAGTCCGTTGGTTGATACCTAATAATCAATTAGTTATGAGGTGAAAAGTTTAAAACTCATAGTTTCGAGTTCGAAGGATTGGTTGAATACTCGAATCGAGTTAACGATTTCCACGCTACTCATTATTTCAGTCGAAAGTCAAGCGATTCACTCTCGACAGGCGTTAATTATGTCTCAGGTTCATTTTTTCCACTAAATAGAGAATTGTGATATACAGAAAATCATGATCTTGCAATATGGAATTTGCCTTTGCAGCTTATATTGTAGAGTGAATGTTCAATAAATAATTTTTGCCTGATGTTATTCTGGTATGAATTGAAAAAATCATCAAAACATTAGTTCTTATATAGTGCTTATTAATACTAAAGCGTCAAATAAATGTAGAACGTCATCTGGTTATCGACTTCGAGAGTCATATGACTTCTGAAATAGTTAGTTTTCTTCATGAAGGATAGTAAAAGGAACGCTCTAGGTTCATTATTTCATTGGCGAATCTCAAATGAATACTGTGAAAAACTATATTCTGACGTTAAATTTATTTCGATCTAACAGAAATGAAGAAGAAGTGACTGATCATCAGCTAGAAAGCAATCTTATTGCTACTCGTGTTTATCTGATAACTTTAGTAATGGTTTTGCTTGGCATTGGTCTTGCAACAAAACTAAAAATTGAAACAAAAACACTAGTTATCGACCAACCTACTCAGTCTCAATTTGAATCATTAGTCGATCCTTCATGTCCATGTTCAAAAAGTTCTTTACCTTATAGTGAATTTATTTCTCATGAACCATTATTTCATCAAGTGTGCTCAAGTGATTTTATTTCTAATCAGTGGATTGAATCATTTTATTTTGGAAATATTACAACAAATTATCTTGCAAGTGATTATCGTGCTATAGCAAGTGCATTTTCTCAAGCACTAAAGAGTTTCTGTCAATTATCAAAAGAAAAAGTGGCAGAAAGTCTTCTGTTGTTTGAAACAACATCAATGATTAATACTTACGCACTTTCTCAATCTATTCTTGAATCTGAAGTTCAATCAACAATCGACCGTTTTCAAAGAACAGCACCTAATCAATTTCGAACACAGGTCGAACTAATCAATCAGATAATTCTTGTTAACGAGTTACTCAACGGATTAGAAACTTGTCTTTTCCCATCACTTCGTGCGGGTGATGTTGGTTTTCGAGTTCAGTTAAATATCAATGGATTTCAACATAATAATGAATCATGGTGTTGGTGTTTAGAATCCTTTATTTGTGAAGAACCAAGCGGAATTTACAATGAATATGCCATTGACACAAAAGGATATATTTCGCTTGATTATAAGCCAATTATGAGTGTACCAGGAATTATGACAGGTTTAATGCCAGTCAATACATTACTTCAATCATCACTTGAATGTTTTTTCAATGAAATTTGTCTTCATAGGATTTTGCAATATTCGAAAACGCCAAATGCAAAATTTAATGTAATGACTCCATTGGCAACTAGTCGATTCAATGTCAATTCAACTGTTCAGTCAATCATAGATCGATTAATGGTTGAAGATTGGGGATCAATGATCTCTTTTGAGAAGTATTATACTCAGTGCGCGCCAATAATGTGTCGTTATTCGATCAATGAACGACCTGATTATTTCACTGTTTCCAGTAGATTGATTGGTCTTCTTGGTGGACTTTGTACGGTATTGTCTATCATAGTTCCATTAATCGTTAACTTTATTCGACGACGGCCAACTGATGAAATAACGGAAGCTATTTCTAGTAGGTTATTATTTCTATCAAATCTCTTTCTTAATCAAGTTTTTTTTTGTAGTGAGAGAACGTATATGCCGATTGGTACTATCAGTGAAGAAGAATCTTGTTGAATTAAATCTTTTTAATGATAATTCTGATAATGAACGGTTTATTTCGGATCAACGTATAGCCACTCGAATCTATATATTAATTTTACTTATAGTTCTAATTATATTAACTTTCTATTCGTCACTATCACGTGAAGTTCATCGAGAAACAATCCAAAAACCGACCCAATCTGAATATGGATATCTTCTATCAATTTATTCGTCCACTTTAGAATGCCCTTGTTCATTGATTTCAATTCAAAGAAATACTTTTATGGAAATGGAACCTGAATATCATCAAGTCTGTTCAAGTGATTTCGTTTCATCTGTATGGATCGATTATACAAATCAAGGTATTGCAGCTGGAGAATATTTTTATTACTTAGATTATAAAGGAAATGCCGGTGCACAATTTCAACTCTTAGCGATTTTTTGTCAACAAGCTAAACAAATTATTACTGATGCTCTTCAGCTTTTTCTTCAAGATGACATTGTAACATCGCAAGTACTTTCGCCAGAACTATTTAGTCTACAAATGAACGGATTAATTCGAGATTGGCAATTAGAAACAATTAAAAGTTTCAATAGAACATTTCAATTGATTCAAACGACTCAACAAGGAAATCAATTGATAAATGCTTATTTCAATTTCAAATTAAACTTTAGTGATACAGGTGAAATCATACCGTATCCATTAACTTATTTTGATGATCAAACAAATTCAACTTGTAATTGTGCTATATCAAAATCATGTGGTACATTAATGGCCTTTTATGATTTTGATCCGTTTACGTATAATTTTACAAGACTTGATACAATACCAAATTTTTATACGTCATGTATTCCTGTTCAAGCTTTACTCGATTCGTCACTCGAATGTTTTTATAATCAGACATGTATGAACAAAATTGCTCTATACTTACCACTAGGAAACAGTTCATTTACAATAATGAATTCAAGTAAAAATCAAAATAATGAAAGGATTGAATTAATTATTAATCGATTATTTGTTGACAAATGGTCGTCAAATTTATCATTTTATAATTATTACCAAGTTTGTTCACCTCAAACATGTACGTTTGAATACACTCGTCAGCATGATTTCTTATTCTTGATTACTACTGTAATCTCTGTCTTTGGTGGTCTAACAATAGGTTTAACAATTATGATTAGTATTCTACTAGAAATTGTACAAAAACTGAGAAGCAATCGTTCATTTTTCGACCACATTGATGCTATGAAACAATGGACTCTTAGTTTGATGAAAGAAAAATATTTACCCAATCGACTTAAACTTTTACTGTTAGTAATTATATTAGTAGTACTCTTTTTATTTTCTTCATTTCAACTGGAAACAAAAACGATCCAAATATTCAAACCATCAATTGAGATCTATGAAAATTTATTTAAAAAATATCCGAACACTCTTCAATGCCCTTGCTCCAAAGTTTCAATTTCATACGAAGTATTGATTAATGTTTCTGTGATTAATTATCATCAAGTGTGTAGAAGCTCTTTTATTTCTAATCAATGGATTGAAGCTATATTTTCTGATAAAAATTTTACTCAATTTGATTTAATGGACTTTCGATCGACGTCGTCGGCTTTTTTTCAACTACTGGCATCTTTATGTCAGTTGAGCAAAGAAACAGTCAACGATGGGCTCTCACAATTGAAAGCTACTAAATTTATTAATGCTCATATATTATCAAGAGTCACGTTTAATGATCAAATTCAATCATTTATCAATCAATTTCAAGTCAGTATGACTAATGCATTTTTAAACACACTTCATTTAGTTCGTCAAATAACTAATGATAATACATTGATGACACTTCGTGGAACAAATTGGCAATGGAAGAAAATGACAAATGATACATTTCGAGCTGATGCGACGGTTCGAACAAAGCCGACTCACTATGGTACATGTGATTGTGGTTTATCTTCACAATGTGTTCAACCAGCGGTAGTGGCTAAAAATAACACTATTCCTGGACTGTACGTTGGCTGTTATCCGCTTGAAGCTTTACTTACATCATCCTTACAATGTTTCCTTGACTCCTCATGCTTTCAACAAATACAATTACAAAATACCTCTTTCAATCCATTGGATTCATATATTGCAAGTCGTTTTCCTCAAAATGCCTCAGTTGAAACTTTAATTAATCAACTGATGGTAGAAGAATGGTCAAAATCAATATTCTATGAAAAATATTTTAATGAATGTTATCCACTCTCTTGTACTTATTCGTATTTTCAACATCGTGGTTCAATCGATGTTCTAACAAATATTATTGGACTTTACGGTGGATTAGTAATATCAGTCAAAGTAATCGTACACATTTTGCTTAATGCATATAAATCATCCAAACGACGATCGAATCGGGTTGAACCGATATCAAATTAATAATAATATTCAAAATGACTGCCTTCCATGTTGTCATTTTGTGCTTTAAATTCAGTAAACGTTTGACCATCAAATCATAATAATCCAGTCGATCAGTTTTTATTATTTTCAAAATAAATATCAGCCTACTTAGAAATTGAAAATAAGATCTCATGAAACTATCACATCGATATTTATATTCGCATCAAATAGAACAAATGGCGTGTTTACTGTTTATAAATAACATAAAGGTTTATATATAGTACAGTCAAATCTCCAGAAACTAACAATTGTCTTCTATATCCGTATAATAAAATACCGAACACGGTTTTTCCACGACTTAGGAGTTTTGTTTTACAATACAGAACGTAATTCCTTTGTACAAAAAAACAAGTAAAATGACAAATATTATTTTCTATTCATTAGTAATGATGTGCCAAACATATGTATATTCATGACTTCGAATTAAACTTTGTCTCCTCATTTGCTACTCGGTTTATATTCTTTTAATCATAACTAACACAAGTTAATGAAGTATTTGTCGATTAACCTCGATTATCATGTGTGATGCTTGTTTTATTCCCTCGGCTGAAAGGAAGGCCATACGAAAAAATAGTTTCTATGTTTGGGTGAGGCTGTCAGGATCAAAAGTCAGGATTTATTGAAATTTTTAAAACTCAAAGATACATGTTCTAGGATATGTCCTGAGCGACGGAGCCAAAAGTCAAAGAAACATTTTTTCCAATCTTTTATAATCCAAAGTTGTATCATTTGGGAGGAGTATATTACTTGGATTTGATAAAGGTACTACATCGCGCGAGTCCCTTCAACCTCCCTAAAACTATGGTAGATAGGTGACAATCTACTAGTGATGCCTTGATTTCTTACTGGTGTCCTCGATTGAAAGAGATTATATCTAATGATTAAATAGATGGAATGTTTGGGGAATATGTTCGTCTACATTTCGAAAGTTAAATAATATTTTCTTTGGAAAATTATTCAAGATAATGTTTCGTTCTCACCTACCACATTGACTCAAGTCGTGCGTTCCTGATCCTAGTCTTCAATGAAATATCCAAGGATCTCAATTTATAGACTACAAAATTTAAATATTTATCTAAGAGATTTGAATAGCAATCGTGAGTTGAGGACTAGATATGATAATGAAACAAAATAGATATTTGTTTTCCTTCAGATTCGTCTGCAAGGGCATGAATCAAAAAACTATGATCAATTAGGGATTTTGCTTGACCAGACAAACTGCTAATCTATGTACATCAGAACGATTAGCCGCTCCCGGTACATTTTTTTTTCACATATAGCTCGACTACTTCGACTTAGAAGAGGGTCATATTCAAGAAAGTGACCGAAAAATATAATATACGTTCGTTTGTCGATCGCTGGTCGTATATTATGCCCTTCTGTAGGCTATGGTAGTACTCTTGAGCGCTGAACTTCTATATCACGAATGCCCTTTGATTCTCCAGAGAAGGCGATTTCTGTCTCGTTCAGAAAAAAGCAGTTACTTCATTAGCGCTAATGAAGCATGGGCCTCATACAGTGCAGGCTGTTTTTGACGCTTGTATGCTGCTTTTTAACTTTTCCAGGATGGATGATTGCTATGATGACCGCTAGTTGTTTATGGACTAAGGAACGGCTTTCGGTAAGAATCAGATACATTTGTGTACGTGTGTTAATATGATTACGATAACAATATTCTCTAAGAGTATATGGCTATGATAGTAACAAATACAAAACATAATGAAGTACAGAAAAAGATGTGTTGTCAAATTTTGTTCTTTACATGATATACTCTCGAAAAGGAATACCGGTGTAAAAGGGTTATAGAATTGTCCTAGTGTCCTGACGACTTTTGTTAGACGATACCTGGAAACTTTTAAGCTGTACGCTCAATGGTACTTTTGCCTTTTTACGTTAGAAAGTGCCGAATCAAATTATTAAAAGATGGTCTCTTTATTACCAAAAGCATCTTATTGCATGGGTAAATTGAGCAGAATGGTATGAGTCTTTAATTGTCGCATTTCATGGTAAAGAAAGTTTAAAAGTAGACTAGATATCTCTTGAATTCAGAGATTCATCAGTTCTTGTGCTTCTGTGCCTCTGTTCGACTCGCGTATTGTTGAAAATGAAGACGATGTTTTTATGAATCTCTGCCTGTGACAATGCCGCGTATGTTTGCCTTTTGCATGCTATGTGACCGTACTTCATTAGGCTTTTAATGTACTTTAGCATTATCTTTCCTATGTTTATTTTTACTCAATGGACAATTATCTAAACGCACGTTCTGTATAAAGACGATGCGATCTGAGAGAAATAAATAAATAAAACCGTTGTGATATTAACGTACACATCTCTTGCATCAAGAGTCGTCATACTATCTATATAAACAATAAAATATGAAGAATAACAATATTCTTTAAGTTATCTTTATAAGGTCATGTCACGAATCACATGTTAAGGATGAAGGCGACTTGATGAGTTGATTCCCTTTTGTGAAACAAAGGATTATGCAGCGTCAAAACCACCAGCTTGGAATGCCAAAGGTTTGCCTCTCCTATCCAGTGAAAATTCGATATTCATTAAACTAGCGAAAGATAATCTAATTGACGTCGAGGGTGTGTCCGAAATTAGAAGGATCATCTTCACGATGAAAATCCGGCTGTTAGCAAGCACAAGATACGAGTGTTTGTGTAAGCTTCAAAAACACGGAAATTGCGTCCACCCTCACCCTCAAGATATCTTTCTATCATATGAATTGGTTTTATACTCAATATCTGTATTTATTGGAAAAATATTCTCTTCTTGTTGATATAGAAAATTCTTTTCTTTTTATCCGCTTTGATTCTAACATATCATTGGATAACTAGCCATTGTAGCAACAGCACATTGATTATTTTTATTTCGTACCACTCTGACAAAACCTTTTTCACCCCAGCCAGTACCCCAACTAAAATGCAAATATGCATAAAAACACCATCTACCTCAAATTAGTTCTAATGACCTGTTTTTTAAGAGCCAATAGTCCTTGCCTGAATCATTTCCATAACCAATAATAAAGATTCCATGATCGGGTTGAGTAGCCTGACATTGTGGTTCATCGTAAACTAGGAAAAATAGCAAATAACCAAATCGAACAAAAGTCGACATCTACCTCCGCTTTGGTACATTTGAAATGAAGAGTGACTGGCATCAATAGCAGTTGCAACGGGCCCAATCAAAGCTACAGCTTGTTGGAGAACACTTTCATTTCCGGATGGAATGGTAACGTATCCACAAACTCTCACCACAACATCCGATGTGTTAAATGTACATGTCTGTTCAATCGCTTTGTATGGATAAGTGGCGTCTGACTGGATTCCACCGGCTTCTTCCAAATATTGAAAAGATTGAGTCATCAATCCACCGTTACACCCGTAATTTCCCTGTTTAGTCGAACAATCAACTAATTGTTGTTCAGAGAGTGAAACGAGTTTGCCCGTTTTAATCGCATATAAGCCTTCAATTGAACCAACTGCTGAAAATGCCCAAGATGATCCGCATTGACCTTGGTTTTTAACGGGAACGACAGCATGTTTATCACGCCAATCTGTTTGAGAAGAAGAGAAGACATTGATAAATCGTCAATGTGATTATTCATACCAACAGTGTCCGGTATCTCAAGATTAGAATCTTCTGTGAACGCTCGCTTCGTCTTTTGAATACGTTTACTAGGAAACTTCTTCAATAATTTGACGAATTCTTCATTAGTCTAAATAATTCCACCTCGGGTAGTCATGAATACCCAAGAAAATCTTACTAAATCTGCAAACTGATTCATTCCAAGTCGATAAGTATGAAGACCAAGGTCAGCTCGGCGGTTGTGTTCTTCTACTAATTCCAAGTTTTTCTCCCAAATCATACGGCTAAAAGACGCAAAAATATATTGATACGAAACTAAGACAATAAACTTTCATACCGAAGGCGTTCTTCAACATTTGTGTAACTTTTCTGAAACTGATTTTTCCATGCTTTCCATTGTCCATTGACCGTCATGGAACGAATGCAAGTGCTGCTCAAAGCAAGCGTAACGAGTACGAGAATTAATGTCGATTGCATGTGAATATTTCACTCGCTGAGTATGACAATGTCAGATTTTTCCTTGGAGTACTCACCTTTTGTTAAAAAAACAAGTGACTTTCATTTCAAGACATTTATCGCGCTTCTCATCATTGGTAAGCTTTTTTCTTATCTCAACGCACTGTCATTCGCTGATACGAAGTGCTTTTGCTACATCATTTAGAAAATATACATAGATTTGAATGTGCCAGCACGAATTATTGACATAATTCTCATTCTATAGTCAAAAATTGCTTTCAATTCCTCTTTCTTCGGCTTATTCGGTATAAACTTGATTTCAAAGTGTGTTGCTTGAACTGAACGAATAGCTCGCACTTAAACTCTCAAGATGTCGAGTATCATCGAATCAGCAATATTTTTCATCCTTGAATAGAACACGCGAGAAGTGAAAAGAACTACACAAGAATCACAGCTGCTTACTGAACGTACTTAGATCTTGTGGAGGAGCATTGAATGATATTCTCGTCGCCATACGAATCTATCATGTAGACAAAATAAAGTTTTCGTTTTCTATTAGTACTCACAAGCAAAATAGGTCAGATCGCTGCCAAAAAAGCAATTTTCTTGTACTAGTTTATTATTTTAATTATCAAACGATTACGAGCATCTAGTTTTGAATTTAAATCCACCTTGAGGGTGGGTGAGGGTGCAGAATTTTTATGATTGGAAGCGATAGAGCTCAGCAAGTTGTACTTGGAACCAGTGTTGGTTTGATTGGAATTTACGCTCGAACGAATCCGCTCAACATAATGTCCAATCGTGCCCGTAGATATCCTACGTTTTATCTATTGCTTTTGTCGGTGTGTTACTCTTCGTAGGCATTTTCATCTTTCGAAACAGGTTTTATTCAGCTCTCCTTTGTGTTTTAATAATAATATAGAAGTTTTTACGTTAGTATCTAGAAGAAAATATGGGATTGTGTGAAAGAAGTGACGGCAACAGAATATTCGTCGGAAAATGATGATGACGACCGAACAACATTGAATAGTGAAGTAGCTATGCCGTGATTTCAAGTAGTGCATAACTTTAATGATTGTCCATAATTAGATATATAAGTCAAGTGGAATACATCGTCCTGGAAACTGTGAATCCAGCACGAACAGCAATCTGCCCGTCTCTAGTGAAGAGAACTACTCAGAAAGAACACCGCTTCTTTCCACAGATATCTCAGCGGCATCTTCGGTTATAGATAGAAATAAAATACTTCTTAAAAGTCGACGCTTTCTTGACGATCAGAAGAATCCAGTGCAGACGGTATTCAAGGGTATCAAGAATTGTCATTAATATCCCTGGAATAAGCTGTTCAATCCATCGTTCCTTGTATAGCTAAACGCAACTGCACAACACCAGCTGATGACCTCACTTGCGTAAAGAGAATCGAAATCTACTGAAGCCGTGGTTTTCCTACTTGAAACTTCTTTTGACAGACTTAGATAGAATCCTTTCTCAAGCATTAACGATATGGCGTGGAATTCCATTAATCTACGAGAGGAGTACAAAGTCAATAAAACCTACACTTGATGGATGTTTACTTCGTGTACGGATACAATGTCTGTGTTAGAAGCTGATTGGTTCCTCGGGAAAAAAAGAATATGAGCAATGTTTCTTGTAATGCGTCAAAATGGCAAGAAAATCAGCCGACAGGCGTTTGATCATAATGAAAATGAAATTCTTCTTTTACCTGACACACAATTTCTCGTGAGAGCTTGTTTGCAACCCTCAAGAAGCCGATCCTGATCTAACTATGATTGATCTGCAAGAAGTCGAATCAGAATTCGCATTACTTGAACGATCCATTTTACCACATGTAATAAATGAATAACTTTTATTGTTTCTGTTCTCTGTATTAACACGGTCTACGATTTCAAATGGATTAAGAGATTTTATATATAACCTATCTCATGTATTTAATCGAAACTCCGCAACATCGTGATCAGCCTACATAAAATTGTTATCAATAAGTAAAAAGGTGCATAATATGTGTCTATCTTTATCCTCATTCTATATGGAAACATGTGGCGCCGATTTTAACTGAGGAAATCCACTTATCGTTTCTCGTGCACGAGCGACGATAAGAGAAAAGTATGCGCATTACTTACAGCCTTCGTAGTTTTGTCAAAATTGCTTTTTTTGCGTAGGATCATCATTTCAGAATAATGTGAATGTATCGTACTAGCATAATCATGACATCCACTATTTAGTCTAGGTTCTCCGAAGTCCGATTTGACAGAAACGTCTTATTATCATAGAGATCAGCGAACTTTACTTTACTCGTGAGATTGAGCCTTACCTTGAAATCTTCTGTATGCAAAATGGCTTTTCTCAAAGATTACTTTCTCAATTTAAATCTCTTCGAACCGCGCCCTGAGAGTATCGAAGTACAGGATGATCAAACGCGTCGTTGGAATCTTCTCACAACTCGAGTGTATCTTATAGTTCTTCTATGGACTCTCATTGTAATCGCCTTGTTTTTATCGCTGACGCGTCAAACGACAATAGTCAAAGTGAAATTTCCAACCAAGCAGCTGTTCGAGAAATTTCCTTCAAATGCCCGGTGTCCTTGTTCTCAGATCTCTTTTTCACATAGCAAATTCATTTCACTCCAAACAACTTTCCATCAAGTTTGCTCGAGTGACGTAATTTCCGATCGATGGCTCAAAACGATAAATCTTCGAGCAAACGCTACTTATTTTCCTCGAGGCGATTTTCAAACATTTGGTAGCGCTCAATTTCAAGCACTTGCTGGTTTTTGTCGTTTAGCTAAAGCTAATATCGAGCAAGCCATCAACTCCTTCTATCTTCGTACATTCCTAACCCCTCAAGTACTATCTGACACCGATCTTCAATCAAAAATTCAAGCATCGATCACTGAACTTCAATCAACAGCACCAAATACTTTCAATGGTTTACTACGATTAGTTAATGACATGATCCGAACGAATGAACTAATGAATGGATTACTAACTGTTGCGACCTATAGATACTATTTCCTATCCCAGAATAACGTTAATCTTGCTAGAATAGGTATTGGATACATGCAAACCGACGGATACTGGTGTACATGTCAAATTAAACTTTGTCCGTGGAGTCCTTCAGGCATACACCAAGTATTCAATCGATCTGTAGAACCATTTCCGGCAATTCTTCTTTGGCAAATACCCGGAATCTCATCAGGCTGTCTCCCTGTGCATTCAATTCTTCTTTCCGATCTCGAATGTTTCTATAACCAAACGTGTGTGAATAAACTTTTCTCATATTTCCCGATAACGAATGAAACATTCGTAGCAATGAATGCCACTAAACGCAGTCGCTTCCATCCAAATTCTACCGTACAATCCGTAGTCGATGAACTGATGATCGAAGATTGGATAACAAACATTTCCTATGAAAACTATTATTCTCAATGTGCACCAAAACTATGCACATTCTATGAAACCTCTCGACACAAGAAGATGTACGTCATCACAAAACTTATCAGTCTATTGGCTAGTTTAGCCATTGGTTTCAAATTAATTATCCCCATTGTTATGCGAGCCGTCCGAAGGTTAACAGATCGAACACCACGGACACAAACATCTTGTAAGGATAGTTGGATTCAGTTAACAAAGGTTGTTGCTTAAGTGAACTATATTTTAGTTTGTGCTCGTTGTCAAAGACTTCTTCGAAATAGTCGAAAGGCACTCATTGAATTGAATATCTTCAGGCATTATCCAAGCACTGACCGACAAATACGCTACGAACGTTATGCTACTCGAGCCTACATCTTGTTGATTCTCATCACAATCTCGATTTTAACGATTTACAATTTCTCACAAAGATCGATTCGTTCGAAAACAATTGTTTATCCAAGCGAATCACAGTATCTTCAACTACAACAAGATCACCCGCATAGCCTTTCGTGTCCGTGCTCTTCAGTTTCAACTTCGTACGGAACTTTTATTCAACTTCGACCTTATTACCATCAGCTATGTACAAGCGATTTACTTTCGGAAAAATGGATGAGTTACACATACTATTTGAAATCTGACGCATCGTTTTTTCTCGATTATCGTGGCACTGCCAACACTCATTTTCAAACCTTATCAACATTTTGTCAAGAAGCTCAGCAAACAATCAAGGATGCACTTCGAATATTCTTTCAAACAGAACTTGTAAGTTTTCAAGTGCTTTCTCCTCGTTCATTTCAGCTTCAAAGCAATTCACTGATTGAAAATTGGAAATCAACTACAATCAACACATTCGTGCGTACGGTTCAATTAGTTCGTGAAATAACCCACGGGAATCAATTATCCAATGGTGGATTCAATTCAATCGCTGATGTTAATCCCATTACTAGAAAGACGACATTACAATCACGATCTTATGGCCCTTGTAATTGCGCTTTGGCTCGATCATGTCGGATCCAAGCCGGTATTTATCAAATCAACGAATTTCACAGTCGAAATAGGACATATTCAGTTCCTAATTTCTTTCTTGGTTGTCAAACAATCGAAGCATTACTTCTCTCGACATTACAATGTTTCTATAATCTCTCGTGTATGTTGACAATTCATAATCAATCAGCTAGAGTCGCTTCACAATCTTTTACATTTTCTCCGCTGAATGAAAAACTTAATCCACCAAATGAAACAATCGAATCCATTGTTAATCGACTAATGGTTGATCAATGGTTTTCCAATTATTCGTTTTCGTTGTATTATCACAAATGTGCTCCGTCGTTCTGTACATTCGAATTCGAAGCTCATCAGAGCTTCCGATATATCATTGGTACCATTCTGAGCATCTATGGAGGTCTGTCGCTCGGACTGAAGATTGTCATCTGGATTGGTCTGCAATGTCTTAAACAAATTATGGAGCACATCACGTCGAGATTAGCTATGTGGCATTCAATTCGACGTGTGTTTACTCTGAATGATAAGCGCAAAGTCATTCGTCGATTACACTTCGTTCTGGTTATTATCATGCTTTGTATTTTCTACGGTATAACGAATTTTACAATTTATACAGAGACTGTAGGGATGAAGAACATTACGTTAACTAGTTATAAAGAGTTACTCGAACAATCCCACGATTTGCTACAGTGCCCGTGCTCTCGAATTTCGATAAAATATAAATCGTTTCTTACTATTCAACCGCGTTTTCACCAGATATGCTCGAGTGATTTCGTTTCCAATCAATGGATTTCGTATTTATACAACCTTAGCGTACGGATGAACGAGTTCGATCCAGCTGATTTTTATCATGCAGCCAGTGGACAGTTCCAGCTGCTTCAGTCGTTGTGCAAACTATCCGAAGAAACATTAAATCAATCGCTTATTCAACTAGGCGAAAGCGAATTTATTAATACTGAACTTCTAGCTCCGGATTTATTAGAAAGTCGAATTCAATCAAACATCAACGAATTCCAACTAACAATGCCGAATTTATTTATCAATACTCTCTCGTTACTTCGCGAGATGATCGGAACGAATATGATACTAACAGTATTTTCTACCAACTGGCTAATTGAAACACCATCTGTTCTATTCCACGGAAAATTTGCTCATACAATTCCAATAGATTATCAGGAATGCAATTGCGCAGTGTCATTTAAATGCGTGTCTCCATCTCGTGGCATGCTTGCTGGCTGCTATCCACTTGAAGCTATGCTTCAATCTACACTCGAATGTCTCTTCATTCCAACGTGTATTCCCATCATGTATAATTTCAAAGTGTTGGACATTTCTTCAGTTAATTCAAGTCGTTATGCTCTGAACGCGACCGTCGAATCGATTATTGATAAACTAATGGTTGAAGAACTCTCAAGCAAAATGTCCTATGAAGTATACTTTAATCAATGCGCGCCATTATCCTGTAGTTATTCATATGATGGTAAGAATGACGTAGTAGAAGGAATTACCACTTTAATTGGCCTCTACGGTGGTTTATCAATCATTTGTCAGTTACTTTCTGTATTCATTATCAAACAAGCTTTCTGTCGAGTGCGACAAGTTAATCCAACGACACAATAAATTATCTCAATAGTGCACATTTTGAAATCATTTCAGTATTATTCCTGTAAATGTATCTTGGCTCGATATCATACGATAAACTTACCGCTGTAATCGAACTGCTTGACAAAAACGTAGTACCCGTAAATAGGTGTACGTAGAACGTTTGAGAATCTAAAAAAAACATTGCTATATGTTTTGTTCTTATTCGGATATCACTCACCGAGAAATACGGAACGCTAAAGAGAATTCCAAGGATAATATTGATTGAACTAGAATATATTGACTTGAACAGATTTGTTGGAACCATGCAATCAAAAAAATTATAGAGATAAAACTATAGCATGCTATGTATTCTTGTGTTACATATCGAACGGTGAGAGTCCGGGTAATAGATCTAACGACGTAACTATTATGTGCATTACTATGCGAGACGAGTATGTGAGTCCGTCCGTCTTCAATATAATTGATACAATTATCTTATTCTTACGTCCTAGAACAAAATAAGTCAGCACTCAAACAGAAAGAAACAAACTGTACTTCTTGTGCGTCAAGAGAAACGAGCATATAGTATAATCGCTAATAAGAAATAATTATCTCAACCAAAGATCATTCTACGAGTCCTTTTCTAAACAAAATAGTCTGACTATCTTGACAGTATATGTGCAGATGTGAACGCAAGATTTTCCTTCGAAGGCATCCGTAACAAAAAGAATTTATCGTTAAAAGTGCTACGTGCTCTATACCTTATGAAATGAAGTTGAAGAATGGAATTCGCAAGCACTGATTATTTTTGCTTCAGTATCGTCTGCGTAGTTCTGTTAGTGTGTTTGAAACTAGGGATGGTCGTCGTGCCTTCATACCCACATTTTTTCCTCAACAATAAGTGACATGAGAAGCGATATGATCAAAATTTTTTCTCAAGCAGGCAATCTTCATTAAAAGCGATTGTCTGTTGATTTTTCACGTTGATAAGCAGTTACCGTCGAGCAAGTATTTATAAAGCAAATTATTCTGTTACTCTTCTGCAGTCCACCTATACTCATAATGAAGGTGAAGATCATTTCAAGTTTATGCTTGTTATTTGTTGTGATGGAATTGAATGAAGAAGATAGTTCTAATGAAAACGATTTGGAATTAAGAGAAAATTAAATCATGGATTTATTGAAAAACACTCGAAACAGAGAAGCATAGTCAATGCTATGGATTTTTCAATACTTGATGCTGCTATCGAATTAAGAGTGTTCATTGGTGGAAATCGCTGGATCGCCAGACTGCGAACGTTGTTTCTTCGGAAGGAAGTGTTAAAAAATGTTCATGAACTAATAAAACATTTATTCTATCGTATTTAATATAATTATACATGCTATTACAGTAGTCTTCAGCATTTTCATAGAAACGAGAGGACTACAGTTAAGATATTCTTTCATTGTATTGATTTCGCATTAGACGCAACATGAATCAAATATTTACTTTATTATTCTTTGTTTAACGAAGAAAGTAAGCAGGACTAGTGTCATCGGCGAGTCATGCATCTTTCCGCAGCAAATAAATTCAGACAAACTATTTCTATGTCAATGAGCCATAAATACTATATAACATTCACCGAAATGCAATTTACTGCCTTTTCGCGCAAGCGTTTTTACGATTATATATATATACATATAACTCAGATCTCCGTTCTTATACATCGACTTGATGTTAATCAGCGTCGCATGTCTAATATTTTCATTTGTACTGACTAAAGGTGATGATGGTTATCCGCAAGTCAAACAAGTTCTTAATTTGAAATTATCAGACTTAATTCCAACGACCTTTTAGAAAACGTTTTAACCACGCGTGCCAAACAGAAACACATTTACGATACAATCGCAATCTCTTATATTTATCAAGGTATCTGGCATCGCTTTAGTGTCGTCGCATAAGAATCTAATTTTATACGAATTACAATTCGAAACCATATGTCGAGAATCTGATACTAAGTTCTATCAAAATCACGGCTCTTCATTCTTTTGAGGATTGGGGAGTCAGAGATTGTGGTGGTAGAAGTGGATGCATAGTTCTCATCATTTTTTATGTTCTAGTTGAGAAATCGTTTATCTGTCTGTTGGCACCTATGTAAATGATGTAGGTGTACGATTTATTGCTATCAGCAGATCGAAGCTGTAAACATGTGACAAATATCTCCGATGTAATAAAATATATAGTGAAAGGTTGTACAGCTACTCCAATAGCTAAATATTATCTACTACGATCAAAACCATTTTCAGACACCTTATGCAATCATATGTCGAAGAGTCTCTATGTATAGAACATTCTCTGTGTACCTGAGATAATTAATTCACTTCAACCGTTCGCTGGAACAAATCGAAGCTCCAGGAGTTCTTTGTGAACTGTCACTGTTGTGCCTGTATCCGAAATTCCATCAGTAAGATTGCCGTCAACAGATTCACAATCTTCCAACTTCACGCAAAGAGAGCTGACTGATGAACTCCTCCGTGGGTAGATGAAACATATCTTAATCATATTCACCAAACCTTTTACTTCGATACAATAGTTCATCGACGGACAAAACAGCATCCTCACTTATCTATATAAAAGCGTGTGTTGTTTCATCAACAGTCACTCAGTGCAATCTCGAAGGATCAATTCAACAATTCCAAGCGTACAATCATGTTATCCTCTGCATCTTTCTCATCTATTTCATTCAAGTAAATTCATTATTGCACATAGACCTATGTAAACATTCTTTTGTTCGTTTTCAGGGGCTAACTGTCTTGCCCTTAACGATCGTCTATCTCTATCGTGGTCGAGTTGCCATCAGTTCCGACATCTTTTGTAAGATTTGGTTTATAACTACATGGTTCTCGCAATGCAATTTCAATCCAATTGAATGCATTTCTCTCTTTGGAACGTTATTTACTCATCTTTCACCATCAATTTTTGCATGAGTAAGTCACTTCACGCTAATTATACGTTACCATTCCATTCTTCGTCTAGACATCGAATCATTGCACATTATATACCATTGGTTTGTGTAATACTTATTCCATTTGCTTATGTTCTCATTTGTACAAATTTTGTCTATATGATGCTTGGTCATGTGTTAGTGCATGTTATTTGATTCAGCCCACCATCGGTATATTCACGTAGGTGTATGCTATTCTCATACCTGTTTCCATCATGATTATTTTCAATGTTGCAATTGTCGTTCGTGTTACTTATCAGAAGCAACGAATGATGCGAAAAAATTCTCTGACATCGAAACAGAAAGATGCTCTTTCAACTATTTGCCATCACCAGACCATTGTGTATCTCGTGGGTGACAATAAGTATTATTAATATAATTAACATACTCAGTTCTAATCCAATTCTAAGTGACATTCAAGCAACATGGTCTTTGATTGGTTTGATCTATATTACTGTACTTGTCTCGCCGGTTGTTTCCGTTTTTGCTATTTAGGAATTGAACATAAAAGTTCCTTGGTACCATCGATGTGCCATTCAAACTTTACCTACAAATAAATGAACGCATTAATTCGAATGTTCCAAATCGTACTTTAGACAATGATCATCATTTTCTATCCGAACAATAAAATCAAATATTTGGCCAGTAGATAGCGCACCACCAAATCTCAAAGCATGAGAGTGAGTTAGATACTACAAAAAGACATGTTTAAAATCTATTCATTTAATTTCGAAACCTTCGGTCAGGAAGCTATTAACACCTGACGAAGCGCTTGAGTTCTTCACGAAATACTTTACTTGACAGTGCAAACAGATAGAAGCCTGTACAGGTATCTGTCAGTGAGATAATGTCAGCTATTCGATTCAATAAATAATCTGTGGCTGTTTGAAGAAGATCCACTGCTACCAGATATATTGCTGCATCGTAAAACCGATTCGTTGAAGCAAAAGTCGATGTTGTACGAAAACAGATGGATTGAACAAACATCATTTAAATTCATTGCCAATCTGTTTTGTTTTGACGGCATATTTGTGGTTGCGATTCATTATTTTGTGATCCAGTTCACTTCATGTGTTGCCGAGTATAATAAATGTAGCTAAAACTAACAGCAATACTAAGAGTTCTGCAAGATCAAGAGACAAATTGAACAGAACTCCATGCGCGTAGAGTAGAAGACCGCGAGCTACATATAAAAATTAGAACAACAAACGGACGTATATTGAGATAAATCAAACAAAATATTCTATTAATCTGTCTCAAGCGAACAGGACTTATTACCAATCGATCGAAGCGCTATAAGAGGCCACACTGAATGGTTTCTTTGTCGTTCAATGTTTTACATACATTTCCCAAAATAGAAGATAAGAAAATAATTTGCAAGTGACAATGGAATAAGAACGTAGATCGATATTATATCTTGTTCGCAAAAGCTGCAAAGGAGTGCTCCCAACTACGTACAACAAACATTCCACTCATCGTAGCTACTAGAAAATAGCGTGCATATGGACTAGGCTAAAATGACGGTCGGTTAAATACATAAAGGCTGAATGTATGCTCAATGATAACAAGAGATAGCAATAAACATGACCGCATTCTTGTGAATATCACTTTACTGTATATGATGGAAGCAAATTCAGTGATACTAACGTCTGCCAATGGCGTATCAAAAAATGAGTGTGCTACTCTACTTTATTTTACTCTATGACAAAGAAGGATCATAAAGCGCAACGTCCAGAACTAGCAGTCATTCTTTCTCATGTGAAATTGAGTCACATATTGGTACATCTTTCAGATACATTCAACCGCATTGTCTCATTCGACGCATCGTTAGACAAGAGAGAAAGAGTTGGCACAGAAACACTTTTCAGAGTGAGTAGAGTATAATGTCGAGAGTGAATTAGAAAGAGATTGAATCATATCATAAAAACTCCTCAATCACAATCGTTCGTATTTCAGCGTCAAATTACGCAAGTTTCGGTAATTAATGCTCTTGGCAGTAACCTCTGGCTAACGCAATTTTATGCTATAAATAAGAAGGCAACATTATGCATTGTTATAAAAAAATGCGTTTCCTATAGATCGATAACAACCGACGTGAAATATTTCTAAAGTTCTTGGTCGATTGCATCGGTTTATTTGCATAAGTGCGTCGGTAAATTTCAAATTTTTACCGGTTTTCGCGAACAACCTTATATTCCATATTTAATACCGTCCTACGACTCATTCAGTCAGCTTACTAACTGGAAATTATCGTTGCAAATCGCAAATTAGGTATGTACATATCTGCGAAAATTTTCGATTGAAATGCTTTTCTTTAATGAAATGATGCAATATACTACGTTATACGATCGTTGGTAATATTTATCGATAATTGAGAACAAATCATTCATTTTTTAATTTAGAGGTTTAACGCTACAGGTTCTGGTTAGATCGTATAAATACAGCCAGTTCTCTAGTAAATATGAAATGATAATAGTAGGCTACTAATGTGTATTGCGCTGATTTTCTGTATAAACTCACCCTTGTAGAACGTACAGAAAAGATAGTCTTTAGAGTGCTTCCCTTTATTGGAAACTTACACCATTCGATAGAGCGAAAGCTGCTCTACAAAATTATATATTTCTTACATGCCATTAATTGCTCTGTAAACTCAAAAAAATTCACCTTTCATAAAAATGAGTCCTGCTAAAATATTTGTAACACGATATTCGAAATCAGCATTGAAAGCTGATCCAGTATGTGTATTTTTGAATGGGTTTATTTGAAGCTTTCTTATTTACCCATGGTGTGAGTGCGAGTATAAAGAAGACACCCTCCTCCTCCTAAATGTATTTGTATTATTTATTACAAATAAAGAAGAAGAAAAATTATTGAAGCTCATATTATTTTATGTACATTTTCAAATATTTCTTGTTATTAGTTTAACCCACACTTCTTCTGGTGCAATGACAGCCCGTTCACGTATATTAAATTTATTCTGAAGTTGCTCACCAGGTAGAATGGAATATTCACGAAGTAACCGCACTAACAAAATCTTCATTTCAATTAATGCAAAGCGCATACCAATACATTGCCGTGGTCCTGCTCCAAATGGTAGATACGCCATTGAATGACGTTTTGTTTGATGACGTTCAGGACAAAACACATAAGGATCTTCGGGTCCCCAAAGTTCACGATCATAATGGACTGAATAGATGTCTGCATGTATGAAAGTATCTTGAAAAGAAGACATGAAAATGTTTCATCAGGTTATACATCTTTTAATTACCTTTCTCAATTGAAATTCCTTGTACAATCGTATTTTCGACAGCACGTCGTTGAACTACTGTATTAGCAATTGGATACATTCGTAAAACTTCGGAAACAAACATATCCATGTAAGGCATCTGAGCAACGGTATCATAGTCAGGATATTTTTTAGCGTCTTCATTCGAATCAGCATCTTCATTACTCAATGAAAGTTGATCAATCTCAGCCTGAAGTTTTTCTTGAACTTCTGGATGTAGAGCAAGTACATATGTTGCATAGGCCAACGATGTTGACGTTGTTTCATATCCAGCTGCCATGAAAATAAGAATATTACTGATAACTTCATCTCGAGTTAATCGATAATTTGCTTTACTCGTATCTTGTGAATTATCCTACAAAAAAAACTTTATGTTTATCTAATCATTCAGATTACGAAATAAAATCCTTACATGAATCTCCTTTTCATCAGTCATGACTTGCATCATCAATTGTAGAACATCGACTCGAGAACTTGGTGTTTTCTGTCTCTGTTCAACAACTGGATCTAATCGATTGAAAAGCCACATACCTGGAAGTTCATGCAACTGTTTTTTGGTTATTAAAGGTAAAATATGAAGATTAATGAATGACCGTGCAGCATTGAAACTAAAAAAAACTTTTCCAATAACAATTGCCAATTCTGGCACAAGTTGAGACAATTTTGCAGCAGGATTCAATCGAATATTACGCGAAAAGATTTCTTCCACTTTTTTAAAAAATATATTATTTGGATTATTTTGTAAATCAGTATCAATTCCAAATGCACACCGACCTAAACAAGATGCATTATTAGTTAGAACACAGAAATTCCTTTAAATATACACTTACATATAACATCCATTGTCATTCTTTTGTAATAAATATAAATATTGAAATCATTTCCATTACGGCCATGATCACTTAATTTTTCCATGACATTAGTGATACATCCGTTAATAAGTGGACTCATCATTTTTAATTTTGCAGCTGAGAATGTTGGATTGATAACATGACGATGTCGACGCCACGTGGCACCAGATGATGAAAGGACATTTCTAATTTTGCTACCTGAGAAGGCTTGTCTTCGTGCAGGAAAATTCAGAAATTGTTTGACGAAAACTTCCTGAAGAAAATCAGGATCGCTAACAACAAATGTTGGACTCGTTCCTTGATAGATTCCATAGATTTTACCGTATTGTTTTGTCCAAGTTTCGAGTTGACGATGAAAAGATGGGACTCTCCACAATTCTTTCATATGTCCGAAGAAAAAACGGAAAGGTGGTGTTGGAATAGCACGTCGACGAAAGTATTGATAGCGTTGATGTAGAAGAAATATATAATAAAGCGTAAGACTAGTCAATATGAAAAGAAGAATGATTGACAAATGTAGCATTTTCTTGATTATCGTTTTTTTTATTTCGCCACTTGTGATGAAAAAATGAATATGAAAGAAATAAAAACACTCTTTCCTTTTATACACAGGGTTCAGGGTTGATTTTTTCTCATTCTACATATATATATCTGTATTGACATAAAGTACGTTCGAGAACGAAGAGCGATAAAATTCATAATCGATGACCTTTCGCACTTTTACAATTGATAACGAGTGTATTCTAAGTACGACTTAAGGATGTATATGAATAAGATTAAACATACTCTTGGATATCCAAAGAATAAGAAATTATCAGTATTAGCGAGTCTTTCACGAAACAGAAACTATAGCCGAATCGAATAGCTTTCCTGCAAGAGATAATGAAATACTTTTTCATCATTCATCACACATTTTATATTTTAATTTCATGTTAAAATTTAATTAGTTTTATTTAAAAATGAAAACCAAGGTGGAAAATAATCTTCTTGTCTACAATTGACATCAAGAGGAGAATGATCTGGTTTCGAATCAATTATGATTTCACCTACTTTATTATTTAAAAGAAATCCAGCCCACCATCCAAATGTTCCAACTGTAAGAATAAGATGATCACACATAGTTAATATCGCTAAATCCTCAATTGCAGCAAACGATTTCGGTGTTATTAAAACATTGTTTGTGCGATTAAACAATTTCTGACAATATAATTTATCATCTGATACGATCAGAAATGTCACTAAACGATACTTGAGTTGAAAATATGACATAGCATTAAATATATATTTATCTGATGAAACAGGCCGATGAATTAAGAGGAAATCGCCGCGACGAATATGAATACCTACAAGAGTTGAATTATGCCTATTGATACTTCTATTCAGAAATTCATTAACATGGTTTAAAGTTAATTCTTTAAAACGTAATTGTTGTTTTATCTGTTTTTGATAATCAATAAAATATCTACAAACTTGCCAAAATCCCGATAATTCTAACGAATAATTATTATTTGGATTCAAGAGATGAGGATAAAATGTACAATGAGTATTGATTATTTCAGTCGAATTTGAATAAGAACTTAAACGAGATTCTGGTGCGAGATTCCGTAAATTAATATCGAACGAATCACTAAGTCTCGCAATAAAATGTGAGCTAATGTATAATTGACATGATCGATTAAGTGATAAACCATAAGCAACAGCAAATTGAAATAAATTATTGCCAAGTCGACCATTAATTTCACGTAAAATGATAATACATTTCTTAGAATTCTTCAAATGAATAATATTCTTCCATAATTGTGAAATATAGCTTATTTTCGATTTCATATTATACACCATAGAACAGCACACAATTGTAATCATAAATATTATTATCAAATTATAATTGTTTTCAAGGAACATTTTCAATATTGATTCATTTTTATTAGTACAAATAGAACCTCTTAAACTACCCAAGCGCACATGTACTCAAACGAGCTGCACACTTTGAAGTGCATGGGCGAAAACTTAGAATACTAATGAAAGAGAAGAACGAACGAAAAAAAAGGATACAACATGTGCGTTATACCATGACGGTGAAAAAAAATTTTGAATCATTATACTCACATGTAATAGAATCAATCATACGAGAAGAAAATGAATACATTTCATTCACCTCTACGACAACATATCGATAATAAGTCGCTCTTTTCGTTCTCTTCTCCTCTTATCTGTTATTATCATGCACAGTGACTCATCCTCTTGATTTTCCGGAAGGAATTAGAGACACACTCGCTGTCGGCCGAGAAATGATAACCTCGACGGGCATGACGAGTGGCACACAGGAAGAAGTGCATGCTAAGAAAGTCGGTACTTCCTGATTTTAGGCAGTACACAGAACGGATAACAAGAGATTATATGATATAGATGCCAGTAAGATGCTGTCAGAAAAGCAAAATTGATAGCTCATTCGTTTCATAATTGTTTAATCTTTTCATATAAGCTTAAAGATAAAAATTAAATAAAGATGAAAACAAGTAAGGCACTGCGATTGCTACTAGCCTTCAGTTGAATCATGACACTGTGTCGCAATGACCTGGGATGATGGAATATTTGGTGTTATCATGCTTTATTCAATATCATTTGGGTCTCATCTCATCCATCTTTACTTCCTGTTACTTATTTAGATGTCATAAACAATGGTGCTGACAGTTTAAGTATGTACTTGCAAACGTTCATTAAATCAACGAAAATATTTTAAATTAACGTTGTCGTGCAGTTGATGATTGTTAAAAATGAAGAACAGATCGTATATAGATATAAAAAGATACTCGTAGTTTTGTCAGTACCGACATATACGAGAATGGCGCATCTCTTAAGATAAAAGAGCTTAACATTCGAATTATTGAGTGTGAGTAGTTGTAAAATGCCTCATGTTGTTTTTATTAATGATATTTCTATATTATTACAAAGCATTCTTGCATTCCATGAAGCCATTGATAAAAAAAGAAGCCAACGACATCAACGCATGAATTCATCTGTTTTCTAAAGATTATTTTGCTATAGCTGGGCTTTGCACGACGATGTATCTTTCTTTTAGAATAAATCCATTATAATTTCATGTCATCTGATGAAATACTTCGTTTGAATTTCATAGCTCAAACTATAGTAATATATGCTGGTTCGTCGATGTTTATATGTGGTATTCTTGGTAATATTGTAAATATTTTCCTATTTACTTTTCATCGCCAATTTAATAGTTTATCCATATCAAGATTTCTTCTGTTTTCTTTTTTCGGAAGTCAATTAAATCTTCTCAGTGCATTTTTACCTCAATTAATTTCTCGAATAACCGGAAATGATCCATTAGTGAAATCTGAAATACTTTGCAAGTTACGATGGTTTTTTGGGCCGGTAACAGGAACAGTAGCATTACATGGAATTTGTTTAGCAAGTGTCAATCACTATTTGTTATCATTACGAAATATCCGTTATCATCGATGGATAACACAGCGTCGTTCTTATTTCATTTGTTTGTTTGTTTTATTTTATTCAGTTTTGTTCATAAGTCCAAATTTAATTTATTTTACACATTGGATTAATATATCTAATATAACTACATGTGATATAATTAATCCAATTGCTGCTAGTTATAATGTTTATATTGGTCTTGTTATATATAGTTTGATCCCCATATTCGTTTTATCAATATTATCTTCCTTAATATGGTTTAATATACGAAAGATTATCATTAGAG
The DNA here is from genome assembly GCA_905250025.1 of Adineta ricciae. Classification (NCBI taxonomy): domain Eukaryota; kingdom Metazoa; phylum Rotifera; class Eurotatoria; order Adinetida; family Adinetidae; genus Adineta; species Adineta ricciae. The sequence goes on from CAJNOJ010000199.1 coordinate 28,975, forward strand.
GGAACGGTATAGAACAAACCATAACTGGTTTATTAGTCGGTCAAGTCGTAATGGTTTTATTCACAACAATTGCTTTTGTAATGAGTCGAATATATTTTCTTTATACAAAAAATTTTCGGAAAGATTCTCTTCGTTTAGCACAAGAAAATGTAGCTTCAAGTGTTATGCTATTATTTAGTACAAGCACGCATTGTATGTCTTTTTATGTTTATTTTTCGGTTTCGAAAATGTTTCGTCAAAATTTATATCATATTTTTTATAAACAGAAGCGTCAAATTCAACCAATGATTGGGCTACAACATATTGTTCATCGAATATAAATATTAATGTTTACATATTGTATTGTTTAGTTTTTTCAATATAATTTCAGAAAGAATATCAACAATGTGTTCCTTTGATACGATTGAACATTCAAAAATAAAAAATTTGCATAGTCACATTGTTCATAAAGGAAAAGTATTGGGCGGGTACCGACATCACTTGACCGTTGTCTCCGCACATTAGCTACATGATAATAATAATAATACTAATAATAGTGTCCCATAAGCTTAACACCCGATGGAGGTGGTCACGGTTATTATTAATATTTTCCGTATTCAGCCGGGTTCTATCATCTTTTCATTTTACATGTACGAACGGCGGTATCTACATCCTCTTCCATTAAAATTTTCATAATTAGTATATTTAAATAGGCGATTAAGAATGCTTTTATCAAATTAAATTCACAAATGCGTAAAATGAAACCACATTCCATCCCATTAACTTTTTTCCATGCGCACGTCATTACCGCTTAAGCTACTATCGTAATAATAAACTTTCGAGAAAACTCAGTTATGTAATATGCCTCCTGGTTGCTACGAGATATTATCTTGTGTTGGATGCGCGGTATCTTATATTATTCTCTCTGTTCGTCTTTTTTTTAAATTTACTTTCATCTCGCTCAATGCCTAGCCAACTGCATATATCATCATATGCAAATTTTAACAACCTTAGAACAAGCATGAAATGTATGGTCTACCAAGCTCTCATTAATTAATACGGTGCGCTAGCACCGTGTTCTTGAGTAGGGGTGAACCATTTCCGTTAATTTCCACTTAATTAAGTGATTAACGTATAAGAAAGATCTTCTATTGCTTCAGAGGCAATTGTAGATTCATGAACAAAAACTCAAAGGACCATGATTAATATCGCATAATCGGAGTAAAATGCTGACTTCCTGTAAGAAAATTAGCAACCAATGGCGATCTCTGGAAGCCAAATACAATCCGAGGTAAAAAAACATCATTATATAAGGCCTTTCAGGTAGATTTCCTGTGAAAATGAGTTTTTGAAAAAAAAATCACGTTCATCAGCAGTTAGTCAAAATTGACCAATCAGAATTCGAGGTAATAAGCCTTGGAATAAAGAATTTTTCCAAACTAGTTCCCACGATAGTATTAATCTGAGAGGTGAGTCTCTTACCAGGGTACTGGTAGTTAATGCTTGGTCCTATAGATTATGATTATTTAACAGTTTAGCAGTTAATTAAGTGGAAATTAACGGCCGTGAATTAAGTAGAATTAAATTAAATGGTCCACCTCCATTCTTGATTTTCATCGCGTCTTTTTATTATTATTATCTTTTCTCTTTCTCGACAAGGCGTCCAAAGTTCATTTTAAGTGACCTGATGATCTAGAGAATGGAGTATCACTAGTCTACCGAACGAACGTTGCTAAGAAACTATGACCATGTAGGTGCTGAATTTTGTGTTCTAATTTGGTTTTCATTTTCGCTCTGCCCAAAATAAAACACGGATTTAGTGGTAAAATGTGGTGATAATATTTGCTGCCGTGAAGATAATTAAGTGAATGCGGCGACCTCATGTCTCTCTAGATTTTAGTTCATAGAGGATTTGCGTTTAAGCTGAGTGGTTATAGAACTAGCCCATTCAGTCATTTGAAAAGTATACAAACGCCAGCGAAACTCAGCGCACCGTATTTCGCGGCCGGGCGAAGCCTGACAGCCTATCTAGTTTTAATAAATGTTCGAAATAATCGCCGTTGTTATCCATACACAATCGAATTCGTTCAACTCACTTCTCGAATGTTTTCCTATACACTTGTTTATTTGAGGAATTCATGAAGCCACTCGCGGCACGGTATAATGATTCAGAATCGTTTTGATCAGTGAGATTTTTCTTCATGAGATCAAATAATGAAAAATCACATAATGCCGTATGTGGAGAATTGGGTGAATGCCTTATTCTTCTTCTGATATCTTCCACATCAAGGCTATTTTGACACTTATTCGCCAATATGCGAGGGCCCATTATTGTAGCGAATTCTCATATATTGGACACTACATTTGAGACACTTTTTCAAGGATACTAAATAAGGCCTTTGGAGCGAAACGACTTTGTCTTACTAGTGTAGATGGAAGATTCTTTTTTTCACATTCGAGCAGCATTCGACACCTTTCGACCAACTTACATCTCCATTCCTTCTATTGTAACATAAGGATCTTCGTTAATAAGACTACACGTCTTTTTTTCAGTATCCCAATTATGATGTCAGCAATGGGTCTACCAGACCATGCATCTTCCTCGATATCTTCTCGATCTTGCCGAAATAACTGCGATCACCTTTCTACTGTTCTCATACGTCGGTGTTGAAGTGAATAATGTATGATTTAATCTCCACTATATTGCTTTATTGTTCTTTAAGCACGATCAAACACTGTGTTTACGCATAGAATCACCCTCGCCCACCCAAGAGCAGTCGGCTGGACATTGACCGAGATGAAAGTAAATTTTAGAAAAAAGACGAACAGAGAAAATAACAATAAGATACCGCGCATCCAACACAAGATAATATCTCGTAACAACCAGGAGATAGACTACACAACTGAGTTTTCTCGAAAGTTTATTATTATTATACTAGTTTAAGTGTAATCAAATAGGACAGGAAATTGGAGCTTTCTTTTCCCTATCATCCTGAGTAGAATAAATGTTTCTTGAAGTCTTCTCTAATAGATTAGGATATCTCTGGCGCTACTTCTGGACTGACACAAGTAAATTTATATGCACCAAGAGTAATACTGTCTTAAAAAATGAAGTTGTTTTCCATATTGCACTCTTTTTTATATTTGATTTTGCTTTTAATATTTTTATAACAACAGTGAATGAGAACAAGATGCACAACGAGAAATACATTTCATATCTTCTTTTCTTCCATTCAGAATAATATAAGGATATGCATTAATACATAACAAATAGCAGTCGTATGGCAGAGAATATGAATAAAGTCTACTTCATTGTCGCCAAATTACCTTAATTGCAACTTGACGAGCAAATCTTGTGATTGGAAGGTTTGATCTATGTGGTGTTACTTGATTGCGTTTTCCATAGGAAAAAGCGGCTCTCACATTTCGTCTATATGCACTTGACATTATAATATATATATAAAATGTTCCAATATTTAATAAAAAACTGGGAACAACAGATACAGTTTTCCACAGATTTTCTTGCGCTATTTGCAAATCCGATTTCATCCGTGACTGAGTAATTTGTGCATATAAATTATATACAAAATTGGGAAGCGAACTAATAAATATCACCGTATATTCAACTAACATCATTCGAGTCACTTCTTGACGAAGTCGATTGTGTTGTTCGCGGCGTATTGACCAAAGATTATACCATGTAAGCATGGAAAAAAGGCCAAGAGTAATTTGTGGAATACTATTGGTCATAGTTAAATTAAAATAAACGATAAATTGTTGATATATAACTCGATCGCTACTTGACGCCATACATCGATGTCCCGAATAATAAATAGCATCTGGCATAAAAATGATGATATAAGCAATACTAATCATAGTTGTAATTATAACAGCTCGTTCGAATGTAATCAATCGTCGATATCGTTCATTGCGTGATGTATAGAGAAATCGATCAATACTTGATAAACAGATACATGTAAATGACATGTTAAAACTCCAGCGACCAAATAACCATCGAACTTTACAATAAAATATTGAACCAACTAGTAGATCGACACCAGTGATAGCTAGCATTGAACGTTGAAAACGAGATGTCCATAAAGAAGTGAGATTACTAACGAAAAACATAATCATAAAAACACAATTTGACATTTGTCGAAGTGTTTTATTTCGAAGAAAAGCAACGATATTCAATAGATTTCCGATTGTTCCAATGATGATGAGAACGAGTATAACATATCCATCAAAGATTTTGGCAACAGATTGAAGACGAATAATTTCATTATTAGTTAATACACTTGACATGAGTGAATTTGAAGATGAAAAATATGAGAATGGATTATTAAAAGAAAAATTTTACACAGAGTTCTCTCCTACGTAAATGGGGAGAAAATACCTTTATTAAGGAAAATATCTGTTGATGTTATTCGAGGCTAAAGAATATTATTAAAGGATTATCACGTAGATTCGAAGACCTTAAGAAAATTAACCTTTGGCAGCATATACGGTAAAAATGAACTTTAAGATCTATGTCACATTATGTTCCAGAGAAAATTATTGATTGATATACAACAGGTGAAAAAAAAATTTTGAGCCTGTAAGTAACACTTACAATAGTTAATATTGTAGTATGCTCTCAAAATGGCAGCAATAAAACAAAACTGACTTAGTACATTTTTATTCTTGAAAATCATCTTTATGTCAACTATAACATAATTCTCCTTCACATCTATTATATACTCATATTCTTACTCGTTTGAGTAATAGAATTTATGATAGATTTGGGATTTTACAATCTGAGCTGATGGAATTCTAAATGTATGTTAAAATATTAAAAAATGATGTATATTTGACTCTTCATTTAATAGTAAAAATATGACCTATTTTCTCTCATAATTACTTTATTTGATAGAAGAATGATACAACAACATAATTTCCAAGGATTATATCGTAACATTCTAATGAGAAATATCAGCGAAAAAAAATGATCAACTATTCCTATACTATATGAAGAACTCGTATTTAAGAATCTTATAAAGAATATATACAGGCGTGTTTGTGCATAAAAATCAGTGTTATTTAAATAGAAACCGCTCGTCGAGAGTGACTCACATTACCCTCGGCTGCAAAGATTAATATATGGGCCAAATCACGTAAAACAGGACATTGACCTCTTTCGTTTCGCTTTAGTTTTTGACGGCAGTATTTTTTCTGACCAAATTCTTTTATCAAAAACAGACGTGAAAATGTTTGCTCTTTCTGATGCCATTTAGTTAAAACTAATTAACTAATTTGCTAATTAATTAAGCAGCAATTAGCGAATATCTCCCTAACGACACAATGAAAAATGTTGAAACTTTCAGGATAAACTCTATGACCCAACCTACGTATATGATAAAATTTTCCTCGAAAAAATACCTTTCCCTTGGCTCTTGTTAAACGTCGAATCAGAAATTTTTACTTCGTGATAAACTAAAGGTATTGAAGAATGATCCATGTGATCTAGAGAAACTATTGTAAGCGGGTTTTTATAGCGCTCGAAGTGGTCTACACAATACATAATATTGTTTTCGAAAATAATACTTTGGTTCACAGCTATTTTAACCTCAACTGCGAAAAGTGAAAATCGATGTCCTTTTTTGAATCACGTCGCTAACGACAGTTTTTCAACTGTGGTTCCTCACAGGAAGGTTTTCTGACGCTGATTTTTTTAAGGTATATAGAACAAGTAACTCTGTATATTATGTAAAAAAATCAGTCTCTGCCCAACTCTTTATATAGAGATGCACATATTGAAAATGTACGGTGTCACGTCGCTATTAAAATGATTTTGCCCATATAATTAAGTTAATATTGATTTTTCTTTATGCCACGTAACAGAAAAAGCTTTCCAATATGAAGTTTTTTTTTTAATAAGATAAATATACATCGATGATATACCCAAGTCAACCAATCCTGTACTCGGATTGATGCACTCGGAAAAGGAACAACGACATGACAGAAAAGAAATAATTCTGTATAACCATTCAACTTTATTCCGTTATGTCGCAATTATATCCATATCTACTTTCCACCAGCAACTGCTTTTGTACTTCAATTTACCTTACTTCACTGCAGAGCTAATCACACAATCGTAAAAAGCCACGAATCACAGTCAACAATACGCGACCAAAAGAAAATGACCACATAATCATTTTTTTCGTTTCCTACCTACCGCTCCATCTTCAAATACCGATATGAAATTTATTCCATGCAACAGAACATGAAAATCGGAGTCAGAGTATAAAAAGTTTAGATCGGAAGTCGCTTCTTCACAGGTAGAAATTCTTTCATTTATCTTGAAGGTGCGGGTTTGTAACAAAGATTGCGGTTGGAAAAGTGGAACATTAACATAAAATGGATGTGGTGAATGTTGGGAAAATGATTAGAAAAGCATTAATATTATGATCGAAATGTGCCATTCACACCCTATTGAGAAGAGCAAATAAAATATATAAAATGTTCCCATACTTACAAATTTCATTATTTCAAAGAAAATATTTCTTATCCGTCACAGCTACTATTTTCTGGAGCCGAGATAGGCAGAGTGAAAGTATGATCAAGAAAAAGCTATGCTAAAATAATTGTCAAATATCTAAAAATAGCCTTTAGACGTGTAATTTTCCGATCGTACATACAACATGGATTTCAAGTGAAATCACTTGAAATAGTGCTAAACTGTAAAATGAAGTGGCTGTTTATGTTTTCCACCCTTATTCTGATAAGATGTATCGGTGTTACAGAAAAAGACTATTTTGAAATCTTTCATCAATAGATAATTATATCACCAGAATGAACTTACAGTGATCTTGAACCATATTAGAGGCTCATTCAGCAGTTTCAACCATGGTATGTGCATACTGATGGTCCATGATATCTTTTTATGCGGCTTATTCTTTCGAAATTTGAAGAAATCCTCCTTCTCAGTTTTTAAGGATTAAACGTTCTTTCCCGTTTTAACTTCTAACTCATTCATTATTCCGGAATAATGAGCGGAACAAAAAAGCTTTTTTACAATTATGTAGTAATAATAAAAAATATGCATTTGAAATCATTTTCTGCATTACTAGTCAAACGCTCTAATTGACATTTTCAAAAAGAACTAAATAGCATAATATGTTTATTCTGCACTAAATAAATTTCTGAATCCTGTCCATATATAGTTCTTCACATCTCGATTACTAATAAACAAATTTATAATTATACCAACTATACATAATTCACCAAAGATGGACATAGCTGGTCGAATCCACTGGTTCAAACTAATGAAATAACTGACAAGCACGCTTATATAAATACCACTCCATCCACCAATGAATGTAATAAACATGAAGGCCATTTGTCGTAACAAAGAAATATCCCGCCGACTTAAATTCAGTATTTGATTGTTACTTGTTAATTCGGGTAGAACACGAAGCGAAGAAGATCGAGCATGATGAAAGATGAGAATATTCAAGGTAATATTCAGAATTGATGGAGCAATTACAGCTGTTATTAATGTATAAATTCGTAACCATAAAACATCAACACAAACCTATCAATAAAAAGTGTTAGTTTCCACAAGCGGATTGTTTTCTTCCAACTTACATCTGTTTTTTGAAAAACAAATGGTAATGAAATAATCAAAACCCCGATCCAATGTGTTGCAATGCACGTTGCAACCCATTTTTTTGTTTTAAATAAAGGTTGATTATAATGTCTAATAGAACAAAACCGATGAACAGAAAATGTGACAAAAGAAAATGGAATAATAATACTGGCCACATTATGTGCGTAGAATAACATAACACACCCATTGGGAGTAAAAATATCACGAGCAGTAAGATAGTATGATACGTAGAAGACTATATAATAAATTGAAGTGTATAGAGCGCTAACACACAGATTGACAATGAAGATATTATTTATTGAATGAAATCGTGGAATCAGTAAAATTAATAATGAATATATTAACGATAGAAGTGCGATTAGACAAAATACACCAATTATAAGAGTAGCTTTGATAGATGTTTGAATATCCACGGCCATTTAGAAAACAGATTTGAACAAAATCTTAAACGGTTACACTCTAAAATGCGCCTATAGTTCAGTAAAGCAACAGCTTTTTCTCGTGCGTCAAAAGCTTATTTAGAAAATATGAAGAAAAGAAAATTAATTCAAATGAAAACTTTAGAGCGTTAATGCATTTATGACGCATGACTTACATGCGGCAAAAATGAAACATTGACACAATCAACATATCTTTCAGGTTTCAAAAAACTCACACGCTTGAGATCGCTAAGGCAGTGGCCATTCGACGTACGACTGAATGGGAGACATTGAGCGTATGATCAATGGTAGATTTGTGACGCGCAATCTTGAAAGAATGAGCAGAGATGACCATGTATTTGCCTTGACTTTTAATTGAGATATACACCAGCTGAGTGTTACTGAATGAAAACGCCAAAAGAAAAAGATGATTTAGAGGTAGATGTCTCTTCATTCAACTTTGTTGAATTGAGCCACATGTATCTCTTGCATAAATAATTCATTGGGAAGCTTTGAATTGACATTACTGTGACTGATTGAATTAAAGTATACGCATTTTCTATATACATAAATCAAATTACGTATACGTGGTTAGCAAGTCTAATGGGATACTCAAAATTATTTTCATACCCATAGACATATTAAAAGACCCGAGTCTTCTGTTCTCGAGGATGAGGACTAGAATAGGTGCGATGAATCAGAAAGCCATTGCAATCGTGACTTTGGTCTTGTTAAAGGAGTAATTGAAAGATGTCTTGTGTGGATGCGCATGTAAGGAAAATTATACTATCGAAGAATGAGACAGAACAATGTCTAGAGATATTAGAAGTGTAAAGTTTGACGAGAGCTAATTAAAGTCATCTTCTGTGATTGAATTTTTCTCCTCGTTTTTGAGAAATTATACTTTATACGGTAGCAGACGATTGTGTTAATTTATCTGTGAGGGTGAGGGGTGGGTGTATGTGATCCCTTTCTGTTTGCTTTCATCATGTTGTTAGTTATGTTGCCATAAGTAACACCCAACGCCGAAAAATACAATCTACAACTACGGATTCAATCAATTGAAGAGATAGAAAATAAGAAAAGTTAAATAGAATATAATTGTAAAAATCTTATTCATTAAACTTATCAATGACATAATTTAAGTATAAAAAGAATTTTAACGTGGAAAAACTGTCTTGATTCCTCCACGCTTCTGCAGTACTTCGGATTCAAAATGTGTGAGTAGCTGAATTTAATCTTAATGCTGAAATTCTTTCACAAACATGATAAATATCAAGTAAGTTGTTTCTTTCTTTCTCTCTATCTCTCTTCGTATACAGCATATTCATTTTATTGTTATCAGTTAGTAAACACAACATCATCACATTGTGCTTTTTCATTTCTAGTCCATTATATTTACTAGATTCAAGCTTCTCCGGCAAGTTTCGAATCATAATGAGTAATGTTTATCGCTTTTTACTACTAAAGTTTTACATCATCTTGAATATCATCAATTGTATACAAACACTTCCGAATGGCTATTTATTAGGAGCATCATATAATCCTGTATCGGGCTCGAATGCAATATTCAAAATTAATCCATTAGATGGAAAATTTGCGGTGCTTACACCTTTGACCAGCTACAAAGCATATGATGTTACATATGATTTTATTCATAAAGTTTTATACGTTTTCGGTAGTCAAGCATCATCAGAAAATGAAGCGGAGCTATCAGTGATGGTGATTAACCCGTTAAATGGTACGCAAAAGTATCGACCAATTACATTAGAACCTGATGCTGATATATTTAATTTGAGCGTTGATAGCAGCACAGAAATGTTATATTCAGTACAAATAGATGACTCACCAGAAAATCCAATAAGTATCGTTCAGATCGACACAAGGGAATTTATAGCTAAACGATGGGTTAATATAACCGGAGCTGACGGTATACGAGCTGATTGTATGGCTGTATTTTTTAATGCATCAGTTCATCAATATTTTGGAGCAGTTCTCTTTGAAGATGTTTATATTGTTGGTATTGATGTGCCAAAACAAAAAATTATTAGTAATGTCACAAATACAAATTTACCATCATATCTATGTTATGATAATAAAACGGATGCTTTTTATGGTATGCAAAAGGCTCAGAGAGAACGTGGTTGCAGTTTAGTACGCTTGAATCCATATAATGGTTCTATGGATGTTATATCGAAATATTTTGATGATTATTTACCATCGAGTGGTGATTGTTATAACGGATATTATTTTACAATGATTGTTAAAGGCTTCGACGATCAGAATATTGTCACCTTTGATTTGAGCGATAACGCAAAAGTAATAGCAAATATACGAGTAAAGTCCTACTTGAATGCATTTGCATTTGCTCCGAATTAATTCGAAAAGATTTTCTTTTTTGTAATTCTCTATGGTTTTTTCGCTTCTTGAGCGTGTGAGTGCACGAATAAAAAGATGCGTTTCCAACTTAATATAACTGCTTTACAAACTAACTAACTAATATATTTTCGTTATATAAGTAGAAAGAATCAATGAATATTAAAAATAGAAAATTTTAAAACGCTGTTCTTCTATTGATCAATAACAGCAGGTGTAAAATATTTCTGAAGCTCGTGATTGATCGCATCGGTTTGATTGTTAAAAAAGTTCACCATTTGCATAAGTGCGTCGATGTTTTCAATCTTGAATGTGATACCCCATGATAATTTCATTTTATCTTTCAAATAGTCTTCGACTCTAGAATATTGACGACAATTTTGAACACCTTTAAAGCCGTCTTGTGTGTATTCGTAACCGGCACCATTCGCATTGGTACATGTTTCGGTTAGATTTATTTTATCGTTGCCATCTTCAACTATTAACGTACGTGTCTGGTTGTCGACTATTTGATAGTCACTGTTCCAGAAAGGTTTATCGAAACGACAAGCAAATTCAGCAATTGTTTGAAATAAACTATTAGTATAGACCCATGTTTTGACGAATTGAATTTCCTTGTCTGATTTGGTAACTTTTAGTGGCATATATAGTTCACCAAAAATAAAATTGGACAAAGCGTCCGTATCCATAGCACCTAAAGTGTATTTGGCGAGCCAACGAGAATTACTCGTCTTTCGATTTGGATCGTCGACAAGAGAACAAGACAGACCAGTTTTCTCTTGGATCGTTTTCAGTATTAAACTATTTCCACCAAGTTTTAAGGTTCCACTGATTGTATGGCCGTAGTGAAGAGTTGCGTTGAGCCATGCTTTTGTGGTGGGACGCGGAAAAGAGACTAAATTCATACGTTCTGCATATGAAATAATTTCGGTTGCATCTTTTACAGTCAGTTGATCTAATGTTTTGTCGAGCTTGACTTTCATTGCATCACACAGATGTTTTGCTCGATCTTCTAAATAATCGTTTGCCACCATTGATTTTTCTGGATCTTTCAAAAAATTGCATTTGGCCCATGTTGGTATGTTTGCTGTGGAATCAAAGCCCACTGGTCCTCGTTGACTAAATAAACGTTCTAATGGTGTCATTCGAAGCATTGATACGTTTGTATCATTGAAAACTTCTCGTTCAAATTCTACCGCTGTGGTTTGATCAGCTGTATCACATCCAACAGATAGAATAAACGGATCAATCGGTTCGCCATCCTTCCAAACTAAATGGTTCTCTCCCAGTAACAATGGTTTCTTTCCATCTTTATCCAATAAATCGATGCGTATCTGTTTGTCGGGCTGTTGTAAAATATCTTTCGGCGTACAACGCAAAAGTTCATGCACTCCACTGATGTCAAGGTCGAACTGTGTGCCACTGGCTTGTACAGCACCCAACGATTGCATTTCTGATAATGGTACGTAGCCTACAGTCATATTTGTACCAGAAGCCATCAGAGAGACATCGATACAATTGACCCCAACTGTAGGTAAATCTTTGGCTGGTTCGCGAATAATTTCATTGGAACCATTATGTTTCTGCCATACAAGAGCACGATTGAAGACGCTCTTTCCATCTGTTGCATGTAGCATATGTGTACCGGAACAGCCACTTTCGTCAGTAGGAGGATCTGGATCAGTAGCCAATTGTACTTGTCCCCATCCTGAAAAACGTAGACGTAATAACAACGCGTCATTATAGATTTTAGTTTGTCCACTGTCATCTCCTAAGTTTGGATCTTCTTCGTAGGTATGGCTATCGCAATAACGTAGTTCATAGTTGGCATCAGGCGATTTGTTTGAATAGCCACCATGCATTCGAAATTCGAATTGTAGTTTAAATTCTTTAAGGACAATAAGACCAGTTAGACGAGTAAGAATCATTGTTTTTGTATGTTCAGGAATTTGTAAAGTTTTTACGAATTCACGGCTATTTTCTGCCCATGCGCCTACAGCTTCCAATGTGTTTAATGCCAAATCATCCATTTGTGTATAGATTTCTTCTGATCGATCGTCATTATTGTACAGCTTCAGTAGCTCCAAAGCATCTGTCAACGAAGAAGGTAAATCGACATCGGCAAGTGAAAATAATTTCGATTGGTCGATTTTGAAGAACGAAGCTAATTCCAAAAACGGACGTATACCAAGTGACATGATTGGCCATGCGGCAAGCATTTCAATAGCCTGTCGTCGTGGTTTATCAGCTGACCAATCCTTTATTTCGTACATTCTTGAAAGCCACATGATCATGGGAACAAAGCACGCATTGAAATAACCCGGTAATTCCTGACAAAGATTGTCCAACTGGGTGTTTCCGTCGATATTTACTGGCGTTCGTTTAACTTCATACGATATACCGGCACGCGCGGCAAAATCTTTTTCTTGTTGGAAAGCCGTCATGATTATAGCAAAACGGTACAAATGTGATTCTCTGACTAGCTGACCATCTTTCAGTTCTTCTGGTGTTTTTGATGGATTTGTTTTATCTTGATCCTGAATTATTTGTTGTAAATATGCACCAGCACCACCTATTTTTGCGACATAATTCAGCAGTTGCTCGGCTCTTTCATAAAATTGGTCGAATCCTTCACCTTCATCGACTATTTCGTTTATAATTTTGTGCACATCTTCCTTGTTTTTAAACCATCCCGGTATATCATATTCACAGTGTGCCGACTTCTTTTTATTACAATGGCTTTTCATTCCACCTTTGCTCATGTCCGGAAAATTCTTGTATCGATAATTAGGCGTCAGTGGTAAAAACCCTTCAGCAGCAACATTTGGATCTTTTTGTTCAGCCACAAGATCAAAATTAGTTTGTCGAGTCCATTGTTTATCGAATGCCATATCGTATAAAGGCTGTATTTCGTGGTGATAGAAATCTCCGATAGATTGAAATTGAAAGCTTTCGGGTTTAAGTGGTGCAATGACCGTCATTGGAATAAACGGTGTTTGTGGCTTGTCCGATACTGGAAGCTGCGTGTAGACATTGTATAACTTTTTGGCCAGATCATCGTGAACATCCTTGTCTTTAATGTGAATTAACATTTGTTCGATTCGCAAACGAATTTCAAAATCGAATAATTTCCCATATAATTCTTTAGCTTTTTCGCTTATAGCACCCATATCCTGAAGAGAATCACTTGATTCATAAAGAACGAACCGTTGAGCATTTTCAAATGTACATGATTCAATCGGAATTATTGTACCATCGCCGTTATTCATCGATAACTTTCCATTTTTAATATCCCAATTTGGAATGAACCAAACGTTTGTACCAGGTTTTTTGTCTGGTAACTGAAAGTACGGTTTTTCACCCAGTGCTCGCAGCAGACATTGAACGTAATGAAGATGAAGCATTTCTTCGTGTGCGACCATAAAAATACTTTTTTTCCATTCACGTGCTCGTTCGAATTGAATAGCATAACGCTTGTTTTCTTGATCAGCATCGACGAATTCTTCTGGAGTGCTTTTAATCGTGCAAGCTGTGTAGATATAAGCATTCAATAAGCAGTGCTCGAGCTTGCTGGCTAAATGCAATCGTTCCACTAAGTCGCGTTTTTCGTATTCTGAAAATTCTAGAAATAACCAAGAAAGAATCGATGAAGAAATATGAAGGCGACAGCAATTAGATTCATGATAATTGTGAATGTTTTGTTTTTTTGATTCACAAAATCTTCACAGTTCATATCTATTTTTAATCTCTCCTTGCGGTGTACTTAAGCAGATCTCTGCTAATAAGATGAACGTGTTCTTATAGAATTGAATGCAATCGAACACGGCAAGATTATTCTATATGGACTTGAAATGCATAGTTGAAAGTACCGCCATCGAAATATTTCAATGTAGGTCAATATGCTCCTAGAAACTATTTCGAACACTTTGTTGACTCTTACTTTCTCCTGACTGATCATTTTCAGTTGCAGCGTCGTTGTTCGACTTGTCGTCCATGTTAATCGTCCTGTCGCCTGATAAGTGACGAAGAGAGCTTTCCTATAAATAATAGAAAGCAATTAAATGAAAGAGTCGAACACAGATGGGTGTAGGCGTTCATCGTAGGAAGAATTCTCGTCCAGATCCACAGTCATTAGCTAGTCACCTACCTGTTGATCGCTGTTTTACAATGTTTGATGAAAATAGGAAAATGCGTGCAAATTTCAACCTTTTTATACCACTCGCGTCGGCAATAAAAATCTAGACCATTTTGCACGAGTTAGCAAGTCGAAGTTGATCTGACCATGGTTTTTCATTGGTTGAAGGTGAAAAAACGATAGTTTTCTCTTTTTTTTGTTGTCGCCAAAAACAAATAGGAAAGATAACTATACAATGCAGCAACACTTTCGTATCTCAGTTCCTTTCATCTTTTTGTCACACTTTTTTTTATCTCTCTCTCTCTGGCAAAGGTTTTCTTTCAATGCTTATTTGATATAAATAGAAACCCAAGGATGATATCGAATATCTATGTATTTATCACTAACACAGTGCAATTTTCGCGTGCCGACGAGATATGTGAATTATTTTGAAGCAGAGTGGTCCATTGTTAGACGAACTTTCGTGAAAAGAAGTTAAAATTGATTGTATCGTCCGAAAAAAATGAAACTTATTATCGCTCGCTCAAGATCGTTGTAGACATGAAGTCGTGTTTATTCAACAAAAAATGATCGTAGAAAACGATAGAACAATTTTCGTACTCGTTTAAAAAAAATTTCGCGAAAAAATTTCCTTGGTAAAGTTGATAAATAAAACGAGGTCGCGAAACTAAAATAGTACAATGCAAAGCCAAGTCGAATGCAGAAATCTTCCACCGCTCGTTGGCCAACTGTTTTATTCTGATTTCCACTGGTCAATGTCGAATAGGTATAAGAGCCCAAACGTAGCAAAACAAGTGTAGAACTGATAAGAATTTGTGCGATAATCACCATGATTAATTGACTTTCCGAACGTTTCGTTCGCGAGTTATATGCTGAAGCTAAGACTGGCATTGCTCGTTGTCTTGTTCGTTTAAAATTTCGGAAAGTAATCAAAGCAAAAATGAACATCAACGAATGAGGTAAAATGGATACGATAAAGATCAAATAAATGGCGAAAACGATTGTATACACATTGCCAGGTGGAGCTTGACAATTATTGTTAATCGTATTAAAAAATATAAAAACATGTACAGACGCAGTTGTTCCAATCAGAAAAATGATCCAAGATATTCGATGTGCGAATGTCAATCGACTCATTGCACGTATCTCCACGTGCCGCGACGTAGCTAGGCTTCGATCAACTATCGCGAATAGAATATAATACGTAACCAGCATTGGAAATGTGATCGATATATAATAACGAATCTTACAGAACACCATCGATTGACGCTCTAGAGTATTTCCGAAATTATCCAAAGCGATCCGTGTCGGGACAATAAATAAGATTGAGAGGATTTCAAAAACTGTTGCACATGATAAGTAATACACCGACGAGTTCGTACGTAACCGAGGAGCGGTAAATGTTATCAAATTACAAACTCCACCGATGGTACCAGCGATGGTTGTGATGAAATTGATGTATAATGGAACTATTCCAATAATTTTTGATAATGTCAATGCGTAGGTACTCGCGTTAGATACATTCATAGTTGAACCGACGATGATCTCTACCTTTCGTTAATCATTAACTTTCATAAATGAAAAAACGGAAGATATGAAAGCTCATTTGCATGTCAAAGCCTTTCTTTATCTCTATAATTACCGTCGTTTTTTTTTCTACACATGCAATAGAAGTGTGGAATGTTTACCAGATGCATGTTTAGAACTACTTAATAAATACTACTTAAGTTTCGGTGCGCAGAACGCTGATTTCCTCGTTTTGAAAGCATAATCAAGGTAATTGACATGTAAAAGTTGTTTTTATGCCATTGGTGTAAATTTATTCAATCCAAGGATAATGTGAGAATGCCTTTTATCTTTATCGTCACGCATCATCTTAGTTATGTGAAAGTCATTTAGTATTTGAAAAATAAATTAATGGGCTTTTATCTTACTTGAATAAGCACAAACCATAAGGTCGAATGAATTCACTTCTTTATATATCTTCATCTTCATCCGCTGCAGTTAACCAGTAGATGCCTACAACAGTCTCCTTCTTTGGGATCACTTTTAAATACTTGGGATTGACGCGATTCTGAATTTCGGTGCTGGAGATGAATAAATCCCTTTACCATGCAGAAATCGTTTGTGTTTACTCAGCTTATAATCTTCTTCAACGATGTCCAACGCATTGTGCTCTTCTGTACCATGGTAAGAAACAGGCCGCTTATTCTATATACCAAATTTGCCTTTCACTTTCAATGCAATTCGATTCGATCCGCATGGCCCGCACACGGGTAATTACCTCTACGAAATACCATACGCCAATATCCCGCATACTCTTGAAAACATGATCAAATTCGGGATTCAGGCAAGTTATGTCAATCCCGAGCGGTCCATCAGGATACTCTCCTGGGATATTTTGATCAATCGCGGAGACTGCAAGGACTAGCGACGAATGATATATTTGACGCACATTTATTGGGTATAATGCCAATGATTTGCTGTTTCCACCTGTGATTGTCGGTACTACAATCGATCCTTCTCTTGTTGGTGAAGGATATAAACTTCGAATCGCGGCACGTATTGTTCTCTGTAATGAATGTGCATCACTCGTAGCCATTGTTATACTTCTGTATTAATCGACTCTATAACTAGAAGTTATTCTGAGGTTGAGTGCAACCGAACATTGACTTGTGCAATCTATAATCACACCCTCAATAAGGCTACATGTTTCTTTCAAAAATGTCAAGATGCCTAATGAGATTTCCAGCACATTCTCCCGCTATTTTACAGTATGATGAATAATGTTGGTAGGTAATTGTAATCAGTTCTATCGTCAATTTTTAGCATGGGATACATTCAGAAATCAAAACTATTTTATGTTACGTTAGTTGAAGATCTTCAAAGCGTTCATTTGCATGGATTTTTTGATACGACCAGATTTTCTTTGTAATAATCCATTTGAACGGCATGGTAGAATATGTGTGCCTTTCTCAATTTTATTCTCGTTAAAATGTAAAGGGTGGATGGGTAAATATGCTCATAAAAGTTATTTCAGGGTTGTGTTAGGTCCGTTCTTTGTTTTTGAATAGATCTTAGAGGTATTGTGGTATTGTCGTTACGTTCTGGACGCTTTAAAACTCTGAAGATAACTCGTTTGATCTCTTGACGAAACGGCTTGGATATGATCACGTATAAATAGAATGTAATGCAGTAATTCAAATACAGCAAGAAAACTTGTGCGAAGAAAGTCATGAATCCTTCAATCTGAATACGTTCTTTACTCTTGTTTGGCACATTGCTTGCAATTACACCATATAAGGCATTGATTGGATATAAAAAGCTAAGAACAAAGCACGATATAACTTCAGCAAATGTAAGTTTTAGTAGATTCATATCACGCCGGCTTAACAGCTGATGACGTTGCGTGTTGTCGGCTTGTTCCTGAGGTCGAACAGAACCACGAATATTTTTCAGATTCTTCAAGATGAGAATGCTGAGAATGATCATCAGACTAGGGAAAACGAGTCCAAACAGAAAGATCTGATATGCACTAAACCAAAGCCCAAACACTCCGAATGTAGCACATCGATTCATCTCAATGCGCTGAAAAATAGGCAGTTGAATCGAAATAATCATCCAAAAAAGAGTTGTAGCAGCAATTATTTTTACTATGACTCTTGGTTGATTGAGTTGACGGATACGCACTTGATTGGAACTTGCTGCCACGCGACCTGCACATGCTAAGATAATCATTGTTCGAGTGAGAACCGACGAAGTTTGAAGGAGGTATCCTCGAATGCGACAGAGAGCATCTGACATAATGAACGGATCCGGTGGCTGGTAGACAGCATACATATTGGTGCCGATTCCCCAGCTAACACCCACAATACTAAATACGGCGGCAGTAAGCAAATACCATGAGCTAAACGATTGTCGATAGTTTTTTTGCAGAAACACAACTATGCACAACACGTTGCCGATATTGCCTAGGACGAGTAAAAACGGATATCCATAACGAATTGTATTTTGCTGTACAAGTGAGAGAATGTCACCAACTGTGGACATATTGTCTGTGAAAATTGAAATGCTAATTCTAATCTGAAATAGAAGATTATATATAAGAACAAAGTATTACATTTGAAGTGTGAACCGCGAAATGTGTCGTTCATAAGTAAAGAACTTCACTGAGGATAAAAATCTACTTTAAACTAATCTTCTTTGATTCTTTTGCGCTATTAAAAAAGAACAGGTAATACGCTGGAGATGACAGACTAGCGTTCTGTTAATAAGAGTTCTTTCTTCAGAGTAAACTTAGTATTATCACAATGAAACAGTTAGGTAGAGTGACATCTCATTAGAAAACGTTTTCCATCAATATAAAACCAGTAGTACTTTTGGTGGGTCAGAATACTGCTCTGGTGCAATTTTTCCATCCTCAAAATACAGCGAAATTTGTTCATGAAGACGAAACATCACTTCTACTATTAGCAATCAAGAAAAATTGCTTATTTCATCATCAGATTTATTTCCACTTTTTTTGACGAGGATGAAAGTGAAATAATAAACTGGAATTTGACAGGTTCAACGATGCCACAAAAATTCAATTTACAGAACTCGCTGTTAAATTCTCTCATCGCTTCTCTCACTGAGCGAATAATCTCTTGTCCACACAGGTGAGACTTTAGTCGTGATGAGAATCAAAATTAATTCAAATGAGAAAAGTAATGAAGTCGTATGACACTGACAAGAACGGTTTTGATTTATTCAGATGAGGAACCGGAAAAAGCGTAGTATATCCTTCACCGTTTGTGGCTAATTATGAACTAAATCCTCTGAAGAGTTTTACGTCATCTTTCCTTTGAATAATAAAAGAATGATCAGATCTTAGTAACTTGAGTCTTTATTCTCAAACAAAATAGTACCCGTATTGTTGAAAAACGAATTTTTCCGAACTGCGACGAGGCATATCCCAAATACAACGTATGCTGCCATTGGACCAGTGAGATGAACTGTTTCTAGTCCTTCTCGTTTGTATCAAGTATTCTACAGTTTATAAATTCTTTGCGATTCTATCTCACTATGATAACACATTTTTGTCAGTACGATCATTTGACAATGATAACATTGATATTATGCACATAGATATGTCCTTTTAATATGTTATATTATCTATAGAAAGCTTCTATCAGACAGAAAGACAAATCGAATCATAAACTATGTTAATGAAGGTGAAATTTCATCTCTTCACAGTGTTCTAATGCATATTCTATGTTCCGTTTTAGCTTATACTTTTCTTTTTGCTACTCAATATAATCGGAGCTGATTTCACATCCGAATGGGAGAAATTCAAACGTGATTATAATAAGCAATACGCAATAGTCGCAGAATAAATTAAACGTCGAGATATATTCATTGTAAATGTCAAGTAAATATACTCGTATCAAAAAGAAAATCCTAATGGAACATTTACAATGGCGATCAATGATTTATTAGATCGACGTTTTGAAGTAACTGTTATTCGTGTACTTCTATCAATGGATGACATAGCCTTTTATAGGCAATTGTACTTGCTCGACGAAATCGTCTCGAATTTCCCAAAACAATCGTTACTGCTGTTGTTAGTACAGGTAAAGCCAGATGAAGAAAAGTAAACGAAAAGGATTCACTGATTTTTTTGCGTATAGAACTGGTTGAAAGTCTCCATGCGAATCAGACACGTGAGCTTATTTAAGGTAGTATTGAACAAGTGTTTGATTGTATAAAGAATATAAGTGGCGTTTGCCGTAAGACAGACTATTCAAAGCCACTGGTCATATGTAAACTGAATACATGTAAATCATTCGCGACGGTAAGTTCATATTTTCATGAGAAAAGTTATGAATATTTGCAAGTTCAAGTTTGACACTATCAAGCGAATAGAAAATGCTGACGAAGACAAAATACTACTTTGGATTCAAAAATTTACAGTTTGGTCGGAAATAAATGCGGGTGGAAACGGTTTTCGTACATAGAGTGGAGGTATGTTCCATCGTTTATACCTCTACTTTGATGGTAATCATTTTGTTTGATTCAGGGTTTTACCATGAACCTTCATGTTCGAAACAAGTCGTAAATTATGTGGTAGAGAAATAAGAAGGGTGGAGAGATCTTGTTTTTATCGATATAATTTCTCTCTTAGGTGCACATCGCTGACGTTATCGTTCAAATAGCTAATACGAAGAAAAGTGTTGCTAATCAACACTGTTCTCTAATTCCTATATGATGCACGATTTTATTATCATTGATCAGTTTAATTAAATTATAATGTTACTCATAACCGACGACGAATTTGTGCACTCCTATTTTTGCGAGGGTAACTGAGATATGCGATGAAATTGATTATTTTCAGAGTAGAAGTCTCGAATACGCACTCATCGTTATTCGGTTGTTTCTAGAAATTTATAGTTTCTATGGAAGAAGAAAACAAAGAAATATTTGAAATAGCTGACATTCGCACTGCGCTTATGAAACACAAATGGCTTTCGGAGCATCATGGGATGCGACGACAATGATGGAGATTCCAGTACATTTTTGTGGGTAGTACGTTCATAGCGTCTCGTTCAACAAAAACCATAATGCAGTACTCAATACAATGGCTGATCGCGCTCTGACGTGTTCATATTGAGGAGGCGTCATATGAAAAATGTTTATTTTTCTGAATTATTCGAATTCTTCTAATGAAATTCTAAAAAAATATATGAATAAATTGTTTTGTGATATACATAGATAAGACAGACCAACTTTTTTGGATCCGCAAAAAATACAGATGCACCAATACATGATGAAAATGTTTTTATCACAACCAACAACAAACTCAGCTTCGAAGAAGATCGCACTTTCAAATATATGTTTTCTGTTTTTTGCAGAATCATGTCAGATATTTCTTAGTAGACAATATCAAACATGCCAGCACTATACAGCGTATGTGCTCTTCATAATTGACTCTCACAAAAGAAATATTGAAATGAATGCATTAATTTGTTTTACAGTCGAAAGGTTTAGAATAAATAGACGGACGACATCATGCTCAAATAAAAATTATACCAAATAAGTGCAATCTCTAAAATTATTCTCATCTCGAAGGCGTCATACTCATCGGTTATCGTTTCACATTTCTCTCTCTTCCTATCCATCTATGTGAAAAGAAAAATATCAGCGAGTGTTGTGTTTTATAGACTGTGCACTATAATAGAAAAGCAAACATTTTTTAGCCTAAATAGTCAGAGACCAGTATTTCTTATCTTCACGAAAAGTACATTATTTATCACATCTTCAGTCAAGATGGTATTGTTAGCAGAGATCACATCTTATATGGTCTCTATTTGTACTCTTCTCATATTAATATTAGCAACAACCGGAAATCTGCTCAATCTTGTCACATTCTTATCTAAAGATTTTCGAACGAAATCTTGTATATTTTTCGTGATTTGTTCATCCGTATTCGACTTGCTTTTCATTAACATTTATCTTGTATTTAGTTTAATGATCGACTATTTTTCAGGCAATAGGCTACAGATGAATCGTGCTGCATGTAAAGCACGTAGTTACTTTGCGATATGCTTAGCAGCCATGGCTTCGACATGTGTTTTCTTATCAACATTCGATCGATGTTTATCGACGTCACGAAATGTGAATTGGCGCCGGTTGAGTTCTATTTCTTTCGCGCGACGTATTTCCGTCCTGACTATGCTCTTTCTTTTGATTTCGAGCGGAGTATGTTTAATTGCTTATGATGTGTTTGATGGTATATGTACAACAATGTCCGGTTTTGCAACAATTGCTGTTGTCAGTTATGCTCTTCTTTTTGTTTCTTTCATCCCGCATGGAGGTATGCTGATTTGTGGTGTTATGACTTGGATTCATACGCGACGATGGAGGAACCGTGTCGACATAGGTATCGGTGTGATTCGACAAACACATGCAACTCATCGAATGAACCGACAACTACTCATTCTCATATTCGTACATGCTTCTATGTCTATAATACTCGAAGTGCAACGTGACATTGTCGCTACATATAATTTGATCACTAATTCGGCGGAGAAAAGTGTGGAACAGAAACAAATCGAAAATTTTATTACACAAATAGGCCTTCTATTGTATTATGCAAAATATGGAATGGTGTTTTACTTCAATTATGCTTGCAGTAGTTTATTTCGAAAAACGTTTCGACAATCTGCAAAGTCAGTGATTAACAAATGCTTGCATTTACGATGTGTTCGAAGCTGATGTCATACATATAGACGAGTGTCTTTCTCTTTAGCCACTACCGAACCGTTTTTTCGATATTGTATTCGTTTTCTAAACGTATTGTGAAAATAAATCCTGACGCTGATCCATCTTATTAGAAACTTGTTTGATATAGGTGTGAAATGGAAAGTATCTGGAACTATACTGGATAATAGACAGAGTGGATAACCTGTCAAATAAAAGAAAAGTAAGTTTTGTGATTGTGGATGTCGCCATAGGAAAGACATACATTCTGAGCTCTAGCCATCTTTTTTACTGCGGTATCTCTTGCATCAAACAGAAGGTCTTGACTCATAAAAATACATATTCGACGTATTTTTGTCGTTTTCAGATAGAAAAGCGTTCAGCGAAAATCCTAACAGGATAAAAATGTGAAACACGATAGAGCTACAAGAACCTCAATACATTGCACAGTCAGTTTATCTCTCACTCTGCATTCGCATTTATTTAATGTAATTCCACGCTATTGAAAATAGCATGCCTTTCTCGATAACCATGTCCGATGTTTTCTGATAAGTTTTTGCCCCATGGACTACAGTATACGATAGTTCGTAACGTGTTACACGTATGTCGGTAGCGATGTGTGAGGTAGAAGGTAGTAGCTGAAAAATGACTTCTCTTTTCCGAAACTCTTCAAAATTCTCCTTCGAATCGTATTTCATCAAATGAAAATATAAAGTAGCCAAGTTCGTTGTTGAAAAATTCTATGGAACAATGAAATGAAAAGAAAGTTTTTCTTTCCGCTATTCACAGATTAAATATCGAATCTGATTTCAGCGATTTTGAAATTGATATAGTATTTGACAAAAAAAGATCTTTTTTCTATCGAATATTTTATTCTTCTGTTCTTCAGTTTGTCAAAAAACACCTGTGATCCCAAAATGAACGATTCAGTTAGTTTCATCAAGTTCTTTCTTTACTTCCATCACAGAATATCACGTCAGAAGAGATGAGAAAGATCTTTTTCACTTCGGATGACATATTGTTGAGCATCTCTACGTGAAAATAAAACAAAACAGATTACCGGTGCAGACAAGAATTACCAAACACGCGTGAAAACGCCATTTTAGCTAGAAAAGGCGTAAAAATGAACACAAATGGGGACCGCATTATTTGTGCACGAGATACTAACAGTATTGCTAAGCAGAATTCTCATCTGTAGAAAATCTGGTCCCTATTTGTGTTTATTTTTACGTGTTTACACGCGTTTTGCTGGCTAAAAGTACGCTTACACATGTGTTTTGGCGATTCTTGCCTCCAGTGGCGGGCCAATGTGGTTTTTCAGGTATGGCAATGGCCATAACATCGACCCACCTATGCTTGTCTCCTTGGGTTGATTGTTTCGATACAGAGAGATTTATGAAGAGTGTGATCTGTTGTTGTATCTGACTTTTTTTTATCTAAAAAAGAGTTGAGTATCTCACTTTATCCTACGTTTTATTAGACACATTATTAAATCCTTATAGTTCTTCATGGGATTGGAAATAACCATATTATCATTCTTTATTCAAGAGATGAATTCATTTGCTCGAAAGTTGTTGTTTCGGGATATTTTTTAATTTTAGTCATAAAGACCACGCATCGATAAGTTAAGTCATTTTCCGTCACTCGATAGTTTTCTTGTGAAACTTGTAAGCGCTAATGGTCATGTGACGCGGAAACTTTTCTTAGAATTTGAAGTACATCCATCGAATCACTGTTGTGTTATTCTCTCAAAAAGACACCAGCTGGTTTCTTTTCACAGTCGCAATCACAATATAATGACTACAGTTCTCGAAAGAATTTATGAAGTTCAATGAAATTGTTTATGTGGGTATATGAAATGCAACACTACATAATGAGTTAGTTTTTTTGTTCTTATCTCTATCTTTGTATATATGAAAATTTCGAAATAGTTCATAAATCATTCGAATATAAAAGCCAATCGAGTATTAGATGTATTTTGCTCATTATATATAAATCAAAAATAGTGGAATATCTATAAATCATTTGATATTTTATAGAATGTCAGGAGAACCTGCGATTACTGTTCTGATGAATTCCGCTGTTTTTTTATATGTTCTTTGTAGAAGTAAACTAATACTTTGTAATCATCTCCAGTTTTCAGTATTTCCCATTCTTTATTAAATTTTGTTGCAAAACCAGGATCGTCTAATTCTATAGATTCTTTTAATTGATAATTGAATTTTATTCGTTTGATATTGTCAAATGTCGCTAACTTGTTCATCACAGTCTCAGTCAAACTACGTGGACCATCCATAAGTACGTTCACTAACAATCCATTGGTATCTAAGAGCCAATACTTATAACCGCCCTTCCAATTGTCGACGGATAGTTTGGCATTATAACAGCCGGTGCCAATCGAAACTAAATGATAATTGACTGGCTTTTTCCATTGCATTCGTATTGCCCATAATGCTGCCATTTCGGGATCATTAGCAAATACGCCACCATCAATAAATGTTTCATCGTCACCATCTCGTTCATAATGACCATTCACTTGTTTTCTTCTGTACATCGTACATGGTCGAAAGTAAGTAGGAGCAGCCATAGTGGCTTTTAACACATCAGCTATACGATATCCCCAATGCTCAGCATAACTTGTATTAAATATGGTCATGCAATCTTTCGTTGTATTGTAAGCTGTAATCAGTAAGACTTTTTCACGTTTGATATCTGAATGACTACTGGGTTCATCGACAAATTCAAGTGAATTACTATGAAACTGTCGATCTAATGTTGATTGATTATCATCGACTTGACAATGTTGATTTAATAAATTATGTATATCAAGTAAAGTTGCCGTTTCAGCTGTTAATTGTTTGCCATTTGGTAATTGAATTTGATCAATAATTCGATCAATTTTATTGTATATAGGAGTGGGATCATATTTATCGCGTTCGAGCGGTCCAAAATAGGTAAACCATTGTCGTTTGAAATATGTTGCACAATCTTCATATATTTCCTTGATATCAGTTAAATCATGTTTTATTGCCAAACAAAACGCAATCAGCCCACCTGTACTTGTACCAGCGATGTAATCAAACTCATTCGTAAATTCTTTTTGAGCGTCCAGGAACGTCTTACTGGAATCAAGATGTGTTTCTGTTATAAGTTCACATAGTACTTTGATAGACATATGACCACGTGTCCCTGTATGGAAAAAAATATCTATGAACATTAAAAAACACTAATCTTCTTACCTCCTCCGTCTAAACTTAATACACTGATATTTGTTTGATATCCTCGCGTGTAGTATTCACCAATTAGCGTCAGAATTTGAGCTCGCGTTGGTTCTTCGGAATCTGATGATAGTTCAAGTTCTAATCGCGGTGACGATGCCTTTTCCATTTGTCGTAATTTAGCGATAACATGACTTAGCTGATAATCATTCTTAATTTTTTTATTGTGCCATATTCGTTCCAACCTACCTTTGATCATTTTACTGAAATCTCTCTCTTTTGTTTGTGTTGCCTGATCGAATCGTATCGAATCTATACAAACACCACTGATCAACTCATTTGCATTCACTTCATCATCCGCTCGGTGCAAACTTTCATGATATTCTTGAGTATATTTTGGTAGTTTTTCATACGGTACTTTTTCACAATTATGGCACAAATCAAACATATGACATACCTTGCACCGTTTCCATTGAATGCGGTCTATAATATCACGACAATTATCACATGCGAAACCCGTGGAAACTTGTGTGCTTGACCCGAATATGCTTGATAATTCAACACTCATAATTATTCGTAATTTCTAAAAGATGAATATGAATAGATTTAATGATCCATATATCTTGTGTGGAAATCCTCGTTCTCGTGGATAAGACTAAGAGTTGTAGCGAACGTGTTTAGAACAAGAAGTAACCGAGCAGATAGTACTGTTTTATGACTCAATAAAAAGAGATCTTTGTTTCACACATCAACTGTAATATTTGAAAAAAAAACTTTGCAATCATCACAAGGTATGATAAGAGCCGGCAGATAATAGTCACTTCAACGATAAAAAGAAAATAAGCAAATAATTATGTTTAGCTACATGGTGCTCGGGAAATCATTTAGTAAAAAGAAACTCAAACGCATCTTCGTTATTGTTCGTTCAAGTTGAATAACTTTTCTTTAGATGAGAGAAAAATGTCCTACATGTATTATGCACAAGTGTCACCATGCACATCAATACAAAACTTTAATCTTTTTAGAATACCATTGAAAACATGATTTAATCTTGAGAGGTGTTTTCCGATGAATTAAAACCAAATTTCATCATCTTATTTTTACACATCGTTAATTGAACATCACACAAAATCTTTCAAATTGATATGATTATTTGGATCTGATTTCAGATAATAATAAAATCGATTTAAAAACATTAGGATTTCCTATTGGCGTTACTTGTGTGGTAGATGACGCTAAAACATCGATGTTTCGATGAATAGATTTGTGCATCTCTGCGTCATGTATTTACCATTCAGACCCATTGCATACAGATGATGCAATGACAGTAAAGTAAGAAATCTGATGACTTTTATAATCGAATGGCGTTGAATTGGGAAGCTCCGTCGCAGATTTTACCGCATCTATTTCTGGGATCCTATTTATGTACTCGCAATAAAGATGAACTTCTTAAACTTGGTGTCAAGTACGTTTTTATAGTCGCCTGCTATCGAATAATCCGATTTAAATTTCTAGATACATTGTAAATCTCACTGATTTACCAAATTTGTACCTCGATTCTTTTGTTTATCTTCAACGTCCTGTAAAAGATTCTTCTTCTGAAGATATTCTACCTCTATTCGAAGAAATATTCAATTTTATTGATCGAGTATGAAGAATTTATGAGAATTGATATTGTCAAATGATTTGGTCATCATTCTAGGCTACGCCGACTTCCGCATGTCTTATTCATTGTCAAATGGGCGCTAGTCGTTCTCCTTGCTTTGCTCTAGCATATCTTATACATAAGAAGGAACGAAATCTTCGAGAATCTTATGAATTATTGACTCGGGTGCGAAAACACATATCTCCCAACCATGGTTTCTTACAACAACTAATGGCTTTCGAAGATTCGCTGTTTGGAAGTATTTCGATCGACTTCTCTGTGGATGAGTATGCCGATTAAATCACGAATGTGAATTATCGATAACGTAAACATTTGTTTTTTGTTTCAACTATATTACGCGTCAAAATGTATAGAATCAACGAATGGTTCTTGTGTATATTGCCTATTTGCAGCAAAGAATTTCATCAATCTACATGAGGACGAATATAGTTTACGTTTCTTCATTATAATATTTCAGATGAAGCCTTATTAAATTTTGTTCTTTTAATACCAGGTGGATCTCATTTTTTGTATAAAATCTATGCTCTAGAAAGAATGACTTATCTTTCTTTGTTATCAAATAAACAGTTGACTTTTTTGTGAAATTTTCTTTTCGAACAGAATGTCGACACAAACTGATCGTGAGAAATATGTCTATCTATATACATACATTTGATGTTTTTTGTCGATGACAAAAACAACTTTGTCTTTATTGATATCATTTTTATTTAGAAAACAAAGTTCAAGTCTTATGATGAATATTGGATGAAGGACATACACCAAGACATAAGTCGATTTCTAGTAACAGCCAATCGTAGAGAAAGAAGACATGGATCGTTCAATCACAAAGTATCTTTGAACTATTTCTCGGAGTGAGATTTTACAATCAATTTTACCATGGATGTTGTTTGTCAATATAATTACTAACGACACGCGTGATCTATATGTAGGACTTATCTTCGAATTGACACACTGACTCAACGGCTTTCTTTTTTTTCTGCGTTGATAAATATTCTGGTCATGTTTTCGAAAAGTCAACAGCCACGCGTTATTCTAGTTACTGGCTCTAATAAGGGTATCGGCTTCGAACTGGTGAAAAGTTTATCGAACAGCAATGATGTGGTTCTACTCGGATGTCGTAATCCTGAACGAGGCAATGAGGCGTTGATTCGATTAGATTTACCATCAAATGTTCATTGTCTTCAATTAGATGTGTCATCAGAAGAAAGTATCGTACAAGCTAAAAATGAAATAGAACATAAATATGGTGGACAATTGGATATTTTGGTTAACAATGCTGCCTGTGGAGATCTGGAACTAACTGTTGATTCGGCTAGAAGAACGTTCTCGGTGAATTATTATGGAATCAAGATGTTGAATGAATACTTATTTCCGTTAATACGAAAAAACGGTCGTATAATCAACGTTGCTAGTGCTTGTGGTTCTGTTGTGTTATCCGAAGCGTCAACATACCTTCAAGATCAATATTCATCATCAACATTAACTACCCGTCAACTTAATCAACTTGTCGAAGATTTTATTTCTTCTGTTGGAACGAATAATATTGAACAACTCGGTTACAATCCTCAGTCACTTTATTTAATTTACAGCGTTTCAAAAGCAGCAGTGATTGCTCTCACTCGAATTGAAGCACGACAGTGGTCTTGTGCTAGAGGCATACTTGTTCTTTCTGTTTGTCCAGGTTTCTGTGCTACGGACATCAATCAAAATGCACCCGGTGGTCGACATCCTAAACTTGGTGCTGAATCCATCTTATATCTGATCAATATGCAGGAGAACAAACTAGAGAACGGTGGCTTCTACCGAGACGGTCAACAATTAGCTCAAATCGGCAGAATTGACTAAGAACATCTCAGTACAAATATGCTACACTGTTGTGTTCCATCACTTTCATGATAACCACATAGGAGAGAAAACTGAGGATATCAAGGATTTATACATTTTATTGAATTAATAGATATTCTGTGTAAAATATAATGGGAAAGTCATTCGAAAACTAGTTACAAAAAGTACTTGTATGTTAGTAAATGTGTGCATTGAGTGTAAGAAATATAGCCTGAAGAGATAAAATATCGCTTAACGATCCATTTAGTACATCCTACTTGACTTCCATATATTTTCATTCTAAAGCGCGTATTCGAATTTCGACTGTATGTTTAGAAAACATTATGAAGTCAATGATTCTTTGAAATGGGCTTACAAAAAAAAGGATTCAATTATAAACTTTCCACACATTGAGAGTGTAGTTTAGTTTCATTATGTCTTTATATGATATGCAGCTCTGGTCAAAGTGATCGAAATATTATCAGTATCCTATACACTTTCAAATGCTTTTATAATATGGGATACGCTCAATTTTATAATTCCAACTGTCTTCGATTCGTCCTGCACTTCCAAAATTGTTAAAGGTTTTGACAATCACACCTTTTTTTTACTTTACTCTGTATCTATGCGCATCTCTTCGAATGAAGCAGATATTCTTATTGATGGACTTAAATAATTCGTTTCCTTCTGAAATCTCACAATATTTAGAAAAAAAACATCGAACAAGAAAATAATTTTTTGTATGAAATGAGACGTGTGATTACAAGCTATGAAGTCGCAATATTTCTATGAAGCATTTCACACAGAATATCCCGTTAATTCAACTGACAAACTTCAATGTCATTACCTAAAAATTTCTCTCACTCATGTGGACGTTTTATATTCCAAGTCCAATGTATCTATATAAGCCTGGCGGAAGTCAATGGCAAGGGCACCAAAGATTGACCCGCCTTGCTTACAATGATTAGACACGTTTACCGTGAATTGAATTTTCAACACTGAACACTTGAAAAGTATGAGTGATTTCGCGAATCTGAAACATTTAAGCATTCTGAGAAATTTTCGAGTCGATTTATCGGAAACTATCGTACAGTTATTGAACGACAGTTCACAATTTTCATCGTTGAGAACTGATGCTTCATTCTTTATTTGATTTCTGAATGATACTCAATTATGTAAAAGTTTCAATGAATACAGTAAGAACTTGACGATTTATTAAAATGTTGGGTTATTCATTCGTCAAGTCTACGAGAAGAAATTCGTTCTGTGGAAGATTCTCAAATCTCGAACAACTTCGATGCTCCGCCGAGGCACCCGATGATTTATTATTTTTATTAACACGCTTGCCAAAATTGTTAATGACTGGATAGCAATACATAATAGACACTTTTCCACCCATACATCGCATAGTGATGTAACAAAACTAAGACTACTGAAGACAGTAGGACCCTTGGAGTATCATGCCACATATTATAGTCTTTTGCAAATCTATTTGCTCATGTAAAGAAACGCAGAGGTAGAGATGACTAAAGAACAAATGCGTGTTTTTCTTTTGTCAATATTCTCTGTATCAATATTTTATCAAGAGAAAGTTTTCTGAAGCATTTGGCATCATTTATGTTTCTAACTAAGACAGGAAAAGGCCTTCTTTTCGAAGAAATATCCTCATGTCTGAAAGATTAACTTTACGATGGCTGTATTACAAACTAATTCGATGTAATATTTTTGATTCTCGATCATCAGATCCTGTGATAATCCATCGTGAAATCTTGTCAACTCGTTTGTATATTCTTCTTCTTATCATTTCTCTCGTTATTTTAACAACATATACTTCTCTTTACAACCAAATCGAGATTAAAACAGTCACTTTTCCAAGTGCATCGATTTATCAAAAACTGGAAAAGAAATATTCGAACAGTTTACAATGTTTATGCACAAAAGCCTCGATTCCATATGGAGAATTTGTTACAACAACGCCCAAATTTCATCAAATCTGTTCAAGTGATTTCATTTCTCAAAAATGGATCGATTTCATCTTTCAAGTCGATGTCAAATCGACCCTTCCGATCGATGTTCGAACAAGTTTAAGTTCAATGTTTCAATTAATTCGATCATTTTGTCAAAGTGCCACGCACACAACGATTCATTCGCTCGACTCTTTTCATCATTCTCCAGTGATTAGTCCAATCTTATTAACTAAACATATTTTAGAAGCAAAAGTTCGAACAACTTTGCACTTATTGCATCAAACAACTACATCGAATTTCCTTCAATCGATGAATCTTGCGCAAAAAATGACACAAGCAAATCAACTAATAACAGCGTTATTCACCAACTACATGGTAACATCGAAAATAATCTCATCGTTATCCGGAGAAAATCTTATTTTTCGCACGGATATCCATGAAAATAAATATATACGAAAAAACTCCACTGTTGTTTGCTCTTGTCAAACTCATGACTCGTGTCATTTACCCGGATATATTTATTTAAATGAAAATTATCACAAAACATATGACATCTTTGATTTAAATCAGCTTGAAGCAAATGCAACTTTATCCGGAATAGTTGTTGATTGTTTACCCATTCAAACAACTCTTTATTCATCATTAGAATG
Source organism: Adineta ricciae (assembly GCA_905250025.1). NCBI lineage: Eukaryota > Metazoa > Rotifera > Eurotatoria > Adinetida > Adinetidae > Adineta > Adineta ricciae. The sequence goes on from CAJNOJ010000199.1 coordinate 61,095, forward strand.
CTTTTATAATCAATTATGTTTAAATACTTTGCTTTCATCTTATCAAAAGAAAATCAATATTTCCAAATTGAATTCTTTACTAACAAGTCGTTTTCATCTTAAAACACCCATAAAATCACTTGTTGAACAATTATTTATCGAAGAACTCTTTAATCACACAAACTTCTCGACCTATTATACGAAATGTTTGCCGTACGTTTGTACTTATCTTCATTTTAATCGGTTCAATTGGGTATCCGTTGTAACAATAATGTTTGCCCTTTTTGGAGGAATCAATACTATTATACGTCTAATTACTCCCTATATCATTCGAACGGTTTTATTTTTGATCAAACCAAAGCAAGTCCGAGAAAATCGAAGTAAGATCGGAAGAGTCAATCATTTCGCTACTGCTATATCCTACACTCGATAACTTCAAAGTCATTTTCAATTGAATATTTTTAGATGCAACAATTCGAGTTCGTTTGAAAAAACTTTTTGTCGTTTTCAAGATGCAACTCGTTAGCCTGAATATTTATGACTCAAATGCAAATAATCCAACGCATATTTACTATGGTCGACTTGCTACACGATTACATTTGTTTTCCTTATTTATTTCTATTTGCATCTGTATCCTATTTTCTGATTTATCGAATCAAATTATAACTGAGAATGTTTCAACTATTTCTCTGGATAAATATGCTCATCTTGAAAAGCAATATTCTTCAACCTTACGATGTTCGTGTACACAAATTTCAATTCCGTATGAGGATTTCATCAATATCAGTGTAAGTTATCATCAAATATGCTCGAGTGAGTTCATTCAATCATCTTGGTATGAACGTCTTTCAGTTTTTAATACTAATTATGAACAAACTGATTTTCTCTCTATATCTTCATCGTATTTTCAAACATTACAAACGTTCTGTTCTATTGCGAATGAAACAATCGCTGATGCGAGAAAAAGATTTTTAGCAAGAAATTTCATTAATTCTCAGCTTTTAACGCGCCATTTATTCGATTCACAAATCAATGCATCAATAAATGCGTTTCAACAATTAACAAAAATTGAATTTCGTTATCGAATCAATTTAACTAACACCTTATTACACAGTAATCAATATATCAGTCGTACAACAACAAGTACTCGCCTACTCGCAGTTTCTCGGTATAAAAATAACACATTTGAATCCATTCGAATGTTCGTTCTTGCATTGTATGCCATAAATGCAAATCATGACAGATGTTATTGTGCTATGGATTCAACATGTTCTTTAGATTATGCGCTTCTTAATTTTGATATTGTACAGCATTTCAATTGGCAAATTCCAGGAATACACGGAGGTTGTTCTATAATCAACACAGTTATGAAATCATCATTAATATGTTGGTTCAATTACAGTTGTTTTAGTCAATTACGAGAACTTGTTCGTCCATTGGGTATTTCTATTCCTTGGAATACCACTCTACTTGATCAAATGTTACTTAGTCGATATTCTCCGGATACGTTAATTGAAATAATTCTTAATGAAATTATGATTGAAGAGTGGAATTCTTCGTATTCATTTGACAAATTTTACTCGAAATGTCAACCATCGTCTTGCTCATTTACTTACGAAAAACAAGTAAATATTATCTACATAGTGACTATTGTCATTAGTATTATCGGCGGAATCAATACGATTCTTCGATTGACTTCACCATTAATTATCAAAATTATTCTGAAAATCATTTCAATGATTAAACATCGCAAAGAAGAACATCAACGTAAGTTAATCGCATTTTTTAAATCATCGCTTCTCAAGAGATTAGTTCTAGAAAATGCTCGCATTCAAAGAAATAACAATATAACACATCGATTAGTGAATAAATTGATATCATTAAACATATTCGATGATGGATCCGATGATCCTGAAAGAGTCCATCGTCAGCGGATCTCGACCCGATTGTATATAGTAGGTTTTACGGTTGCCATTTATTTTATCAGCGTTTACACAATATTTATGAGTCGAAGCGAATTTCAATTCTTTTCAAATCCCTCAGAAAACGATTATAATGAATTACTCGCCTCATATTCCGATTCACTCAAATGTCCGTGTAGAAAAATCTCGATTGAATATAAATCTTTTCTCACAATCAATTCTAAACTTCATTCGGTCTGTTCAAGTGACTTTGTCCGTCGACGATGGATTGAATATTTATTCAATACTTTTCATTGGTATGACTATGATCGACGTGACATTCGCATACGTGGTGGTGCATATTTTGTCTTTCTTTCTACACTATGTCAAATGTCTCAAATAACTATTGATAATGCGAAAGAACAATTTTTGGATACCTCGTTTGTTAATACCCATATGATCTCACAATTGGATTTCGATATTCAAATAAACAATACGATTTCACAATTTCAAAATGATACGTTAATCAAATTTTCTCAGAGTTTGAAATTTCTTCGTGATATTATCAATGGAAACGCTTTAATTTCTTCGTATTCGTTGAATTGGGATTGGTTTCGAGAAACGAACAGTTCATATCGAATCAGTTCAGTTCAACCAGTTCGCACGATGAGTGGATGTTCATGTGGAACACAAAATGATTGTACAGATCAAGCGGGAATTTTCGAAGCAGTGTCAAATATCATTCCTCGATTCTTCTTCCCCGGATGGTATGTTGGATGTTCAGTTGTAGAAACAGTATTACGTTCAACACTGCAATGTTTCTACGACGAACATTGTTTAAATTTATTCTTCTCGAAAATAAAAACATTTGCATGGGAATATTCCACGGAAATCAATATTTCAGTGATTAACTATACAAGTCATTTTCATAGAAATGCGATTATTGAAAAGCTTGCCAATGAGTTGTTTATTGAACAATGGATTATTCAAAAATCTTATTCATTATTTTATAATCAATCGCTTCCTTATGAATGTATTTATCAGATCGAAAAAGAAGATTATCTTATTCATACGATGTCAACTATTTTGGGTTTATATGGAGGATTGACGATTATCTTGCGATTTATTACTCCAGTTCTAATTGATATTGTATTTTACATTCGTCAGCGATGTCGAACAAATACAGTTATACCTTATTAGTAATTTCTCTTTCTTCTCTCAGCTCAATAAATTCTCTGCTTGCACTCGTTTAGAAAAGTTTCGAATTGCTACTGACAGATTGTTGCTGAGTGATTTATTTTTAAGAGCACACGACATTGTGATCTTACGCATTTAGCGGAAATAGTGAAATTTACAGAGACAAATGCTTATCGAATATCGTATTGTCAATTGTTAAGATAGAATTTTTGTATTCGATGATTGAAAGAATCAGCAACATAAAGATTTCCATATCGATCGAATAAAATCTTTTGTGGGTCGTGTAATTGATACGAAGCATTTCCCGCTCGACTTCCACCAACAATAACGGTTTTTTCTCGAGATTTCAAAGCAAAACGTGTTACTCGTACGTATCCACTATCAATTACATAAATATTATCAAAATCATCAAGGATTAATCCAGCTGGATAAGCTAAATCTGTGAGATTATTCTCTGCACCTTCTCCGGCAACGATAACACCTTCTTTTTCATCTGGAATCCATTTCATAATTCGATTATTAAATGTATCTGAGATATAAAGTGAAGAATCTCGATCAACGCCTAAATATTGAGGTTCATTCAACTGATTTAAACCATTTCCACGATCATTTCCACCTGCTATTATTCTTGCTTGAAATTCTCCTTTTTTCCATTGTTTAATCGCATTTCCAACAACATCAACAATGAATATCGTTCCATGAAGATCAATTGCTAAACTAAAACATGGACAATCGAGCAAAAATCCTAATTCATAATCAAAATTAACATAAGATAATCTGATTAATAGACTATTTCCAAAATCACAAACAATAAGATCATTTTCATCGATAACAACATCAATCGGATGAGCTAATCTCATCAGTTTCTCATTGGGAAAGATTCCTCCAACAATAACTTCACCATTCGTTGCATTGAATTTCCACTTGATAACTCGTTTATTTGTCTCTTCGACAATATAAAGTGTCAAATTATCATCGATTGTAAAACCTAAAGGACTATTTAACTGATCAGTTCGATCGCCCGGTCCATTTCCTCCAGCTACTGTAACTCCATCTTGTTTCCACATGGAATTTTTCACATTTCCTAAGCAAATCAAACATTTTTACTCTTATATCTTTGATATTTTACCTGTTATTGATGTCATTGCTGTTGAAACCGTCGTTGTTGTTGTTGTTGTTGAAATACGAGTGACGACTGGTTTCTTCTTGGCTCCGACGAATTTTACAACTATTGGAATAATGATCACCATAAGAATAAGAATAACGATGGGAATGATGAAATATTTCTTTTTTCCAGTTCGAACCTGCGCATATCTATATCACACAAGACTTTCTTTCAAATAGATTTCAAAATCGTTTTCAATACAATATTTTTGATTGAGTATTTGTCGTTTCTTCTTCGTTCATCTCAATTAAACAACACCAAAATAAAATGTAACAATCTATTTTCAATTCTCGTCACTAATGATCATTGTTTTGACGCGACAAATTTGATTGATATTAACATCTGCTAGAATAATTAATAATCTTTGTAATCTCATCATGGCAGGTGTGAGGCAGGCTCGATTTTTAAACTGAAGTATTTAGTTCGTTTTGACGTACAGGAAATCAAAGCAAATCGTTTTATCAATATTATCCTTAATGTCACCAAACATAGGAAAGTCATACTTTTTTCAAATCAAAGAGAATGTTTTCTAGAAATAAATAGGTCAAAATGGTTTTAATCTAAATTCTCAAATGACAAAGGAGTAATCGATATTGAAGAGAATAGATATTTTCTGTTAAATAACACGACAATGTGCTGAACAGAATCTCTGTTTTATTGAACGAAGTATTATTCATCGGAATTATTTACATTATGATTTATTAAAATGTTAACAGTTTCGATAGTCTCGAATTTTAGTCTGCACTTGTTGTGAATGTATGATGATATTAGTATGTGCTTCTGTATATTGAAACAACTCTAAACTTTCTGTACCACCATTTTCCAAGAGGGAAAAACTGATTATGTGAGATCAAATGTACAACACCAAAACTATAGAACTTCATTTGTCGAAGCATGCAATGTTTCTGCTAGGTAAATCATTAAGGTGTGCAGTTTATTCGTACGGGAAATGAAACGATGCTATGTTTCACGCTAAAAATGCTCTTTTTCAAAATCTCTTTTAAATACGCATGGGAATTGATTATTAGTTCTTTAGGAGTAAACTTCGTTAGTAAGGGAAAATGTTCTCGTTCAAAACATTGTCCATTTCTTCACATCATGGTAATGATAAGAAATAAAAGAAGAAGATTGATGCTGAAATTCAATCGAATACTCATCGAATTTGCTCGACGAGCAGTTGTAGTAGTGGTATTTAATAAAGCTGTCGTTGTTGTAGAATTAATGACTGTACTATTCATCAATGCTTGTGCATAAGATGACATTGTATAGTTCGTTGGACCATTGGTTGTACAATTTGGACCAAACGACGGATAATTCGCAGGACCAAAACAGCCGACAAGATACGGATATGTTGATGTTGCGAAATAAGCATAGTTCCCATTTGAATCATGAAACATTCCATTACAAGCATCAAAGCCAGATATTACGCGTGTGCTTGAAGATAAATAAGGTCCATAAATCAAATGTCCATCTTTTGCCAGACCGATAATCGTCTTTGTTTGATAGCTTGAAAATGACGAGACAGAATAACTTGCAATATTTGAACTACATGCATAAACAGCTGCACATGCCGATATGTTCCCAGTTGGTGGATTCACTTGACAGCTAGATGCGATGTGATAATATTATATCGGCTTTTGTCGTCATTATCATGACAGCTGGAACACCCTCTCACCCTCACTCCGCCCTGTACAGACGTTGTTTTGATATGCGATCGACATTCATCAAAATGATGAATTGACTCGTGAGTGTTCTAATTTTATCTGATGAGCAGTTCCAAAGGAAATTCAATACTCGGAAACAAACACAACACGAACCAACTCTTCTTACAATTTGATGCTATTTCTAATGGAAAAATATTTGTATTAGAATCATTTTTCAACTTTGATCTCTAATGAGAAACATGCCGTTTTTTGAACTTATAGTCACTTGAAGAATTTCTTCAATCCTTCATACAATGATATCGAATCTCGCTGTCTTTTGGTCGTATCTTCTCTTTCTAATTCCATCTCTGATTTGTTCCTTGTTTCTTCTCTATTACCTTCTTTTCGATCGAACATTGCGTTCAGCTCTTCACAATCATGTGATTATCGTCGTTCTTTTCATTGTTCTTATTTACGAACTAACAATTTATCCGTGGATGTTGTATTATTATTACCACCAGCGAAGTGCGTTAGCAGCATCGAATCTTTTCTGCACGATCCGAACGTTTCTTGATTGGGATCTTTACATAACTCAATCATTTCTTGTTTCTTGGGCAACAATTGAACGACATATTTTGATTTTTCATGAGAAATGGATATCGACGAAAACCAAACGATTCTTTCTTCATTATTTTCCATTAATTTCAATCGTTTTCTACTGTTTAATTTTTCATATAATTGTTTATTTTCTCCCACCCTGTCAAAATTCATTTGATAACGTTTCGCTAACATGTGTTTATTCTTGTCTATATGACATTTATCCGGAATTTTCCGTCGGGCAAACGATTTTTCACCAAATCTTACCAGTGGTCATCATTATTGTGTTTAGTATTGCTCTAATCGTACGTGTTATCTGGCAGAAATTTCGCTTGCATCAAGCAGTTCATTGGCGGAAATATCGGAAAATGACCATTCAATTATTATCGATTGCATTTCTTTATCTTCTCTTTTACTTACCATTATCGATTTCCTACACTATTCTTCTCTGTGATGTTGGCGAAGATATCATCATAGATTTTCTCGAATATTCCATATTCTTTAGTTATTTCATGATACTCTTATTTCCTTTTGTTTCGATTCTGTCATTACCTGAACTTCAAATGAAACTTGTCAATCGGTTAAGACGTCAAATATTACCGATGAATATTCCTGTGCACAGATAGAATAAGTTTTTATTGTTTTTAATTTGATAAGGTATAGTGAAATGAAAGTTATTGACGATTTTCTCGGGCAAATGTTCGTAAAGTGAGTAAGAGTTCTTTGCTATCTTTGAAGACGATCATACCCTTTTTAACATGTATTTTAGTGTTTGTACCTTCATCACAGCAACCTTTTGTTTTAATCTGATCGCCAGTAAAGTTTAACTTCAACACCCCGCATTCTTTGCTTTTTTCGGAATAAATTATAACTGTTTCGGTTTTGTTTATCGATGACCGTTCTTCGCTAACATGTGTTTTCAATAATGTTGACAGAATATCTGTCAAAGCTGTTATATTGACATGCCCCACATGAGCCGAAGCACAGAATGTGACAATATTCCCGACATATGTGCTTAAATCACCAAGTGACCAAATCGTTTGTTCAAACAGATGTTCATCAGTGTGAAAATAAATCTTCAGAGGGCTGTTTCTGAACTCTTCCATATGAGCTCCAACAATTCGAAGTAAATGAAAACATTCTGATTCGCATAGTTCCGCATCAGCAACATCGAGAGTGCAACTGTCATCATTTTGTAAAACGAAGCCAAGTACAGTGGATGATAATGCGCCTAACACAGCCTGTAAACCTTGAGATGCTGATTGGATAACTCCAAGCCCACTAAAAATAAGAAAGATAAGTACTAAGGCAAATACTATCACACCTGAATGCAATTTGTCGATAGCGGCTTTGCAAGACTCGGTATGACACATCCCAAACTGTTCGTTGTTTGTTCCTTATGGTACTGATTCGAGCGAGATCGAAATCGACAGTATCCATTGTCGTCAAACAGCAATGAAGCCATTATTTCAGAAAATGTCCAGGATATTAGAAAATAATACAGCAACTAAGAAATTCTCGGGTATTTATAACGGCATGAACAAAAGTCAATAAACTGACTTTTTGGTTTTTACCAACGTAGAGAACCAAAAAATTCGATTATACTACTTTTCTTTCATCAATATTGATATTTTGAGAAGAGAAAGAACATGTCTCACCTTGCATAAAACGTAAGGTATATTTATAAAGTTATAAAAAATACCACGATTGTCGAAGCTGTTTGAGAGAAAGAATCCGATTTCACACAGGTTTCGTGCAATTTACTAAAAATCAATTCATTTTCTCACGCTCGAACACATTCAACGATAGATGTTAATCGATTTACACAAGTGGAAAAAGTAAATCAGATTCTCATTGATTTGATGCAGCATCTCCAGAGCAAACACAACCTTTGTCATTTGAATTTAATTTTCGCATAACCACATCCGATTGGTAATTGAACGAGCGTTTGATATCTCACAGAGAAAAAAAGTCTATTTTTAACCAGAAAAAACTCGGTCGCTCAGAGTGAGCGATCATAAATGGCGTCTGTCAGAGACGATTAGTTAGTGCAATAATAGAATATGTTTCTGTTTATATGAAATACTAGGCGAAATTTTTGTTAACAGAAAAGCACGTTAATTAATGTTTTATTGTAATGACATCCGATTGTCCTACGATGCGTGTGTAACTTCTTCAACTATCGGTGAAAGTGATCGTTTTTTCGATGAAGGTAAAGCATTCACATAAACGAATCGTTGAATAACCGGTCGTCGACGTTTCTTTGCGCGTCGAATACGTTCGACTTCTTTCTTAGTCAGATCAATACCAAAAAAATATTTCAAAACATCCATAATAATGATAAACAATGCCACAGTTATCATGGCTAAAATTGCAATATAAGCAAACGATTTTGCTACGATTTTAATGATAGTAATCTTTGTTTCAATGTTTTCACATTGCTTTCCCCAAGTTCCACTGAGACATTCACATCTATAATCGAGTAATAAAGGACGACAAACACCTTTATTGTAACATGTGATATTTAAACAATAATTGATTCGTTTTTCACACCGCATTCCTTCGTAACCGGGTGAACACGTGCAGCGGTACGTGGAATTCGATGCTACGCTGCAATTACCTATGAATGAAAGATCATTTTCTTCAGTTGAAAGTAAAGCAAGTGGATTTACCATCATTCAAACAAGTATTTTCTTTGCAGATACGTTCATCAACTTCACAATGCTTGCCCGAAAAGTGAGGCACACATGAACAATTATAATCTTGGTTATGATTTATACTATCACAAGTGCCATTGTGTAAACATGGTTGTTGTATATCGCAAATTGTACCAGATATATTACAATTCCAGCCGATATTTGTGGAGATCTCGCATAACGGTGCCAGAAAATAGTTCGAAGTTGTTGTAGGCTTTGTACTTATCGTTGTGAGTTCATTTGTTGAAGTTTGACATGAACTTGTCGTGTATTCAGGAGTTGTGGAGATTGCTGCATGATAAAACGGGTTACAATTAACTTTCTATGAATAAAACGATAACTTACCACATGAATTGCCTGAAATACCAAACTTCTGAATGCGACGATTCCTTTCATCAGCAACATATAAACTACCTACACTATCGAAACGAACAGAATACGAAATGTTAAGCCGATCTGATGCCGATCCTGATTGTCCACTGCAGCCGACGATACATTCATGCCAACCGTTTCGTACTCGAACTATCCGATGATTTCTATTGTCAGCAATATACAAATCATTATCACCGTCAAGGATAATATCAGTTGGATGATCTAACGTCAAGTTTGTTAAACTATTCCTTCCGGCTGCTGTTGTTCCGTTCATTTTTCCATGTGGAAAAAACTGAATTCTGTTATTTTGATGGTCAGCCACGTATAAATTAAAATTAGCATCAACAAATATCCCCCAAGGTTGATCTAATTCGTATGGTCGTGATCCTGTTTTATTTACTGTTCCAGCAATTGTGATCACTGTACGAGTGTCATCATCTAACATCATTTTCACTACTCGATGTTCATGTCTAACGGAGCAATAAAGATTATTTCGGATGTCAATAAAAAGGCCAAAACAGTTTCCTGAAAACTGAGCTACAAATGAACTGTTTGTTGAATTTGACGTGAACTTTTCTATGCGACCGTTTTCACCACCATTTTCAAAGTAAATATCACCGTTCAATGTCACAAATAAGTTTGTGTATCGAAACAAGTTAGCAGTTAAACATCGTTGTGATTGAAGGTTTTCTTTCGATTGAATACGAATGTATTTGTTGGTAGTGTCAGCTACGTATATTGTATCATTTGAATCAATGAACATTCCGAGAGGATAGAACTTCAAAGCAGTACCATTGATAATAGTGTTTCCACATTGATCCCATGTTTGATTGGCAATAATTTTTGGCTGATTGTACGCAGCTAGAGACATGTCGAATGAGATTTTTGACTGAGAAAACAAATGAATACTTACTAGGAGAGTTCAGAAGTTCGAATTTATGTACTCCATGATTTCCCCAATCACAGACGTAAAGTGAACCATGACTATCGAATGCTAATGAGTGTGGACCACTCAATTGATTTGTTACAATTCCAGATATGTCTGTACAACCAACAATGCATGCACTAAACGTTGAATCGGGAGCATATCGAGTTATCCGGGATTTATCGGCTTCAGCAATATACATGTATTCATTTTCATCAACAATGATATCTGTTGGTGCATAGACTTTTGTTAATACGTCGCCAGATTGCACTCCAGATGCCCATTTCATGATCCGATTATTTCCACAATCTGCAACATAGATCGTTCCGACATCATTTACAAGTATTCCATACGGTCGATTTAGTTGCTCATAAGTCGTTCCATTCGTTCCATTACCCGCGACAGCTGAGCCACGTGTCGAATTTGATCGAAAAACGAACACTTGATGACTACCAGTATCACTAACATATATATTCCCATTCTTGTCTATAAACATATACGTTGGCGAAACTAGTTCACTCAGATTAGTACCCATAACTGAGTTGGAACCATTTAGGGACATCTTTTGCACTCGTTTCTTGTTCAAGTTAAGAACGTAGAGAGATGTGTTGAAGATGAAAACGTCATAGTGTACATCAGACTGTTCTAGATTAGATATAGCATAGGTGCTCGTGCTATTGTTAAGATCAACGACAAGAACACGATAATTTTCTGTGTCAGCAATATAAAGAACATCGTCATCTGAAATTGTTATTCCCACGGGATGAGAGAGCTGAGTAAGCGATGTTCCCTCCATTCCATTTGGAGATCCGATGACTATAGTACCATTTTGATCCCATGATGCATTAAGTGGTAATCTTGTTGACACTTAATACATGGTCGTCTGTAATGATCTTCTCTAAAGTAAAATTCTCGAAAACTTACTCGATATTTTCCTGACTAAGATCATCAGGATAAGATATTCTAAGATCATTCTACAAATTCCGAAAGGATTTTCTGTCAAAAAGCAACTTGTAAAACTACAAATGACAATGAGGACTTTTTTCTTTCTTGTTCTTTCGCTCTGTTATATTATATCTAGAACTTCGACGGTGAAATATTTGTAACAAATTTTGCCGTCAAACAATATCAGTTTTCCCGACAATGTTTTTGCCATGGAATATATTTTCAAAGACAACAACGTGTCAAATATCGATGTGAATTCTATCCACATGCGAAGTATCGACTTAGTTCAGTATTAAATCTTTTTCTATTCATTGAAAAACTATTGTAATCTTGTGACATACTAATCAATTGAATCTTCGTATTTGCTTTGAGTTGACTCAGCTGTCATCACGAACGAGAACAGAAAGAGAGATAAAATAAAAGTGTTATTTCTCAGGTATAAAAACAAGCACCTTTTTTTTTTATTTAATCAAAGAATGATATCTTTGATCTTCTTACTCATTTCGCTAATCAAACGATTGCTTTCACAAATTCCATTCCGGTCAACTCGAATCTTTACCATCGACGAAGTGATGAAACGTAAAAATGATCGTTGGGTGATCATTGACGACGATGTTTATTGCCTTTTATCAATGAAAGCTCATTCCGGTGGTCTAGATATTATCGAAAAGCTCTCCGGAAGAGATCTTACTCAACTGTTCTACGAAATACATTTAAAACCGGACTTGATTAAAGAACATTTGAATAGAAAATATCGAATCGGAAAGATCCGTCTCAATCCAAACAACAAAAAACCTTCGTTTTATTTAAAAAATCATTTGATACAAAGAAACCTGAATTTCTCAATTTCAAATGAAGATTGCCAAATGAAAGAAGAGTTTAAGCAGCACGTCTTCAGTAAAAATTTTCCATGTCTAAACGCGAAAATCGCGCTGAAACGAAATGCATTCGATTTCGATGTATACGATACTTTCTGCAGTGAAGAAACCACCAAACTTCTCTGGCAAAATCTCATGAAATTCATCAACAAACAATCATTCCTCTGGGAAAACAATCACATCTTCACCACCTATGTGGCATGTTTTCGTACACCGGAGAATTTAAGTGAAGACATCTTCGAAATTTTGCTTTGGAAGCAATTGCAGCAATTACATGAGGAAGACGTGAGGAACGGAATGAAATGGTCGAAGAACTATTCCAATGATCCATCGCATACAGATTTCGCATTTAGTATTGGAGAGCGAGGATTTTTTCTTGTTGGCCTACATCCTCAAAGTTCAAGAAACGGTCGACGGTTTTCCAAGATCGCCATTGCATTTAATTCTCAAGATCAATTTACAAATCTTCGGAGATTGAATATTCTAACTGAAATTAAACAAGTAGTTCGTCAGAATGATTTGCTTTATAACGGATCGATTAATGCAAATGTTATAGAAAACGAAAATGGTCCGGGTCCTTTTGAATATTCCGGCAAACTCATCCAGCCGGAATGGAAACCGAACTTTCAAGTCAAAACTTGAAGCACTTTTTTTTATCTAAATTGAAAATAAATGAGTAGTACAAAGTTGTGTCATAAAAGATAAGAGTTTCTCCTTGGTAAAGAATGATCGTGCAAAAATGTGCTGACGCATGTGTTTCATGGCAGATTTAATCTGTCCTTCTCTCTATGATAATTGTAAAGTTGAATTTCTTAACAGATGATGTCGGATGAGAATTGCTTGATAAATTCATGGACGGAATGGGGACAATTGGAATTGGTTTGTGTGGGAAGTGCTCGAGGAATGTGTTATCCCGATGATGAATATGCATTTCCTTGGCATGAAGTTACAAATGAACAAATGAGACGGTACGTGACGTCGTTTGTTGGATATCGACCAACTTCCCGGATTGAGTTAGCTCAAGAACAACTGGACAATTTGTCGAATATTTTGCAGAGTGAAATGGTACAAGTGAAAACAATTGAGGAAATGGATGAAGACATCAATGTTTTATTGAAAAGGAAACGTACCTACTTGGAGAAGAGTTCAATGGACGAGAAAGTTTTATGTAAACAAAAAGTCGAAGTATGTCGATCACCAGCGGATGGGAAACAATTTGATCAGCCGATTCAAACTCCTTTCTTTCGATCTCATTTTCAATCTGGTCTCGCATGTCCACGAGATGTGTTGATTACCTTAGGAAATACAATTGTAGAAGCACCGACAGCGTTTCATACACGTTATTTCGAAGGAAGCTTTTATCGCGAGATGATTTATCCGTTTTACATCAAAGATAAAAAAGCCAAATGGCTATCACCTCCGAAGGCCACGTGTTCCAAATCAATGTTTGATGATGTGGATCTCTGGAGATCAATCAGTTCAAATGAATACAAACGAAATTTCGCTGCAAATGGATACAAAACAAGTTTGAATGAAAAGGAAATTGCATTTGACGCAGCGGATATGATTCGAATGGGGAAAGACGTTTTCTACAAGAAATCTGCTTCGACTAATTATCAAGGACTCGAGTGGTTGAGACGGACATTTGGTGAAGATATACGTTTTCATGCAATGCATTTTCCCACAGCACCTGATGTTCATCTCGATTCATCATTGATTCCACTCCGACCACCAACAGATGGATCCGAAGGGCTTCTACTTATCAATCAAAACCGACCGCCGCTCGCCAATGAACTACGAATTTTTCTCGATAATAATTGGAGACCGCTCTGGTGTCCGTTACCAGCCACAAATGAGAGAACACCGATGGCACTCTGTTCTCCGAATGTCAATATGAACATTTTATCATTGAATGAACGATCGTGTATCATTGAAGAATGCGAAGTACCACTTTATCAATTTCTTGACGACCTGGGATTTGATATTATCACATGTCCTTTACGTGTCTTGAATGAATTTGGTGGCGGTGTTCATTGTGGTAAGAAAAGTTCTTTAGAAAAATCAAGAGATAAACTGAAATTTGTTTTTCTAGTCACTTGGGACATTCGACGAAATGATTCATGCAAAGACTACTTCCCGAATCAAGACTATGAGAACGAGTGTAGTCAGGATATGAATAACAGTTGTTTTGATCACACAATGTATCAAACTAATGTTCCTAAGCAAATTAATAAATAATACAAAGAACACATTATGTTAGGCATTGAGGTGTGGATGAGGAGTGCCGTTGAGGCTAAGGTAACAGTGTAACTCTTAGCACCGGCCTCGCGTTCTGACTCACTATCTTGTATAAAAGCTACCTCATCTATTATTCATCAGATCTTGAGCATCTTCATGATTCTAATTGTCTTCAATGACGTATATACAGTATCACCAACCATCTCGTTCCTCACACTAAGCCGAACCTAATAATCTATCGGTATTGTGAGCATTAAAAAAAAGTTACTATAATTTTCAACATAGAATATGACTGAGTTGATCGTATAGGACAAAAAATTCCATCTTATTTACTATGTTGATGAACTTTTCGATCTTGTGACTGAAAAGACTATACAAAATAATGAGTGATTTTGAAATATTTAGTTGTTTTCTTTTTGTTGAGTCTATTTCATTACATGTCGTGCATTTTTTACGATTGTAGTTACCCTTACGGAACATTCACATCTATCTCTATGCTAGAACTGATTAATTACACGAGTAATTACTTGTGCGATAAATTGTTCGCCCACCAAAACTTATCACGTGACTGAGAACTGTGTTAAATCTGTCCTAAGGACCGACGCGTTGGTTCTATTCTAAAGGCATGAAGATTCCGAGAATGTATACTTAGTAAGCACTTCACTTGCTAATAGATTTCCTTCGTTGTCCATTCAACACATTAGTTTACCACTTAAGAAAAGAGAAAGTATTAACCAATTTCCTTTTTCATCATTCCTATTCAACTTTGCTACTTCTTCTTCGTCAATTAAGACAAAACAAACACTTTGTTGCTTCGTTCCAATCAGCCCAAATGAATACAGATTATATCGAATATCTCTACAATATTCGATCACAATTCGGCCTCTATGTATCGATTCCGATTTGGTTTATTTCTCTCCTCGGTGAATTCCTTAGCATTATTGTCTTTCTTAGTCTTGAAACATTCCGACAAAATTCTTGTTCATTTTATCTTTTATTCATGTCAATATTCAACTTCTTTCGACTAATATTCAGTACATCTCTTATTATTATTTCAATAGCATTTACAGTCCATTGGAGATCAGTGTTGTTTTTATATTGTCAAATAAGAAATTTCGTTATTGCATTTTCTGCAATCAGTTCAACAACCATGTTATGTTTAGCTGTAATTGATCAATATCTTGTAACATACACATGTCCACGGTGGCAAAGATGGGCAAATATCAAAGTAGCTCATCGAATGACAATTCTTGTTTCGATATTTTGGGCAGCACATGCTGTGTTATTCTTCATTTATATCCGAGATCTGTCACCGACAAATGCAGCTATTTGTAGCTCATTCGATCCTATGTTTGCACGATATGAAACGTATGGAGTTTATTTGACAATAAGCAATCTTTTCCCATTGGTTGCAGTACTATTCGGTATATTGGCGTATCGAAATGCTCGAACACTAACAACGAGAGCAAATCCGATGGTTCGTCGTGAATTAGACAAACAACTGACAGTTATGGTTCTTGTCGAAATCAGTGTTTATATGTGTACGTTTATACCATTCACAATCACCAGTGGATTTTTATCATTAATTACAATTGATGATCCTGTTGTTCTTGCTCAATTAAATTTGGTGAACGCAGTTGTACTGACATGGAATATTTTATCATATGGGGTAAAAAGATCCATTTCAGAAAGATAAATTCCTATAAGTGGTCTGTTTAGAGTTCATTTTATACATATATTATTGTATCGAAACGATTTCGGCGTCAAGCAAAATACGTTCTATATGACATTTATATGAATCGATTTCGACAGAATCGTATTTATCCAAATCAAACAGAGATAGCGATCACAGCAAACAGTGTACGAGACGTTTGATTTGATTATGGAAAGAAAAACAATCGTGAACGACTTCATAAATTCAAGTAGAAAACGGTATTTTTCTTATATGTTTAAAGTTGTGAGTCAGAAAAGCGAAAACATTTTCTAAGTAATTAGAAAGAATTACCTCAAAAACAAATTTTTTATCTATGGATGAAATTTCTTTCCTTTATTATCTTTTTTAGTTTGTAATCTCTTATAGTTTCAGATTCAACAAGAATTGGAACATCAGCAAAAGAGCAACCGAGAGAAAACAGCCTTCTGTTATCTAGTCAGACGCACTTACTCACCCCAAATTAGTATATTTGCCTTAATCTCTATCTCGTTTTGAGCTATTGTTCAGAGCTAGGACACAAGTATTTGTACTTGCACTTTTCTGCAACGGTCTGATCATGAATTGATGTCTATTTCTTGTCATGCGATCAAAATGTATTTTAGTATTTAGGCATTGCGTTTCTACTGTAGTTGATATACGCCAAATTAAAGCGATTGAGATTGTGTTGTTATTTAAAGTTATAGTAACGCTCGTCGAAGCAGACTCGCTTAATCCTCGACTGAATGACTAACAGTAAACGTTTTCTCTTGCTGAAATTATTCATAATAATTGGAATTCGATTACTATGTGCTCGTCATAGTCCTTTTTCGCTTATAGTCTTGAAAGTTAACTCATAAGTATTTAAAAAAAAAAGATTTCTAATTCGAATTACAGCTGAGAACATTTACTTGACGACTTCTGTAGTCAACTGTATAACAAAAGTTTATTTTAGCACTTCAAAACATCAGAGAATATTTTGAGTCTTGTGCACAAATTTGGCAAAACCGGAAGTCTCGAAGATAAATCGCGATCCGGCCGTCTTCGCAAAGAAGAGCTTCTTTAGACCTGAATGCATCTAGAAGCAGTCTTCGACGAATGATGAAAGAAATTGTTTGAGCGGATGAAGCAATTTTCAAGTTGAAGGATCATGTCAACCGACAGAACTGAGTTCATTACGCTACAGATAACCTTCATGCTATTATTATCCAAGAGATGAGTGCTCCGCATTAGTGGCGTATGTAAGGCCTGATACCTGACTAGGCCACCGAGAAAAAATTCTGATTACTTTTTTTTAATATTGTGGAGTTACATGCTCAGATCCCGTTGTGTGATATAATTAACAAGGAAACAGAATACAAAATCGTTCTTCATATTTGACAACAGACGTCTTCAGTGTACCGTGAGCAAGTAGATCTTCCTAGTCCTATCAGAGCGTAAGACTTCTTCTGACAATATTTAATATACTTATAAGTTCATCGTATAGGATGTAAATATTGTGAATTATTTAATGTGATTCTCATCTTCCAAAAAAAAAAGATTGTCAATCAATGCAAGTAGATTGGATAATGGTATAGCTGCCAACCCATGCAATCCATGATCTCGATGTGATACCATTTTGTGTACTACCTATATACTCATCTTGGCCAGGTAGCATCATGAATGTGACTACGCATCTTTGACCAACGCGGACGAAACCAGAATGCACAGAAGTTACGGCCGTGGGCGAATCATCTGTGTAAATTGTTGTGCCCCATATATTTGCACTGGCAGATCCTACTACACCGAAAGTGAGAGTCCGATTAGTACCTCGAAAGGCTACGAGATTTATTGGTGACGGCAGAGGTAGCCTTGGAGCTAGAAAATATTATCCAATCATTATGTAAAAAACAAGAAGATCTATATATTTTAGAAGCAAGTTCGAAAATTATGTTCTTCCAATAATACCGGAAAAGCAGATCTCCTCATCCAAACTCGCAAGATGATTGTTACCTGTTATATTTAGTTGCAAGAACTGCACCGTTGTGGGGCCAGCAACAATGACTGAGAACGCGCCGGCAGTATTTGGACTATATGTTGTAATCACCAGAGTAACCATCGTTCCAGCTTGTAAATCAATATCGAAAAGAAACTGATGATTTCCACCTTCATCATCAGCTGATTTTACCAAATTTACAGACGGGAAAAAAGGACTGAACGTCTTGTTATAAATATATCCATATGTATCAAATTTACTGTTACTCGTAATAGTATAATTTCCACTAGTGTTCACATTGATTTCAATAATGTCATAATAATTATATGCAGATGATGTGCACGTGTAGGGATTCTCGTCGCGGCAATAGATCAGACTAGCGTTGTTCAGAACCGAAGAATATATCGATTGTGTTTTTGAAGCATCATCTACTCATAAGAAATAAAACGAATAATCTTCTTTATTTGTAATTAGAGATTCGATTTTGAAGTACTAAACTCGACTCATTTTGACAATATATCAATATGAAATCGAAGCTTTCCTTTCTCAAATAACCGCTGCCTAACGAAATTACTGTTAAAAGTCAGAAACGTTGCTAAGTGAATATGCAAAGTATACAACAAACTTGATAACTTGTTGTAGCCTTACCTATAACAGCAGTTGTATTAACGCCTATGTTGGCTGTGACATTCGTTGAATTACCTAAAAAATATACACGCACCGTTTAAGAAAGAGAAGGTGTCGGTGTAAGAACTCTCCATATCCTGAAAAATAGTCTACGTATTCCTATAAGGATCATAACAGTACCATGTTCTTGGCTTGAAGTCATTAATGTCGTACGACTTGCTGCTGCTGTTGTTGTGGTCTCATCTATGACATGAGCAAACTTCAACAAACAAAAAGAATTATGTACAATGAAATCTTACTTGACGATATAGCCGTATCCTTATTCTGTCGCAAGAAATGCATAACTATCGGAAGTGTGATCGCTGTGGCTATCATAATAAGCACTAGTGATACTGAACCGATTTTTAACAAAATATGCATTTGCAGTTGGAATGAAATATATGTCTAGAAGGATCCAATAGTGATTCGTCGCTCAAATTAGAAAAAAAACTTTATTACGAGAGTGACAGCGCCAGTTATAATGCTTGAGGATGCAAATATTCTTTGCTCTTTTCTTTTCGCCCACAGGCTCAATCATCATATTACTTCTATGCTAAACAAAATTTCTCCTGACTTACCCACGGTTTTGCATCAATGAAAACACCGTGCTCGTACTGCGAACAATTTCTTCCTGACAATACCCCGGTTTCACACCAAAAAATATCACTATATGAATATTGCTCACGACTCTTTTTTTTTAAACTTATTCTCTTTGTATTTTAATTGCGAGGAGCTGGTTTGAAAATTGATCATATAGATTTCTCATGTAGATTTCTTCACATTATAGATATTTTAATTAGAATCTAAGTCGTATTTTCCACCATGCCGATCGCTCAAAAGATTCGAGGATTATGGCAAGAAACAAAACATTTCTGCCGAACGTTCAACTTATTTCCGTCTATACCACCTGCAGCCAACGACTACGATTTACAAAATCAAAGAATATCCACCAGAGTGTATCTTACTTTGCTAACAATCGTACTTATAATCCTATTAATATACAACTCAATAGAAACTATTACAGAAACTATTACGGTCAAAACGCCCAGTCTCAATGAATATTTACATTTATATTCCAAATATCCGCAATCATTAACGTGTCCCTGCACAGATATATCAATCGAATATGAGAAGTTTGTTGAAGTGCAGTATTCATTTCATCAAGTATGTACAAGTGATTTCGTCAGCGAACAGTGGATTAATTATCTAAGTTCCTTTCCTGCAAATGTTACGCTAACCGTTGACGATTTTCGGTGGACTAGTAGTCACTCATTTCAAACTCTACGCGCATTCTGTGACCTGATTGCGAAAGCTCTATCAGATGGTTTGGATCGCTTCTATGCCAGCGAGTTTCTTAGTGAGTTTGTCATACCTTTTCAATTGTTTCAGTCGCAAATTCAAGCATTATCTGATCAATTTGCCTTAAAAACTCAAAAAACCTTTGTATCATCTTTATCTCTTGTTCGAAACACCATACTAGACAACACCCTGTTAACGTCCCTCCAGACAGATTACCTATTATATATACCGAGTGCAAGTGTATATGCGAGTTCATCTCCATGGTCCTATAANAACGTACGCGTTTGGTTGCCAACTATTTGATAGTCACTGTTCCAGAAAGGTTTATCGAAACGGCAAGCAAATTCAGCAATTGTTTGAAATAAACTATTAGTATAGACCCATGTTTTGACGAATTCGATTTCCTTGTCTGATTTGGTAATTTTTAGTGGCATATAGAGTTCACCAAAAATAAAATTAGACAAAGCGTCCGTATCCATAGCACCTAAAGTGTATTTGGCGAGCCAACGAGAATTACTTGTCTTTCGATTTGGATCGTCGACAAGAGAACAAGACAGACCAGTTTTCTCTTGGATCGCTTTCAATATTAAACTATTTCCACCAAGTTTTAAGGTTCCACTGATTGTATGACCATAATGAAGAGTTGCGTTGAGCCATGCTCTTGTGGTGTGACGCGGAAAAGAGACTAAATTCATACGTTCTGCATATGAAATAATTTCGGTTGCATCTTTAACAGTCAGTTGATCTAATGTTTTGTCGAGCTTGACTTTCATTGCATCGCACAGATGTTTTGCTCGATCTTTTAAATAATCGTCTGCCACCATTGATTTTTCTGGATCTTTCAAAAAATTGCATTTGGCCCATGTTGGTATATTTGCTGTGGAATCAAAGCCGACTGGTCCTCGTTGACTAAATAAACGTTCTAATGGTGTCATTCGAATCATTGATACATTTGTATCATTGAAGACTTCTCGTTCAAATTCTACCGTTGTGGTTTGATCAGCTGTATCACATCCAACAGATAGAATAAACGGATCAATCGGTTCGCCATCCTTCCAAACTAAATGGTTCTCTCCCAGCAACAATGGTTTCTTTCCGTCTTTATCCAGTAAATCGATGCGTATCTGTTTGTCGGGCTGTTGTAAAATATCTTTTGGTGTACAACGCAAAAGTTCATGCACACCACTGATGTCAAGGTCGAACTGTGTGCCACTGGCTTGTACGGCACCCAACGATTGCATTTCTGATAGAGGTACGTAGCCTACAGTTGTATTTGTATCAGAAGCCATCAGAGAAACATCGATACAGTTAACACCAATTGTAGGTAAATCTTTGGCCGGTTCGCGAATAATTTCATTAGAAATATTATGTTTCTGCCATACAAGAGCACGATTGAAGACACTCTTTCCATCTGTTGCATGTAGCATATGTGTACCGGAACAGCCACTTTCGTCAGTAGGAGGATCTGGATCCGTAGCCAATTGTACCTGTCCCCATCCTGCAAAAACGTGGACGTAATAACAACGCGTCCTCATAGATTTTAGTTTTTCCACTGTCATCTCCTAAGTTTGGATCTTCTTCGTAGGTATGACTATCGCAATGACGTAGTTCATAGTTGGCATCAGGCGATTTGTTTGAATAGCCACCATGCATTCGAAATTCGAATTGTAGTTTAAATTCTTTAAGGACAATAAGACCAGTTAGACGAGTAAGGATCATTGTTTTTGTATGTTCAGGAATTTGTAGACTTTTTACCAATTCACGGCTATTTTCTGCCCATGCGCCTACAGCTTCCAATATGTTTAATGCCAAATCATCCATTTGTGTATAGATTTCTTCTGATCGGTCGTCATTATTGTACAGCTTCAGTAGCTCCAAAGCATCTGTCAACGAAGAAGGTAAATCGACATCGGCAAGTGAAAATAATTTCGATTGTTCGATTTTGAAGAATGAAGCTAATTCCAAAAACGGACGTATACCAAGTGACATGATTGGCCATGCGGCAAGCATTTCAATAGCCTGTCGTCGTGGTTTATCAGCTGTCCAGTCCTTTATTTCGTACATTCTTGAAAGCCACATTATCATCGGAAGGAAGCAAGCATTGAAATAACCCGGCAATTCCTGACAAAGATTATCCAGTTGGGTGTTTCCGTCGATATTTATTGGCGTTCGATTAACTTCATACGACATACCGGCACGCGCGGCAAAATCTTTTTCTTGTTGGAAAGCCGTCATGATCATAGCAAAACGGTATAAATGCGATTCTCTGACTCGTTGGCCATCCTTCACTTCTTCTGGTGTTTTTGATGGATTTGTTTTATCTTGATCCAGAATTATTTGTTGTAAATATGCACGAGCACCACCTATTTTTGCGACGTAATTCAGCAGTTGTTCTGCTCTTTCATAAAATTGGTCGAATCCTTCACCTTCGTCGACTATTTCGTTAATAATTCTGTGCACATCTTCCTTGTTTTTAAACCATCCCGGTATATCATATTCACAATGTGCCGACTTCTTTTTGTTACAATGACTTTTCATTCCACCTTTGCTCATGTCCGGAAAATTCTTGTATCGATAATTAGGCGTCAATGGTAAAAACCCTTCAGCAGCAACATTCGGATCTTTTTGTTCAGCCACAAGATCAAAATTAGTTTGTCGAGTCCATTGTTTATCAAATGCCATATCGTATAATGGCTGTATTTCGTTGTGATATAAATCTCCGATAGATTGAAATTGAAAGCTTTCGGGTCTAATTGGTGCAATAAACGACATTGGAATAAATGGTGCTTGTGGCTTGTCCGATACCGGAAGCTGCGTGTAGACATTGTATAACTTTTTGGCCAGATCATCCTGGACATCCTTGTCTTTAATATGAATTAACATTTGTTCGATGCGCAAACGAATTTCAAAATCGAATAATTTCCCATATAGTTCTTTAGCTTTTTCGCTTAGAGCACCCATATCCTGAAGAGAATCACTTGATTCATAAAGAACGAATCGTTGAACATTTTCAAATGTACATGGTTCAATAGGAACTATTGTACCATCACCGTTATTCATTGATAGCTTTCCATTTTTTATATCCCAATTTGGAATGAACCAATCGTTTGTACCAGGTTTTTTGTCCGGTAACTGAAAGTACGGTTTTTCACCTAGTGCTCGCAGCAGACATTGAACGTAATGAAGATGAAGCATTTCTTCGTGTGCGACCATAAAAATACTTTTTTTCCATTCACGTGCTCGTTCGAATTGAATAGCATAACGCTTATTTTCTTGATCAGCATCGACGAATTCTTCTGGAGTACTTTTAATCGTGCAAGCTGTGTAGATATAAGCATTCAATAAGCAGTGCTCGAGCTTGCTGGCCAAATGCAATCGTTCCACCAAGTCGCGTTTTTCGTATTCTGCAAGTTCTAGAAATGATCAAGAAAGAATCGATGAAGAAATATGAGAACGACAGCCATTAGATTTATAGTAATTGTGAGGTTTTGTTTTCTTGATTCACAAAATTTTCAGATTTCATATCTATTTTTAATCTCTCCTCACTATGCTATGGATGCGAGAACCGGAAAGGAAAGAGTGTACTTAAGCAGATCTCTGCTAATAAGATGAACGCGTTCTTATAGAATTAAATCCAATCCAACACGGCGAGCTTATTCGATATGCACTTGAACGTGCATAACTGAAAGTACTGCCATCGAAATATCTCAATGTAGGTCAATACGCTCCTAGAAACTATTACGAACACTTTGTTATTGACTCTTACTTTCTCCTGACTGATCATTTTTAGTTGCAGCGTCGTTGTTCTCCTTGTCGTCCATGTTAATCGTCCTGTCGCCTGATAAGTGACGAAGAGAGTTTTTCTATAAAGAATAGAAATTAATTAAATTAAAGAGTCGAACAGAGATGGGTGTGGGTGTTCATCGTAGGAAGAATTTCTCACCCAGATCCACAGTCGTTGGCTGGTCACCTACCTGTTGATTGTTGTTTTACAATGCTTGATGAAAATACGAAGATGCGTGCAAATTTCAACCTTTTTATACCACTCGCGTCAACAATAAAAATCTAGACCATTTTGCAGGAGTTAGCAAGTCGAAGTTGATCTGACCATGATTTTTCATTGGTTGAAAGTGGAAAAAACGATGATTTTCTCTTTTTTTTGTTGTCGTCAAAAACAAATAGGAGAGATAATTATACAATGCAGCAACACTTTCGTATCTCAACTCCTTTCATCTTTTTGTCACACTTTTTTTATCTCTCTCTCTCTCTGACAAAGTATTTCTTTCGATGTTTATTTTATATAAATAGAAACTCCAAGGGTGATATCGAATATCTATGTAGTTATCACTAACACAATGCAATTTTTGCGCGCCGACGAGATATGTGAATTATTTTGAAGGAGAACGGTCCATTGTTAGGTGAATTTTGCGAAAAGAACCTAAAATTGACTGTATTGTTCGAATAAAATGAAAATTATTTCCGCTCGCTCAAGATTGTTGTAGACATAGATTTGCGTTTATTCAACAAAATAATCGTAGAAAACGATAGAACAATTTTCGTACTCGTTTAATAAAAATCTCGCGAAAAAATTTCCTTGGTAAAGTTGATAAATAAAACGAGGTCGCGAAACTAAAATAATACAATGCAAAGCCAAGTCGAATACAAAAATCTTCCACCGCTCGTTGGTCAACTGTTTTATTCTGATTTCCACTGGTCAATGTCGAATAGGTATAGGAGCCCAAACGTAACAAAACAAGTATAGAACTGATAAGAATTTGTGCGATAATCACCATGATTAATTGACTTTCCGAACGTTTTGTTCGCGAGTTATCTATTGAAGCTAAGATTGGCATTGTTCGTTGCCTCGTTCGTTTGAAATTTCGGAAAGTAATCAAAGCAAAAATGAACATCAACGAATGAGGTAAAATGGATATGATAATGATCAAATAAATGGCGAAAACGATCGTATACGCATTGCCAGGTGGAACTTGACAAGTGTTGTTAATCGTATTAAAAAATATCAAAACATGTACAGACGCAGTTGTTCCGATCAGAAAAATGATCCAAGATATTCGATGTGCGAATGTCAATCGACTCATTGCACGTATCTCCACGTGCCTCGACGTAGCTAGACTTCGATCAACTATCGCGAATAGAATATAATACGTAACTAGCATTGGAAATGTAATCGATATATAATAACGAATCTTACAGAATACCACCGATTGACGTTCTAGATTATTTCCGAAATTATCTAAAGCGATCCGTGTCGGAACAATAAATAAGATTGAGAGGATTTCAAAAACTGTTGCACATGATAAGTAATACACCGACGAGTTCGTACGTAACCGAGGAGCGGTAAACGTTATTAAATTACAAACTCCACCGATGGTACCAGCGATGATCGTAACGAAATTGATGTACAATGGAACTATTCCAATAATTGTTGATAATGTCAATGCGTACGTACTCGTGTTAGATACATTCATAGTTGAATCGACGATGATCTCTACCTTTTGTTAATCATTAACTTTCATAAATGAAACACAGAAGATATGAAAGCTCATTTGCATGTCAAAGCCTTTCTTTATCTTTATAATTACCGTCGTTTTTTTTTCTACACACGCGATAGAAGTGCAGAATGTTTACGAGATGCATGTATGAACCACGTAATAAATCCTACTTAAGTTTCCGTGCGCAGAACGCTGATTTCTTTGTTTTGAAAGTACAATCAAGATAAGTTTTGATGATGTGTACAAGACTTTATTGACATGTGAAAGTTGTTTTTATGCCGTCAGAGTAGATTTATTCAATCCAGAGATGATGTGAGAATGCCTTTTATCTTTATCGTCACACATCATCTTCGTTATATGTCAAAGAGAGAAAATATGTGAAAGTTATTTAGTATTTGAAAAATAAATTAATGGGCTTTTATCTTACTTGAATAAGCACAAACCATAAGGGCGGATGAATTCACTTTCTTCTATATCTTCATCTTCATCCGCTGCAGTTAACCTATAGGTGCCTACACCTGTCTCCTTCTTTGGGATCACTTTAAATACTTGGGATTGACGCGATTCTGAATGACGCACTTATATGTTGTACCTTTACGATCAAAACTAGTTGCATATTGTTGGGCGACCTTCGGTGCTGGAGATGAATAAATCCCTTTACCATGCAAAAATCGTTTGTGTTTACTCAGCTTATAATCTTCTTCAGCAATGTCCAACGCATTGTGTTGCCCTGTGCCATGGTAAGAAACAGGCCAAACCGCAGGGACGAGCGTCGAATGATATACTTGAGTCACATTAATTGGACATAATGCCAATGATTTGCTGTTTCCACCTGTGATTGCTGGTACTACAATCGATCCTTCTCTTGCTGATGGAGGATATAAGCTTCGGATGGCGGTACTGATTCATCTCTGTAATGAATGTGCATCACTCGTAGCCATTGATACTTTTGTGGTAATCGACTCTACAGCCAGACGCACACAGTCGATGCAGAGAAATCAGACAATATCGTTATTCATGGCGAGAGATATTGGATTTTGCCAAGTATCAAACATATCATGTAGAGGAGCTCTGAAAAAAACAAAACAAATCTTTTTGTATTCTTTCTGACAATATATTATGTTATCTTTGTGATTCGTCAATATTGTTTCTTTGTGATTGCCTATCATATTATCAATGTGTAATAAATTCCTAGTCTACCTTGTTTTTTTCTCCTATAGTGTGATAATTTATTTACCCAGAAGAAGTCTTATGCTATTTCTGAATTCCACTTATTTATGCTAGTAAAAAATTATTCTGAGGCTGCGTGCAACTAAACATCGGCTAGTGCAATCTACACTCACACCCTCAATAAGACTACAGGTTTCTTTCAAAAATGTTAAAGTGCTTGATGAGATTTCCAGCACATCCTTCCGATATTTCACAGTGTAATGAATAATTTTGACACGCAATGGTTATTAGTTCTATCTTCAAATTTTAGCATGGGATACATTCAGAAATCAAAACTATTTTATATTACGTTAGTTGAATTCTGTACTATTCCAGAGTTTCAAAATATATCAGTGTTAAATTCAATGAACGTACGAAGACATCTTGTGCTAATTATGAAATATATGTATGTTCACTTAAGCGATCTCGTGCGACTAGGAGTAGTACACTTCTGCATTACATACAAAAAAAAATAACTGGAAAGAGCAATACTATTTTTGCCTTTTTAAATGTCAATCTTTTCTTGAGGGTGTGTCAAGATCTTCAAAGCGTTCATTCGCATGAATATTTTGATGTGATCAAATTTTCTTCGTAATAATGCATTTTAACGGCACGGGAGAATATGTGTGTTTTTCTCGACTTTATTTTCGTTAAATTCTAAAGGGTGGATGAGTAATTATGCTCATAAAAGTGATTTCAACGTTGTGTTAGGTGCGTTCTTTGTCTTTGAATAGATCTTAGACGTATTGTGCTATTGTCGTTACGTTCTGGACGCTTTAAAGCTCTGAAGATAATTCGTTTGATCTCTTGACGAAATGGCTTGGATGTGATCATGTATAAATAGAATGTAATGCAGTAATTCAAGTACAGCAAGAAAATTTGTGCCAAGAAAGTCATAAATCCTTCAATCTGTATACGTTCTTTACTCTTGTTTGGTACATTGCTTGCAATTACACCATATAAGCCGTTGATTGGATACAAAAAGCTGAGAACAAAGCACGATATAACTTCAGCAATTGTAAGTCTTAGTAGATTCATATCACGCCGACTTAACAGCTGATGATGTTGCGTGTTGTCGGCTTGTTCCTGAGGTCGAACAGAACCACGAATATTTTTCAGATTCTTCAAGATGAGAATGCTCAAAATGATCATCAGACTAGGGAAAACGAGTCCAAACAGAAAGATCTGATATGCATTGAACCAAAGTCCAAACACTCCGAATGTAGCACATCGATTCATCTCAATGCGCTGAAAAATAGGCAGTTGAATCGAAATGATCATCCAAAAAAGAGTTGTAGCAGCGATTATTTTTACTGTGACTCTTGGTTGATTGAGTTGACGGATACGCACTCGATTGGAACTCGCTGCCACACGACCTGCACATGCTAAGATAATCATTGTTCGAGTGAGAACCGACGAAGTTTGAAGGAGGTAACCTCGAATGCGACAAAGAGCATCTGACATAATGAACGGATCCGGTGGCTGGTAAACAGCGTACATATTCGTACCGATTCCCCAGCTGACACCCACAATACTAAACACGGCGGCAGCAAGCAAATACCATGAGCTGAACGATTGTCGATAGTTTTTTTGAAGAAACACAACAATGCACAGCATGTTGCCGACGTTGCCTAGGACGAGTAAAAACGGATATCCATAACGAATTGTATTTTGCTGTACAAGAGAGAGAATGTCACCAACTGTGGACATATTCTCTGTGTAAATTGAAATGGCAATTCTAGTCTGAAATGGAAGATTATATATAGAAACAAAGTATTCTACTTAAAATGAGAATCGCGAAATGTGTCGTTCATGAGTAAAGAACTTCACAGAGGATGAAAAATCTATTTTGAATTAACGTTCTTTGATTCTTTTGCGCTATTAAAAAACAACAAGTAGTACGCTGAAGATGACAGACTAGCGTTCTGTTAACGAGAGCTCTGTCTTCAGAGTAAACTCATTAGTATTGTCACAAAGAAACAGTTAAGTGGAGTGAGATCTCATTAGAAAACGTTTTCCATCAATATAAAATCAGTAGTACTTTTGGCGGATCAGAATACTGCTCTGGTGCAATTTTTCCACCCTCAAAATACAGCGAAATTTGTTCATGAAGACGAAACATCAGTTCTACTATTAGCAAGCAAGAAAAATTGCTTATTTCATCATTAGATCTATTTCCACTTTTTTTTGACGAGAATAAGAGTGAAATAATAAACTGGGATTTGACAAGTTCAACGATGCCACAGAAGTCAACTTACAGAACTCGCTGTTGAGCTCTTTCATCCCTTCTCACTGAGTGAATAAACTCTTGTCCACACAGGTGAAATTTCAGTCATGATGAGAATCAAAATTAATTCAAATGAGAAAATTAATGAAGTCGCATGACACTGACAAGAATGGTTTTGATTTATTCAGATGAGGAACTGGAAAATGCGTAGTATATCCTTCACCGTCTATGGCTAATTATTGAACTATACCCTCTGAAGTAAGAGTTTTACATCGTCTTTACTTTGGATAATAGAAGAGCGATCAGATCTAAATAACTTGAGTTTTTATTCTCAAACGAAATAGTATCCGTAGTATTGAAAAACGAATTTTTCCGAACTGCGATGAGGCATATCCCAAATACACCGTATGCTGCCATTGAACCAGTGAGATGAACTATTTTTAGTCCTTCTCGTTTGTATCAAGTATTCTACAGTTTATAAATTCTTTGCGATTTTATCTCACTATGATAACACATTTTTGTCAGTATGATCATTTGACAATGACAACATTGGTATCACGCACATAGATATGTCGTTTTAACATGTTATATTATTTGTAGAAAGCTTCTATCAGACAGAAAGACAAATTGAATTCTAAACTATGTTAACGATGGTGAAATTTCATCTCTTCACAGTGTTCTAATGCATCTTCTATGTTCAGTTTTAGCTTATACTTTCCTTTTTGCTACTCATTATAATCGGAGCTGATTTCACATCCGAATGGGAGAAATTCAAATGTGATTATAATAAGCAATATGCCACAGTCGCAGAAGAAATTAAACGTCGAGATGTATTCAATGAAAATGTTAAATAAATGTATTCGTATCAAAAAGAAAATCCTAATGCAACATTTACAATGGCGATCAATGATTTATTAGATCGACGTTTTAAAGTAACTGTTATTCGTGTACTTCTATTAATGAATGACATAGACTTTTATAGGAAATTGTATCTGCTCGACGAAATCGTCTTGAATTTCCCCAAAACATTCGTTCAAAGTTCAGTGGAAATAAACGACTTACCTGAATTACTTGATTGGCATACAAAAGAGGTGATCTGATCAGTGAATGGCGAATTGGGAACAATCATTACTGCTGTTGTTAGTGCAGGTAAAGCCAGATGAAGAAAAGTAAACGAAAAAGGATTCACTGATTTTTTTTGCGCATAGAACTGGTTGAAAGTCTCCATGCGATTCAGACAGGTGAGCTTATTCAAGGTAGTATTGAACAAGTGTTTGATTGTATAAAGAATATAAGTGGTGTTTGCCGTAAGACAGACTATTCAAAACCACTGGGCAAATGTGAACTGAATACATGCAAACCATTCGCGACGGTAGGTTCATATTTTCAAGCTCTAGTTTGACACTATCAAGAGAATGGAAAAAGCTGACGAAGACAAGTGCTAGTTTGGATTCAAGAATCTACACTTTGGGTGGAAATAAACGTGGGTGGAAACGGTTTTCGTAGATATAGTGGAGGTATGTTTCATCGTATATACCTCTACTTTGATGGTAATCATTTTGTTTGATTCAGGGATTTATGATGAACCTTCATGTTCGAGACAAGTCGTAAATTATGTGGTAGAGAAATAAGAAATGTGGAGAGATCTTGTTTTGATCGATATAATTTTGCTCTTAGGTGCAAATCACTGACGTTATCGTTCAAATAGCTAATACGAAGAAAAGTGCAGCTAATCAACACGGTTCTCTAATTTCTATATACTTCATGATTTTATTATCATTGATCAGTTTAATTAAATTATAATGTTACTCATAAGTGACGATGAATTTGTGCACTTCTATTTTCAGAATAGAAGTCTCGAATACACACTCATCGTTATTCGGTTGTTTCTAGAAATTTATAGTTTCTATGGAAGAAGAAAAGAAAGAAAGAAAGATTTGAAATGGCTGAAAGTAGATTTTACGTATTAGATAGTGTAATTCAAATGTTAGATTATATCCCTGTCATGAAGTACAATGATTACAATAGAGAATTTCAAATTATGTTTGCTCTTCTTTTTGGTCCGATCATTGTTTGGTAAAAGGTTCGCACTGTGCTTATGAGACACGCATGGTTTGAACAATAATGGTTATGTTCGTCATTCAATCAATAAAAACAATCATCATATTGTTCGTGGGAAACCAAATGGCTTTCGGTGCATCCTGGGAAACGGCGGCAATGATGAATATTCCAGTACATTTTTGTGGGTAATACGCGCATAGCCACTCGTTCAACAAAAAACATAATGCAGTACTCGCTAAAACGGCTGATCGTTCTCACGGTTCATATTGGGAAGGCGTTATGTGAGAAACGTTTATTTTTCTGAATTATTCGAATTCTTCTAATGAAATTCTAAAAAAATATATGAATAAATTGTTTTGTGATATGCATAGATAAGACAGATCAACCTTTTTGGATCTGCAAAAAATACAGATGTACCAATACATGATGAAAATGTTTTTATCAAAACCAACAACAACCCAGTTTCGAAGAAGATCACGTTTTCGAATATATTTTTTCTGTTTTTTGCAGAATCATGTCAGATGTTTCTTAGTAGACAATATCAAAAATGCCAGCACTATATACCGTATTTGCTCGTCATAATTGACTCTCACAAAAGAAATATTGAAATGAACGCATTAATTTGTTTTACAGCCGAAAGGTTTAGAATAAAGAGACGGACGACATCATGCTCAAATAAAAATTATACTAAATAAGTACGTACAACCTCTAAAACTATTCTCATCTCGAAGGCGTCATTCATCGGTTATCATTTTACATTTCTCTCTCTTTCTAGCCGTCTATGTGAAAAGAAAAATATCAGCGAGTGTTGTGTTTTATAGACTGCGCACTATAATAGAAAAGCAAACATTTTTTAGCCTAAATAGTCAGAGACCAGTATTTATTTTTTATCTTCACGAAAAGTACATTATTTATCACATCTTCAGCCAAGATGGTATTGTTAGCAGAGATCACATCTTATATGATCTCTATCTGTACTATTCTCATATTAATATTAGCAACAACCGGAAATCTTCTCAATCTTGTCACATTCTTATCTAAAGATTTTCGAACGAAATCCTGTATATTTTTCGTGATTTGTTCATCCGTATTCGACTTGCTTTTCATCAACATTTATCTTGTATTTAGTTTAGTGATCGACTATTTTTCAGACAATAGACTACAGACGAATCGTGCTGCATGTAAAGCACGTAGTTACTTTGCGATATGCTTAGCAGCCATGGCTTCGACATGTGTTTTCTTATCAACATTCGATCGATGTTTATCGACGTCAAGGAATGTGAATTGGCGCCAGTTGAGTTCTATTTCTTTCGCGCGACGTATTTCCGTCGTGACTATGCTCTTTCTTTTGATTTCGAGTGGGGTGTGTTTAATTGCTTATGATGTGTTTGATGGTATGTGTACAACAATGTCCGGTTTTGCAACAATTGCTGTTGTCAGTTATGCTCTTGTTTTTGTTTCTTTCATCCCACATGGAGGTATGCTGATTTGTGGTGTTATAACATGGATTCATATGCGACGATGGAGGAACCGTGTCGACGTAGGTCTCGGTGTAATTCAGCAAACACCTGCAAGTCATCGAATGAATCGACAACTACTCATTCTCATATTCGTACATGCTTCTATGTCTATGATACTAGAAGTGCAGCGTGACATTGTCGCTACATATAATTTGATCACTAATTCGACGAAGAAAAGTGTCGAACGGGAACAGATCGAAAATTTTATTACACAAATAGGCCTTCTATTGTATTATGCAAAATATGGAATGGCGTTTTACTTCAATTATGCTTGCAGTACTTTATTTCGAAAAACGTTTCGGCAATCTGCACAGTCAGTGATTAACAAATGCTTGCATTTACGATGTGTTCAAAGCTGATGTCATACATATAGACGAGTGTCTTTGTATTTAGCCACTACCGAACCGTTTTTTCGATATTGTATTCGTTTACTAAATGTGTTGTTGTGAAAATACAACTTGACTTCATCCATCTTATGAGAAACTTGTTTGATATAGGTGTCGAAAGGAAGTATCTGAAACTATACTAGATAATAGACAGAGTGAATAACCTGTCAAATAAAAGGAAAGTAAGTGTTGTGATTTTGGATGTCGCCATAGAAAAGAAATACACTCTGAGCTCTAGCCATCATTTTACTGCGGTATCTCTTGTATCAAACAGAAAGTCTTGTAATAGAGCAACAAAAAAGTAGTATATATCCAAAATAAAAGAAATGATTACCTTGACTCATAAAAATACATATTCTACGCATTTTTGGCGTTTTCGGATAGAAAAGCTTCCAGCGAAACCACTAACGGGATAAAAATGTGAAACATGATAGAGCTGCAAGAACCTCAATAAAGATCACAGTCAGTTTATCTCTTACTCTGCGTTCGCATTTATTTAATGTAAAACCACGCTATTGAAAATAGCATGCCATTCTCAATAACCATGTCCAATGTTTTCTGATAAGTTTTTGCCTCATGGACTACAGTATACGATAGTTCGTAATGCATCCTTAGCCGACGACAGTCCGGAACGTGTTACACGTATGTCGGTAGAAGAGTGGTTGAAAAACGACTTTTCTTTCCCCAAACTCTTCAAAATTCTCCTTCGAATCGTATTTCACAAAATGAAGATATAAAGTAGCCAAGTTCGTCGTTGAAAACTTCTATGGAACAATGAAATCAAAAGAAAGTTTTTCTATTTGATTTTTCCGCCAACAGAGAATAAAAAATATACGATTGGTTTCTCTTTCCCCTGTACGAAGATTAAATATCGAATCTGATTTCAGCGATTTTGAAATTGATATAATATTTGACAAAAAAGATCTTTTTTTTTCGAATATTTTATTCTTCTGTTGTTCTTCAGTTGAAAATTATCAACAAAGGTTTCAGTTTGTCAAAAAACACTTTTGACCCCAAATTTACGATTCTGTTAGTTTCATCAAGTTCTTCCTTTACTTCCATCACAGAAGATCACGTCAGATGAGAGGAGAAAGATCGTTTTTACCTTGGATGACATATTGTTGAGCATTTCTACGTGAAAATAAAACAAAACAGATTACCCGAGCAGACAAGAATTACCAAACACGCGTGAAAACGCCATTTTAGCCAGAAAAGGCGTAAAATGAACACAAATAGGGACCGCATTATTTGTGCACGGGATATTAACAGTATTTTGTTAGGCAGAATTCTCATCTATAAAAAATGTGGTCCCTATTTTTGTTTATTTTTGCGTCTTTACACGCGTTTTGCTGGCTAAAAGCATGCCATAGCTGTCATAATATCATTACGCTGGGTATCCAGAGTTGAACATCTCGATACCCACGAGTATAACCAAATTGACTTCGTCTGCTGATCTGGTTACCCGTTACCGGATACCCAAAGTGTATCCTTTGAGATGTGAGGAATTTGAGTGAATTTGGTGGGACTATCTCGCGACCACAAATCAAAACTACATACTTCTGAACCAGCTTGGTGATATAGGTATGAGGAAAAAACCCGATCTGTAGGCAAAGCACAACACAAGGGTGCTGGGAAAAGCTTGGTACCTGGACGAAAGCCTTTTAGGGTTTTAACTCCAACAACTCATACCTCGACGAGGGCTTCGTATGCTGATCAACTCTACCTCAGAAACTTAGGCGTACAGTACCGAATTACATTCTTTTCTGGATTCTCATAGCTCTTATTGTCTCTGATATCATTGAGTGTTTCCATTACACTCCGGTATTGAACAGCAACTTCTTCAGAGGCTATTGAGGGTGTGGGTGTGGGTGGGTGAGGGTTTCGGTCTTGGTGGGTGATGGTGTGGGTGTGGGTGGGGTGAGGGCGTGGGTGTGGGTGGGTGAGGGTTTCGGTGTGGGTGGGTGATGGTGTGGGTGTGGGTGGGTGAGGGTGAGAATGAGTGAAAGCTTTTTAATGTTTGGAGTCGATAGAGTTTATCGGGTTGTATCTGGAATAAATTTTTGAATGGTAACTGGAAGTGAAGAAACGAACGCGTACATGATTTTCTGAAATTTTCTTGTTTTTTAAGGTTTTTGCAATTTTTTGCATTTTTAATGAGTAAGGAAGGATATTCCCGGGAATACTTTTTTGGAATAGATAGAGCTCACTGAGTTCCACCGGGAACAAACTTGATCGGAGTTGGAATACGCTTGTGTGCGAATCCTTTGAAGAAAAGGTCGAAACCGTGCCCATGATATTTTACACCAAAGAAGCTGATTGTAATGAGCACAAAGTTTTGGTTGGTTTTGAGGGATATTTATCGTGAAAATTTACAATTGTTACGCACTAATAAATGGTTTTTGGTGCATTCGAAGTTTTAGACGTAGATTCGCCTAAAGGTTCGGTTCAATTTTGATCGTACTAGATCAAAGTACAACGTAATAAGCACTATGGGTTTTGATCTTAACATTTACGCCCTCATCCTCAAGTCACCTGCTCTATGCAGTTAGAACGCGTATTACTGTATCGCGAATGTAGTAACTGATACTGCGTTTCATCGTGATAGCGTGTTTTTCTCACAGCATTTCATTCATTCTTTATAAATTTTCTGTACTATTTGATTTTGCGTTCTGCGTATTTACCATCATACGTTTCGCGTCTGAACTAGAACGAACTCATTTTATCTTCAGCAAATAGAAATAATGAAAATTTTGTAATTTTATTGTTGACTCAGCGTTGTAGAGACTGCCTCTACACAGCGTCGATAATGCGCATCTTAAAAACGCTCTTTTCTATAGAACCTATATCATAAGATAGTATACCCATAAAACAACACTGATAAAAATTTTCGTAGAATAATAAACCCTCAAAAAAGGGTTTATAACTAAAAAATTCGTTTATCAACGTGATCTACCCCTTGATCAACCCTTTTTTCTTGATAAACCCCAAAAAGGTATATTATCCGTTGCAAACTGATAAACCCAACAGTTTATCGTCTTTTGATAAACGCTTTTCTCGTTTATTAACTGGATCAATTGTAATCGAAAGGTTTCTTGGAAATGATGATAAACTCTGAGTTTGAGGGTTGATTCCGCTGATCAATAGGAAAAGGGCTTATCACGAGACAATAAACTGTTGGGTTTATCNTGTTGAGCATTTCTACGTGAAAATAAAACAAAACAGATTACCCGAGCAGACAAGAATTACCAAACACGCGTGAAAACGCCATTTTAGCCAGAAAAGGCGTAAAATGAACACAAATAGGGACAGCATTATTTGTGCACGAGATATTAACAGTATTTTGTTAGGCAGAATTCTCATCTATAAAAAATGTGGTCCCTATTTTTGTTTATTTTTACGTCTTTACACGCGTTTTGCTGGCTAAAAGCACGCTTACACGTGTGTTTTGGCGATTCTTGCCTCCAATGGCGGGCCAATGTGGTTTTTTCAGGTATGGCAATTGCCATATCGTCGGCCCGCCTATGCTTGTCTCCTTGTGTCGATTGCGTCGATACAGAGAGAATTATGACGAGTGTGACCTGTTGTTGTATCTGACATTTTTTAATCCAAAAAAGAGTTGAGTATCTCACTTTATCCTACATTTTATTAGACACATGATCAAATCCTTATAGTTCTGCATGGGATTGGAAATAACCATATCATCATTCTTTATTCAAGAGATGAATTCAGTTGCTCGAAAGTTGTCGTTGCGGAATATTTTTTAATCTCAGTCATAAATACCATGGATCGATAAGCTACGTCATTTTCCATCACTCGATAATTTTCTTGTAAAATTTGTCAGCGCTAATGGTCATGTGACGCGGAAACTTTTCTTGGAATTTGAGGTACATTCACCGAATCACTGCTGTGTTATTCTCTCAAAAAGACACGAGCTGATTTCTTTTCATAATCACAATCACAACGTAATAACGACAGTTCTCGAAAGAATTTATGAAATTGTTGGCGTGGGTATCTGAAATGCAACACTACATAATGAGTTATTTTTTTTTGTTCTTATCTCTATCTTTGTATATATGAAAATTTCGAAATAGTTCATAAATCATTCGAATATAAAAGCCAATCGAGTATTAGATGTATTTTACTCATTATATAAATCAAAAATAGTGGAATATCTATAAATCATTTGATATCTTATAGAATGTCAGCAGAACTTGCGATTACTGTTCAGATGAATTCCGTTGTTTTTTTATATGTTCTTTGTAGAAGTAAACTAATACTTTGTAATCATCTCCAGTTTTCAGTATTTCCCATTCTTTATTAAATTTTGCTGCAAAACCAGGATCATCTAATTCTATAGATTCTTTTAATTGATAATTAAATTTTATTCGTTTGATATTGTCAAATGTCGCTAACTTGTTCATCACAGTCTCAATCAAACTACGCGGACCATCCATAAGTACGTTCACTAACAATCCATTGGTATCTAAGAGCCAATACTTATAACCGCCCTTCCAATTGTCGACGGATAGTTTTGCATTATAACAGCCGGTGCCAATCGAAATTAAATGATAATTGACTGGCTTTTTCCATTGCATTCGTATTGCCCATAATGCTGCCATTTCGGGATCATTAGCAAATACGCCACCATCAATAAATGTTTCATCGTCACCATCTCGTTCATAATGACCATTCACTTGTTTTCTTCTGTACATCGTACATGGTCGAAAGTAAGTAGGAGCAGCCATAGTGGCTTTTAACACATCAGCTATACGATATCCCCAATGCTCAGCATAACTTGTATTAAATATAGTCATGCAATCTTTTGTTGTATTGTAAGCTGTAATCAGTAAGATCTTTTCACGTTTTATATCTGAATGACTACTGGGTTCATCGACGAATTCTAGCCAATTACTATGAAACTGTCGGTCTAATGTTGATTGATTATCATCGACTTGACAATGTTGATTTAATAAATTATGTATATCAAGTAAAGTTGCCGTTTCAGCTGTTAATTGTTTGCCATTTGGTAATTGAATTTGATCAATAATTCGATCAATTTTATTGTATATAGGAGTGGGATCATATTTATCGCGTTCGAGCGGTCCAAAATAGGTAAACCATTGACGTTTGAAATATGTTGCACAATCTTCATATATTTCCTTGATATCAGTTAAATCATGTTTAATTGCTAAACAAAATGCAATTAGTCCACCTGTACTTGTACCAGCGATGTAATCAAACTCATTCGTAAATTCTTTTTGAGCGTCCAAGAACGTTTTACTGGAATCAAGATGTGTTTCTGTTATAAGTTCACATAGTACTTTGATGGACATATGACCACGTGTCCCTGCATGGAAAAAAATATCTATGAACATTAAAAAAACGAATCTTCTTACCTCCTCCGTCTAAACTTAATACACTGATATTTGTTTGATATCCTCGCGTGTAGTATTCACCAATTAGTGTCAAAATTTGAGCTCGCGTTGGTTCTTCGGAATCTGATGATAGTTCAAGTTCTAATCGCGGTGACGATGCCTTTTCCATTTGTCGTAATTTAGCAATAACATGACTTAACTGATATTCATTTTTAATTTTTTTATTGTGCCATATTCGTTCCAACCTAGCTTTGATCATTTTACTGAAATCTCTCTCTTTTGTTTGTGTTGCCTGATCGAATCGTATCGAATCTATGCAAACACCACTGATCAACTCATTTGCATCCACTTCATCATCCTCTCGGTGCAAATTTTCATGATATTCTTGAATATATTTTGGTAGTTTTTCATACGGTACTTTTTCACAATTATGGCACAAATCAAACATATGACATACCTTGCACCGTTTCCATTGAATACGGTCTATAATATCACGACAATTATCACATGCGAAACCCGTGGAAACTTGTGTGCTTGACTCGAATATGCTTGATGATGCAACACTCATAATTATTCGTAATTTCTAAAAGATGAATATGAATAGATTTAATGAATCATATATCTCATGTCGAAATCCTCGTTCTCGTGAATAAGACTAAGAGTTGTAGCGAACATGTTTAGAACAAGAAGAAACCGAGCAGATAGTACTGTTTTATGACTTAATGAAAAGAGATCTTTATTTCACACATCAACTGTAATATTTGAAAAAAAAAATTTGCAATCATCACAAGGTATGATAAGAGCCAGCAGATAATGGTCACTTCAGCGATAAAAAGAAAATAAGCAAATAATTATGTTTAGCTACATGGTGCTCGGAAAGTCATTTAGTAAAAAGAAACTCAAACACATCTTCGTTATTGTTCGTTCAAGTTGAATAACTTTTCTTTAGATGAGAGAAGAATGTCCTACATGTATTATGCACAAGTGTCACCATGCACATCAATACAAAACTTTAATCTTTGTAGAATACCATTGAAAACATGATTCAATCTTGAGAAGTGTTTTCTCAATGATGAGAACAGAAAATCGATGAATTAAAACCAAATTTCATCATCTCACTTTTACAAATTATTAATTGAACATCACACAAAATCTTTCAAATCGATATGATTATTTGGACCTGATTTAACATAATAATAAAATCGATTTAAAAACATTAGGATTTCCTATTGGCGTTGCTTGTGTGGTAGAGGACGCTAAAATATCGATGTTTCGATGAATAGATTTGTGCATCTCTGCGTCATGTATTTACCATTCAGACGCATTGCATTCAGATGATGCAATGACAGTAAACTTGTAAATCATTCGTAAGAAATCGAATGGCGTTGAATTGGGAAGCTCCGTCGCAGATTTTACCGCATCTATTTCTGGGATCCTATTTATGTACACGCAATAAAGATGAACTTCTTAAACTTGGTGTCAAGTACGTTGTTATAGTCGCCTGCTATCGAATAATCTGATTTAAATTTCTAGATACATTGTAAATCTCACTGATTTACCAAATTTATACGTCGATTCTTTTGTTTATCTTCAACGTCCTGTAAAAGATTCTTCTTCTGAAGATATTTTACCTCTATTCGATGAAATATTCAATTTTATTGATCAAGTAGGAAGAATTTATCAGGATTGATAGTGTCAAATAATTTGCTCATCATTCTAGGCTACACCGACTTCCGCATGTCTTATTCATTGCCAAATGGGCGCTAGTCGTTCTCCTTGCTTTGCTTTAGCATATCTTATACATAAGAAGGAACGAAATCTTCGGGAATCTTATGAATTATTGACTCGTGTGCGAAAACACATATCTCCCAATCATGGTTTCTTACAACAACTAATGGCTTTCGAAGATTCGCTGTTTGGAAGTATTTCGATCGACTTCTTCGCGGATGACTATGCCGATTAAATCATGAATGTGAATTATCGATATAACATAAACATTTGTTTTTTGTTTCAACTATATTACGCGTCAAAATGTATAGAATCAACGAATGGTTCTTGTTTATATTGCCTATTTGCAGCAAAGAATTTCATCAGTCTACATGAGGACGAATATAGTTTACGTTTCTTTATTATAATATTTCAGATGAAGCATTATTAAATTTTGTTCTTTTAATACTAGGTGGATCTCATTTTTGTATAAAATATGTGCTCTAGAAAGAATGACTTATCTTTCTTTGTTATCAAACAAACAATTGACTTTTTTTGTGAAATTTCTTTTCGAACAGAATGTCGACACAAACTAATCGCGAGAAATATGTCTATCTATATACATACATTTGATGTTCTTTATCGATGACAAAAACAACTTTGTCTTTGCTGATATAATTTTTATTTAGAAAACAAAGTTCAAGTCTTATGATGAATATTGGATGAAGGACATACATCAAGACATAAGTCGATTTCTAGTGACAGCCAATCGTAGAGAAAGAAGACATGGATCGTTCAAACAAAAAGTATTTTTGAACTATTTCTCGAAGTGAGATTTTTACAATAAATTTTACCATGGATGTTGTTCGTCAATATAATTACTAACGACACGCGTGACCTCTATGTAGGACTTATCTTCAAATTGACACACTGACTCAACGGCTTTCTTTTTTTTCTGCGTTGATAAATATTCTGGACATGTTTTCGAAAAGTCAACAGCCACGCGTTATTCTAGTTACTGGCTCTAATAAGGGTATCGGCTTCGAACTGGTGAAAAGTTTATCGAACAGCAATGACATGGTTCTACTTGGATGTCGTAATCCTGAACGAGGCAATGACGCGTTGATTCGATTAGGTTCACCACCAAATGTTCATTGTCTTCAATTAGATGTGTCATCAGAAGAAAGTATCGTACAAGCCAAAAATGAAATAGAACATAAATATGGTGGACAATTGGATATTTTGGTTAACAATGCTGCTTGTGGCGATCTGGAACTAACTGTTGATTCGGCTAGAAAAACGTTCTCGGTGAATTATTATGGAATCAAGATGTTGAATGAATACTTATTTCCGTTAATACGAAAAAACGGTCGTATAATCAACGTTGCTAGTGCCTGTGGTTCTGTTGTGTTATCTGAAGCGTCAAAATATCTTCAAGATCAATATTCATTATCAACATTAACTACCCGTCAACTTAATCAACTTGTTGAAGATTTTATTTCTTCTGTTGGAACGAATAATATTGAACAACTCGGTTACAATCCTCAGTCACTTTATTTAATTTACAGCGTTTCAAAAGCAGCAGTGATTGCTCTCACTCGAATTGAAGCACGACAGTGGTCTTCTGCTAGAGGCATACTTGTTTT
This sequence comes from Adineta ricciae, assembly GCA_905250025.1. Taxonomy (NCBI): domain Eukaryota; kingdom Metazoa; phylum Rotifera; class Eurotatoria; order Adinetida; family Adinetidae; genus Adineta; species Adineta ricciae. The sequence goes on from CAJNOJ010000199.1 coordinate 102,905, forward strand.
TTCTGTTTGTCCAGGTTTCTGTGCTACGGACATCAATCAAAATGCACCCGGTGGTCGACACCCTAAACTTGGTGCTGAATCAATCTTATATCTGATCAATACGGATGAGAACAAACTGGAGAACGGTGGATTCTACCGAGACGGTCAACAATTAGCTCAAATCGGCAGAATCGACTAAGAACATCTTAGTACAAATATACTACTCTGTTGTGTTCGATCATTTTCATGATAGCCACATAGGAGAGAAAACTGAGGATATCAAGAATTTATACATTTCATTGAATTAATAGATATTCTGTGTAAAATATAATGAGAAAGTCATTCGAAAACTAGTTACGAAAAATACTTCTATGCTGAAAAAAGTGTGCATTGAGTGTGAGAAATATAACCTGAACAGATAAAATATCGCTTAATGATCCATTTAGTACATCTTACTGGATTTCCATATATTTTCATTCTAAAGCGTAGTCTATGTCTTTATATGCTATGCAACTCTGGTCAAAATGATGGAAATATTATCAGTATCGTATACACTTTCAAATGCTTTTATTATATGTGATACAGTCAATTTTATAATTCGAACTGTCATCGATTCGCTCTACACTTCCCAAATTGTTAAAGATTTTGACAACCACATCTTTTTCTATTTTACTCTGTATTATTCCATCACTTCTTCGCCGATTCTTAGGTGCTAGAAGTTTGTCTATACACGTCTCTTCAAATGAAGCGAAGATTTTTATTTATGGATTTATATGTTTAATCTCTTTATGAAATCTCACAATATTCCGAAGGAAAAAACATCGAACATGAAAATAATTTTTTGTATGGAATAAGATGTGTGATTACAAGTTATGAAGTTGATATTTCAATGAAGCATTTCACATAGAATATCTCGTTAACTCAATTGACAAACTTCAATGTCATTACATAAAAATTCTCTCACTTATGTGAACGTTTTATATTCCAAGCCTAGTGTATCGATATAAGCCTGGCAGGAGTCAACAGTAGATAGAAACGCATCACATTTGCCCTGGGTACAGATATCTGCAGAAAGACAATTAGCAATAGTAGCACTATACAAGTCATACGCAGAGAAGCCAATGGCAAGGTCACCAAAGACCGACCCACCTTGCTTGAAATGATTAAATACGTTTACCGTGAATTGAATTTTCAACATTGAATATTTGGAAAGTATGGTTAGTTTAATGAATCTGAAACATTTAAGCATTCTGAGAGGTTTTCGAGGCGATTTATCAGACACTATCCTACAGTTATTCAACGACAGTCCACAATTATCATCGCTGAGAACTGACTCTTCATTTCATTCCTGAATGACACTAAAGTAAGAACTTGACGATTTATTAAGATGTTGGGTTATTCGTTTGTCACGTATACGAGAAGAAATTCGTTTTGTGAAAGATTCTCAAATCTCGAACAACTTCAATGTTTCGTCGAGACACCAGATGATTTATTCTTTTTATTAACGCGTTTGCCAAAATTGTTAATGACTGGATACCAATACATAATAGACACTTTTCCATCCATTCATTGCGTAGTGGTGTAACGAAACTAACACTACTGAAAACAGTGGGACCCTTGAAGTGTCATGCCACATATTATAGTTTTTTGCAAATCTACTTGGTCATGTGAAGAAATGCGGAGGTAGAGATGACTAAAGAACAAATGCATGTTTTTCTTTTGTCAATATTCTTTGTATCAATATTTTGTTAAGAGAACGTTTTCTGAAGCATTTGGCATCATTTATGTTTCTAACTAAGACAGGAAAAGGCCTTTTTTTCGAAGAAATATTCTCATGTCTGAAAGATTAACTTTACGATGGCTGTATAACAAATTAATTCGAGGTAATCTTTTTGATTCTCGATCATCAGATCCCGTGATAATCCATCGCGAAATCTTGTCAACTCGTTTGTATATTCTTTTTCTTATCATTTCTCTCGTTATTTTAACAACATACACTTCTCTTTACAACCAAATCGAGAGTAAAACGGTCACTTTTCCAAGTGCATCGATTTATCAAAAACTGGAAAAGAAATATTCGAACAGTTTACAATGTTTATGCACGAAAGTTTCGATTCCATATGGAGAATTTGTTACGACAACGCCCAAATTCCATCAAATCTGTTCAAGTGATTTCATTTCTCAAAAATGGATCGATTTCATCTTTCAAATCAATGTCAAATCGACCCTTCCGATCGATGTTCGAACAAGTTTAAGTTCAATGTTTCAATTAATTCGATCATTTTGTCAAAGTGCCACACACACAACGATTCATTCGCTCGACTCTTTTCATCATTCTCCAGTGATTAGTCCAATCTTATTAACTAAGCATATTTTAGAAACAAAAGTTCGAACAACTTTGCACTTATTGCATCAAACAACTGCATCGAATTTCCTTCAATCGATGACTCTTGCGCAAAAAATGACACAAGCAAATCAACTAATAACAGCGTTATTCACCAACTATATGATAACTTCGAAAATAATCCCATCATTATCCGGAGAAAATCTTATTTTTGATACGAATATCCACGAAAATAAATATATACGAAAAAACTCCACTGTTATTTGCTCTTGTCAAAACCATGACTCGTGTCATTTACCCGGATATATTTATTTAAATGGAAATTATCACAAAACATATGAAATCTTTGATTTAAATCAACTTGAAGCAAATGAAACTTTATCCGGAATAATTGTTGATTGTTTACCCATCCAAACAACACTTTATTCATCATTAGAATGTTTTTATAATCAATTATGTTTAAATATTTTACTTGCATCTTATCAAAAGAAAATCAATATTTCAAGATTGAATTCTTTTCTAACAAGTCGTTTTCATCTTAAAACACCCATCAAGTCACTTGTTGAAGAATTATTTATCGAAGAACTCTTTAATCATACAAACTTCTCGACCTATTATATGAAGTGTTTGCCGTACGTTTGTACTTATCTTCATTTTAATCGGTTCAATTGGATATCCGTTCTGACAGTAATGTTTGCCCTTTTTGGAGGGATCAATACTGTTTTACGTCTAATTACTCCTTATATCATTCGAACCGTTTTATTTCTGATCAAACCAAAACAAGTCCGAGAAAACCGAAGTAAGACCGGAAGAGTCAATCATTTCGCTACTGCTATATCCTACACTCTATAACTTCAAAGTCATTTTCAATTGAATATTTTTAGATACAACAATTCGAGTTCGTTTGAAAAAACTTGTTTTCGTTTTCAAGATGCAACTCATTAGCCTGAATATTTATGACTCAAATGTAAATAATCCAACGCATATTTACTATGGTCGACTTGCTACACGATTACATTTGATTTCCTTATTTATTTCTATTTGCATCTGTATCCTATTTTCTGATTTATCGAATCAAATTATAACTGAGAATGTTTCAACTGTTTCTCTCGATACATATGCTTATCTTGAAAAGCAATATTCTTCAACCTTACGATGTTTGTGTACACAAATTTCAATTCCGTATGAAGATTTCATCAATATCAGTGTAAATTATCATCAAATATGCTCGAGTGAGTTCATTCAATCATCTTGGTACGAACGTCTTTCAGTTTTTAATAATAATTATGAACAAACTGATTTTCTCTCTATATCTTCATCGTATTTTCAAACATTAGAAACGTTCTGTTTTATTGCAAATGAAACAATTGCTGATGCGAGAAAAAGATTCTTAGCAAGAAATTTCATCAATTCTCAACTGTTAACGCGTCAGTTCTTCGATTCACAAATCAATGCATCAATAAATGCGTTTCAACAATTAACAAAAACTGAATTTCGTTATCGAATCAATTTAACTAACACCTTATTACACAGTAATCAATATATCAGTCGTACAACAACAAGTACTCGTCTAATCGCTGCTTCTCATTATAAAAATGATACATTTGAATCCATTCGAATGTTCGTTCTTGCTTTGTACGCCATAAATACAAATAATGACAGATGTTATTGTGCTATGAATTCAACATGTTCTTTAGATTATGCGCTTCTTAATTTTGATATTGCACAGCATTTCAATTGGCAAATTCCAGGAATACATGGAGGTTGTTCTATAATCAACACAGTTATGAAATCATCATTAATATGTTGGTTTAATTACAGTTGTTTTAGTCAATTACGAGAACTTGTTCGTCCATTGGGTATTTCTATTCCTTGGAATACCACTCTACTTGATCAATTGTTACCTAGTCGATATTCTCCGGATACATTAATTGAAATAATTCTTAATGAAATTATGATTGAAGAATGGAATTCTTCGTATTCATTTGACAAATTTTACTCTAAATGTCAACCATCGTCTTGCTCATTTACTTACGAAAAACAAGTAAATATCATCTACATTGTTACTATTGTCATCAGTCTTATCGGCGGAATCAATACGATTCTTCGATTGACTTCACCATTAATTATCAAAATTATTCTGAAAATCATTTCAACGATTAAATATCACAAAGAAGAACATCAACGTAAGTTAATCATTTTTTTCAATCATTGCTTCTCAAGAGATTAGTTCTAGAAAATCCTCGCATTCAAAGTAATAACAATATAACACATCGATTAGTAAATAAATTGATATCATTAAACATATTCGATGATGGATCCGATGATCCTGAAAGAATCCATCGTCAGCGGATCTCGACTCGATTGTATATAGTAGGTTTTACGGTTGCCATTTATTTTATCAGCGTTTACACAATATTTATGAGTCGAAGCGAATTTCAGTTCTTTTCAAATCCCTCAGAAAACGATTATAATGAATTACTCGCCTCATATTCCGATTCACTCAAATGTCCCTGTAGAAAAACCTCGATTGAATATAAATCTTTTCTCAAAATCGATACTAAACCTCATTCAGTCTGTTCAAGTGACTTTGTCCATCGACGATGGATTGAATATTTATTCAATACTTTCCATTGGTATAGTTATGATCGGCGTGACATTCGCACACGTGGTGGTGCATATTTTGTCTTTCTTTCTACATTATGTCAAATATCTCAAAAAACTATTGATAATGCGAAAGAACAATTTTTGGATACCTCGTTTGTTAATACCCATATGATCTCACAATTGGATTTCGATATTCAAATAAACAATACGATTTCACAATTTCAAAATGATACGTTAATCAAATTTTCTCAGAGTTTGAAATTTCTTCGTGATATTATCAATGGCAACGCTTTAATTTCTTCGTATTCGTTGAATTGGGATTGGTTTCGAGAAACGAACAGTTCATATCGAATCAGTTCAGTTCAACCAGTTCGCACGATGAGTGGATGTTCATGTGGAACACAAAATGATTGTACAGATCAAGCGGGAATTTTCGATACAGTGTCAAATAGTATTCCTCGATTTTTCTTTCCTGGATGGTATGTTGGATGTTCAGTTGTAGAAACATTATTACGTTCAACACTGCAATGTTTCTACGATCAACATTGTTTAAATTTATTCTTCTCGAAAATGAAAACATTTGCATGGGAATATTCCACGGAAATCAATATTTCAGTGATTAACTATACAAGTCATTTTCATAGAAATGCAATTATTGAAAAGCTTGTCAATGAGTTGTTTATTGAACAATGGATTATTCAAAAATCTTATTCATTATTTTATAATCAATCGCTTCCTTATGAATGTATTTATCAGATCGAAAAAGAAGATTATCTTATTCATACGATGTCAACTATTTTGGGTTTATATGGAGGATTGACGATTATCTTGCGATTTATTACTCCAATTCTAATTGATATTGTATTTTACCTTCGTCAGCGATGTCGAACAAATACAGTTATACCTTATTAGTAATTTCTCTATCTTTCTCTTTCTTCTCACAGCGCAATAAATTGTCTGCTTGTACTCGCTTAGAAAAGTTTCGAATTGCTACTGACAGATTATTGTTGAATGATTTATTTTTTTGAGCATACGGCATTGCGGTCGTATGCATTTAGCGGAAATAGTGAAATTTACAGAGAGAAATGTTTATCGAATATTGTATTGTCAATTCTCAAGATAAAATTTTTGTATTCGATGATTGAAAGTATCAGCAACATAAAGATTTCCATATCGATCGAATAAAATGTCTTGTGGGTCGTGTAATTGATATGAAGCATTTCCCGCTCCACGTCCGCCAACAATAACAGTTTTTTCTCGAGATTTCAAAGCAAAACGTGTCACTCGTACGTATCTACTATCAATTACATAAATATTATCAAAATCATCAAAGATTAATCCAGCTGGATAAGATAAATCTGTGAGATTATTCTCTGCACCTTCTCCAGCAACGATAACACCTTCTTTTTCATCTGGAATCCATTTCATAATTCGATTATTAAATGTATCTGAGATATAAAGTGAAGAATCTCGATCAACACTTAAATATCGAGGTTCATTCAACTGATTTAAACCATCTCCACGATTATTTCCACCTGCTATTATTCTTGCTTGAAATTCTCCTTTTTTCCATTGTTTAATCGCACTTTCAACAACATCAACAATGAATATCGTTCCATGAAGATCAATTGCTAAACTAAAACATGCACAAGCGAACAAAAAATCCTAATTCATAATCAAAATTAACATAAGATAATCTGATTAATCGACTATTTCCAAAATCACAAACAATAAGATCATTTTCATCGATAACAACATCAATCGGATGAGCTAATCTCATCAGTTTCTCATTGGGAAAGATTCCTCCGACAATAACCTCACCATTCGTTGAATTGAATATCCACTTGACAACTCGTTTATTTGTCTCTTCAACAATATAAAGTGTCAAATTATCATCGATTGTGAAACCCAATGGACTATTTAACTGATCAGTTCGATCACCTGGTCCATTTCCTCCAGCTACTGTAACTCCTTCTTGTTTCCACATGGAATTTTTCGCATTTCCTAAGCGCAAATCAAACATTTTTACTCTTACATATTTGATATTTTACCTGTTGTTGATGTCATTGCTGTTGAAACCGTCGTTGTCGTTGAAATACGAGCGACAACTGGTTTCTTCTTGGCTCGGACGAATTTTACAACTGTTGGAATAATGATCACCATAAGAATAAGAATAACGATGAAAATGATGAAATATTTCTTTTTTCCAGTTCGAACCTGCGTATATCTATATCACACAAAGACTTTCTTTCAAATAGATTTCAAAATCGTTTTCAATACAAGATTTTTGATTGAGTATTTGTCGTTTCTTCTTCATTCATCTCTATTAAACAACACCAAAATAAAATGTAACAATCTATATTCAATTCTCGTCACTAATGATCATTGCTTTGACACGACAAATTTGATTGATATTAACATCTGTTAGAATGATTAATAATCTTTGTAATCTCATCATGGCAGGTGTGAGGCGGGCTCGATTTTTAAACTGAAGTATTTAGTTCGTTCTGACGTACAGGAAATCAAAGCAAATCGTTTTATCAATATTATCCTTAATGTCACCAAATATAGGAAAGTCGTACTGTTTTCAAATCAAAGAGAATTTTTTCTAGAAATAAATAGGTCAAAACGGTTTTAATCTAAATCCTCAAATGACAAAGGAGTAATCGATATTGAAGAGGATGGATATTTTCTGTTAAATAACACGACAATGTGCTGAACAGAATCTCTGTTTTATTTAACGAATATTCATCGGAATTATTTACATTATGGTATTATAGTCATTAAAATGTTAATAGCTTCGAAAGTCTCGAATTTCAATCTACATTTGTTGTGAATGTATGATAATATTAGTATTTGTTTCTATATATTCAAACAACTCTAAACTTTGTGTACCACCATTTTCTAAGAGGGAAAAACTGATTATGTGAGATCAAGTGTACTTTGAATTTGAATGAAGAATAATTTCGTGAGAAGAATAGAATTTTGTATCCTTTCATTTCACATGGTTACCATAAGAAATTTACAACACCAAAACTATAGAACTTCATTTGTCTGTCATGTGTCGAAGCATGTAATGTATCTGCTAGGTAAATCATTATTTAGTTCTTATAATAGAGGTGTAGTTTATTCGTACGGAAAATGAAAAGATTCTATATTTCACACTAAAACAGCGCTCTTTTTTTTTTCAAAATCTCTTTTAAATGCGCATGGGAATTGATTATTAGTTCTGTAGAAGTAGACTTTGTTAGTAAGGAAAAATGTTCTCGTTGAAAGCATTGTGCATTTCTTCACATGATGGTAATGATAAGAAATAAACGAAGAAGATTGATGCTGAAATTCAATCGAATACTCATCGAATTTGCTCGACGAGCAGTTGTAGTAGTGGTGTTTAATAAAGCTGTCGTTGTTGTAGAGTTAGTGACTGTACTATTCATCAATGCTTGTGCATAAGATGACATTGTATAGTTCGTTGGACCATTGGTTGTACAATTTGGACCAAATGACGGATAATTCGCTGGACCAAAACAACCGACAAGATACGGATATGTTGATGTTGCAAAGTAAGCATAGTTCCCCTTTGAATCATGAAACATTCCATTACAAGCATCAAAGCCAGATGTTACGCGTGTGCTTAAAGATAAATAAGGTCCATAAATCAAATGTCCATCTTTTGCCAGGCCGATAATCGTCTTTGTTTGATAGCTTGAAAATGACGAGACAGAATAACTTGTAATATTTGAACTACAGGCGTAGACAGCTGCACATGCCGATATGTTCCCAGTTGGTGGATTCACTTGACAACTAGATGCGATGTGATAATATTATATCGGCTATTGTCATCATTATCATGACAGCTGGAACACCCTCTCACACTCACTCCACCCTGTACAGACGTTGTTTTGATATGCGATCGACATTCATCAAAATGATGAATTGACTCGTGAGTGTTCTAATTTTATCTGATGAGCAGTTCCAAAGGAAATTCAATACTTGGAAACAAACACAACACGAACCAACTCTTCTTATAATTTGATGCTATTTTTAATGGAAAAATATTTGTATTGGAATCATTTTTCAACCTTGATCTCTAATGAGAAACATGCCGTGTTTTGAACTTACAGTCACTTGAAGAATTTCTTCAATCCTTCATACAATGATATCGAATCTCGCTGTCTTTTGGTCATATCTTCTCTTTCTAATTCCATCTCTGATTTGTTCCTTGTTTCTTCTCTATTACCTTCTTTTCGATCGAACATTGCGTTCAGCTCTTCACAATCATGTGATTATCGTCGTTCTTTTCATTTTTCTTATTTACGAACTAACAATTTATCCGTGGATGTTGTATTATTATTACCACCAGCGAAGTGCGTTAGCAGCATCGAATCTTTTCTGCACGATCCGAACGTTTCTTGATTGGGNTCAAATATCAACGAATTGGACCAGTTTTTACACGAAGAATGGGAAAATATCGATTTGAAAATTGTAAATAATTTAGTACAGTCGATGAAATCAAGATGTTTAGCGATTATTGATTCAAAGGGAAAAAGAATTGATTATTAAGTTTTGTAGCATAGTACGCAACTAAACTTTTTATGAAAAAATAGATTTCTATTATTAGTAATAAATGGCAAAGATTTGTGAAACTTTATCGGCAATTTTTTTTGCACCCTACTGTATGTTTCTGTTTATATGAATACTTGATGAAATTTTTGTTAACAGAAAAGCACGTTAATTAATGTTTTATTGTAATGATATTCGATTATCCTGCGATGCATCTGTAACTTCTTCAACTATCAGTGAAAGTGATCGTTTTTCCGATGAAGGTAAAGCATTCACATAAACGAATCGTTGAATAACCGGTCGTCGACGTTTCTTTGCGCGTCGAATTCGTTCGACTTCTTTCTTAGTTAGATCAATACCAAAAAAATATTTCAAAACATCCATAATAATGATAAACAATGCCACAGTTATCATGGCTAAAATTGCAATATAAGCGAACGATTTTGCTACGATTTTAATGATAGTAATCTTTGTTTCAATATTTTCACATTGCTTTCCCCAAGTTCCACGAAGACATTCACATTTATAATCGAGTAATAAAGGACGACAAACACCTTTATTGTAACATGTGACATTTAAACAATAATTGATTCGTTTTTCACACCGCATTCCTTCGTAACCGGGTGAACATATGCAGCGATACGTGGAATTCGATGCTACACTGCAATTACCTATAAATAAAAGATCATTTTCTTCAGTTGAAAGACAGGTAAGTAGATTTACCATGATTCAAGCAAGTATTTTCTTTGCAGATACGTTCGTCAACTTCACAATGCTTGCCCGAGAAGTGTGACAGACACGAACATTTATAATCTTGATTCTGATTTATACTATCACAAGTGCCATTGTTTAAACATGGTTGTCGTATATCGCAAATTGTGCCAGATATATTACAATTCCAGCCGATATTTGTGGAGATCTTGCATAACGGTGCCAGAAAATAGTTCGAAGTTGTTGTAGGCTTTGTATTTATTGTTGTGAGTTCATTTGTTGAAGTTTGACGTGAACTTGTCGTGTATTCAGGAATTGATGAGATTGCTGCGTAACGAAACGGGTTAGAATCAACTTTCTGTGAATAAAACGATAACTTACCACATGAATTGCCTGAAATACCAAACTTTTGAATGCGACGATTCCTTTCATCAGCAACATATAAATTACCTACACTATCGAAACGAACAGAATACGAAATGTTAAGCCGATCTGATGCTGATCCTGATTGTCCGCTGCAGCCGACGATACATTCATACCAACCGTTTCGTAGTCGAACTATCCGATGATTTCTATTGTCAGCAATATACAAATCACGTTCACCGTCAAGGATAACATCAGTTGGATGATATAACGTCAAGTTTGTTAAACTATTCTTTCCGGTTGCTGTTGTTCCGTTCATTTTTCCATGCGGAAAAACCTGAATTCTGTTATTTTGATGATCAGCCACGTATAAATTAAAATTAGCATCAACAAATATTCCCCAAGGTTGATTTAATTCGTATGGTCGTGATCCTGTTTTATTTACTGTTCCAGCAATCGTGATCACTATACGGATGTCATCATCTAACATAATTTTCACTACTCGATGTTCATGTCTAAGGGAGCAATAAAGATTATTTCGAATGTCAATAAAAAGGCCAAAACAGTTTCCTGAAAATTGAGCTACAAATGAACTGTTTGTTGAATTTGATGTGAACTTTTCTATGCGACCGTTTTCACCACCATTTTCAAAGTAAATATCACCGTTCAATGTCACAAATAAGTTTGTGTATTGAAATAAGTTAGCCATTAAACATCGTTGTGATTGAAGATTTTCTTTCGATTAAATACGAATGTATTTGTTGTTAGTATCAGCTACGTATATTGTATCATTTGAATCAATGAACATTCCGAGAGGATAGAACTTCAAAGCAGTACCATTGATAATAGTGTTTCCACATTGATCCCATGTTTGATTGGCAACAATTTTTGGCTGATTGTACGCAGCTAGAGACATATCGAATGAGATTTTTGACTGAGAAAACAAATAAATACTTACCAGGAGAGTTCAGAAGTTCGAATTTATGTACTCTATGATTTCCCCAATCACAGACGTAAAGTGAACCATGACTATCGAATGCTAATGAGTGTGGACTACTCAATTGATTTGTTACAATTCTAGATATGTCTGTACAACCAACAATGCATACACTAAACGTTGAATCGGGAGCATATCGAGTTATCCGGGATTTATCGGCTTCGGCAATATACATGTATTCATTTTCATCAACAATGATATATGTTGGTGCATAGACTTTTGTTAATACATCACCAACTACACAAACGCCAGATTGCACTCTAGATGTCCATTTCATGATCCGATTATTTCCACAATCTGCAACATAGATCGTTCCGACATCATTAACAAATATTCCATACGGTCGATTTAGTTGCTCATAAGTTGTACCATTCGTTCCATTACCCGCGACAGCTGAGCCATGTGTCGAATTTGATCGAAAAACGAACGCTTGATGACTACCAGCATCACTAACATATATATTCCCGCTCTTGTCTATAAACATATATATTGGCGAAACTAGTTCACTCAGATTAGTACCCGTAACTGAGTTGGAACCATTTAGAGACATCTTTTGCACTCGTTTTTTGTTCGAGTTAAGAACATGGAGAGATGTGTTGAAGATGAAAACGTCATAGTGTAGATCAGACTGTTCTAGATTAGATATAGCATAGGTGCTCGTGCTATTGTTAAGATCAACGACAAGAACACGATGATTTCCTGTGTCAGCAATATAAAGAACATCGTCATCTGAAATTGTTATTCCCACGGGATGAGAGAGCTGAGCAAGTGATGTTCCATTCATTCCATTCGGAGATCCGATGACTATAGTACCATTTTGATTCCATGATGCGTTAAGTGATAATCTTGTTGACACTTAATACATGATCGTCTGTAATGATCTTCTCTAAAGTAAAATTCTCGAAAACTTACTCGATATTTTCCTGACTAAGATTATCAGGATAAGATATTCTGAGATCATTCTACAAATTCCGAAAGGATTTTCTATCAAAAAGCAACTTGTAAAACTACAAATGACAATGAGGACATTTTTCTTTCTTGTTCTTTCGCTCTGTTATATTATATCTAGAACTTCGACGGTGAGATACCTGTAGTCAATTTTGCCGTCAAATAATATCAGTTTTCCCGACAATATTTTTCTCATGGAATATATTTTCAAAGACAACAACGTGTCAAATATCGATGTGAATTCTATCCACATGCGAAGTTGACTTAGTTCAGTAGTAAATTCTTTTTCTATTCATTAAAAAAATATTGTGATCTTGTGACATACTAATCAATTGAATCTTCGTATTTGCTTTGAGCTGACTCAGTTGTCGTCACAAACGAGAACAGAAAGAAAGATAAAATAAAAGTGTTATTTCTCAGGTATAAAAATAAGCATCTTTTTTTTTTAAAATTTCAATCAAAGAATGACATCTTTGATCTTCTTACTCATTTCGTTAATCAAACGATTGCTTTCACAAATTTCATTCCGGTCAACTCGAATCTTTACCATCGACGAAGTGATGAAACGTAAAAATGATCGTTGGGTGATCATTGACGACGATGTTTATTGCCTTTTATCGATGAAAACTCATTCCGGTGGTTTAGATATTATCGAAAAGCTCTCAGGAAGAGACCTTACCCAACTGTTCTACGAAATACATTTAAAACCAGACTTTGTTAAAGAACATTTGAATAGAAAATATCGTATTGGAAAAATCCGTCTCAACCCAAACAACAAAAAACCTTCGTTTTATTTAAAAAATCATTTGATACAAAGAAATCTGAATTTCTCAATTTCAAATGAAGATTGTCAAATGAAAGAAGAGTTTAAACAGCACGTCTTCAGTACAAATTTTCCTTGTCTAAACGCAAAAATCGCGCTGAAACGAAATGCGTTCGATTTCGATGTTTACGATACTTTCTGCAGTGAAGAAACCACCAAACTCCTCTGGCAAAATCTCATGAAATTCATCAACAAACAATCATTCCTATGGGAAAACAATCATATCTTCACCACCTATGTGGCATGTTTTCGTACACCGGAGAATTTAAGTGAAGACATCTTCGAAATTTTGCTTTGGAAGCAATTGCAACAATTACATGAGGAAGACGTGAGGAACGGAATGAAATGGTCGAAGAACTATTCCAATGATCCATCGAATACAGATTTTGCATTTAGTATTGGAGAGCGAGGATTTTTTCTTGTTGGTCTACATCCTCAAAGTTCAAGAAACGGTCGACGGTTTTCCAAGATCGCCATTGCATTTAATTCTCAAGATCAATTTACAAATCTCCGAAGATTGAATCTTCTAACTGAAATTAAACAAGTAGTCCGTCAGAATGATTTGCTTTATAACGGATCGATTAATCCAAACGTTATAGAAAACGAAAATGGTCCGGGCCCTTTTGAATACTCCGGCAAACTCATCCAGCCGGAATGGAAACCGAACTTTCAAGTCAAAATTTGAAGCACTTTGTTTTATTTAAATTGAAAATAAATGAGTAATGCAAATTCGTGTCATAAGAGATAAGAGTTTCTCCTTGGTTAAGAATGATCGTGCAAAAATGTGCTGACGCATGTGTGTCATAACAGATTTAATTCGTCCTTCTCTCTATGATAGTTGTAAAGTTGAATTTCTTAACAAACGATGTCGGGTGAGAGTTGTTTGATAAATTCATGGACAGAATGGGGACAATTAGAATTGGTTTGTGTGGGAAATGCTCGAGGAATGTGTTATCCCGATGATGAATATGCATTTCCTTGGCATGAAGTTACAAATGATCAAATGAGACGGTATGTGACGTCGTTTGTTGGTTATCGGCCAACTTCTCGGATTGAGTTGGCTCAAGAACAACTGGACAATTTGTCGAATATTTTGCAGAGTGAAATGGTTCAAGTGAAAACAATTGAAGAAATGGATGAAGACATCAATGTTTTATTGAAAAGAAAACGTACCTGTTTGGAGAAGAGTTCAATGGATGAGAAAGTTTTATGTAAACAAAAAGTCGAAGTATGTCGATCACCAGCGGATGGGAAACAATTTGATCAGCCGATTCAAACTCCTTTCTTTCGATCTCATTTTCAATCTGGTCTCGCATGTCCACGAGATGTGTTGATTACCTTAGGAAACACAATTGTAGAAGCACCGACAGCGTTTCATACACGTTATTTCGAAGGAAGCTTTTATCGCGAGATGATTTANATACGGCACCGGCAAAGGAATCGAGGTATCCCGGGCCGGTTTGTGTTGCGAGCTGGTAAATGCTGATCGAAAAAACACAGCTCAGTGCGAGCGCGATGGGTGCATCGATGTTCAGGTAACGCCCTTTCAGTGCCGCCCAGGCAGATTTGTAAAAGTCCGCCGCGCAGTAAAACAGCACTGGCAGGCTCAATGCGAGGTTCAGGATGCCGAAAAGTGTGCGAAGGTTTTGGTCCGAACTGTTTTGTCCTAAATGGAAGTACTCGGGGAAGCTCAGCATCATGATATTGCCGAATGCAAAACCCGCCATGCCGAGTTTGTA
>CAJNOJ010000199.1:117999-197820 GCA_905250025.1 Adineta ricciae
GGCGGGTTCGGTTCCATTTGCCTGCTTTTTTACCCGACAAATCGTCCATGCTCAAATAGGGCTCGTACCCGATGCGCGCCAGCAATGCTGCGAGCTCGCTCATGTGTAATGCCTGCGCGTCGAATGTGATTCGTACCTTTTTCTCCGGAAAGTTCACTACCGAACTCCGAACCGCCGGATTGAGCCGGTAGAGGTGTTCGAGCAACCAGATGCACGAGCTGCAATGCATTTTCGGCAGGTACCAGTAAACGGTGGTCAGGCGCCCGTCCGTAAACTCGATGATCTTTTCGTGCACTTCCGGCTGGTCGAGATGATCGTATTTGCCCTTGTAAAATGTTGGGTCCGGCGAAATGCCCTGCGCGCCTTCCAGGGTGTAATACTGACAAAGGTCACGCTCTTTCAACAAGCTGTAAACGGTCACGCATCCGTCGCAGCAGAAATCATGGTCGTCGGCGCGCAACACTTCGTCGCGGCAGTCCTCGCCGCAGTGATAGCAAAGGTGCCGGGTATCGGGAATGGCCTCCAGGGCCGTCAATATGCTCATGGTCATGGTTTGGGTTAAACCTTACCCAAAATTGGAACATACGACCAGCCTAACGGATGATGAAAAGACGTGGGAAAAACTGACTTTGGTCAGGAATTGTAACTTATTCCCTGGTTGAGCTCGAAAGCGTAGCGATAATCGATTAATGCCTTTTGCTCCGCATTGGCATACCAGCCCGTTTCCTCGTGGCTGACGTGCACAATTTCGTCGGTTGCAAGTTTGCCATAGCGCTTGGCCACAAATTCGAGCACCCTTAATTCTTCTTGAGAAAACAGTGTCTTGTCAAACGACGCGGAGGCTTTGATTTCATCACCATAGGCGCCATTTCCAAGGTATTGTTCTTCGATGCTGATTTGGGCCTGTTCCGAAAGATTTACGTACATTTTCTGGAACTGCGAAGGAACGGGGCCAAACTGAATCGCCCGGTATTCCAGGCCGGTAATCGAGTAGCCTGTTAGTCGGTAAGTATTAAAATCGGCGTAGAATAACAGCTTGTTCAATTTAGTTTTGAACAAAGTGATCCTTCGTAACTCCTGGAAAAACGCAATAATGCTCGCGATTTTGGCAAAATCCGGTTGGCGATAGCCGTTGAGCCTTGATGGAAACACTTTTTTCGTCAACTAATCGCGTGTTTGAGTTCTCTGCGGTCAGTGTCAGCTTTTTGATTTCCTTGTCAGTAAGGAAATGTACGCTGGCAGTAACCTGCCGGGCAAACGTCTCCGGATTGCGGATCGACATAATCAGCCTTCCGATAGCCACCGACGGCACTTCTCCCGCTTCATACAAGCGATATGAATTCGTTCCCAGTCCTAAAATCTCGGACATTTTACTAGCCGAAACCCCATAACCTTCTCTGATCCGCCTGATTTCGTCCGGAAATGGGATTCTGTACTTCTCGCGGTATTGGTTATGAACCTGTACAATGCTCAATTCGTCCAGCCGGTCGTCGCTGAAACGCCCACCGGAATCTTCGCATTCGTAAAAATGCGTGACCACTTCAAATTCTTCTTTCCTGAATACCAGGCTTGCAACCTCGTTCCGCACCTGCATTTCTTTTCCTGTAACCGGACTTTTCATAATGTTTGTTTAAATGGATAGCTCATCGGTTTTTCGGCCACATGAAATGAAATGCACAAGACATTCGTATTGGGCCGACCCATGGAAATCTTGATGTAAAGCTGACGCCCCTGAAAATGCCTGCCGAAAACCCACATATCGTTGATTTTATAAAGTGTATATGTCAGTGGCCCTTCTACATAGTCGTCAACCGAAATCGCTTCGATGATTTGCCGCCGTTTCGACGGGGAGATTTCCAGAAGTAGTAATGTCTGCACGTTCTTAGGATTTTTTCTCTTTTCTTATGTGGTAAGAAAATTTCTTTAGAAAAATCAAGAGATGAACTGAAATTTGTTTTTCTAGTCACTTGGGACATTCGACGAAATGATTCATGCAAAGACTACTTCCCGAATCAAGACTATGAGAACGAGTGTAGTCAAGATATGAATAACAGTTGTTTTGAGCACACAATGTATCAAACTAATGTTCCTAATCATATTAATAAATAATACAAAAAACACATTGTGTTACGCGTTGCCGTGTGGATGAGGAATGTCGTTGAGGCTAAGGTGACAGTGCAACTCATAGCATCGCCTTACGTTCTGACTTACTATCTTGTATGAAAGCTACTTCATCTATTATTCTATCAGATCTTGAGCATCTTCATGATTCTAATTGCCTTCAATGCCGTTTGTCAGCTTTAGACGTATACACACTATCACCAACCATCTCATTCCTGACACTAAACCGAACCTAATAATCTATCGGTATTGTGAACATAAAAAGTTACTATAATTTTCAACATAGAATATGACTGAGTTGATCGTAGGACAAAAAAATTCCATCTTATTTACTATGTTGATAAACTTCTCAATCTTGTGACTGGAAAGGCTATATAAAATAATGAGTGATTTTGAAATATTTAGTTGTTTTTTGTTGTTGAGTCTATTTCATTACATGTCGTGCATTTTTTACAATTGTATTTACCCTTACGGAACGTTCACATCTGTCTCTATGCTAGAACTGATTAATTACACGAGTAATTACTTGTGCGACAAATTGTCCGCCCATCAAAACTTATCACATGTCTGAGAATTGTGTTAAATGTGTCCTAAGGACCGACATGTTGGTTGTATTTTAAAGGCATGAAAATTCCGAGAATGTATAATTAATAAATACTTCACTTGCTAATAGATTTCCTTCGTTATCCATTCAACAAATTAGTTTACCACTTAAGAAAAGAGAAAAATTTAACCAATTTCCTTTTTCATCTAGACTTTTCTACACAAAAAAAGAAAGATACTTATCCATTTTCATCATTCCTATTCAATTTTGCTACTTCTTCTTCGTCAATTAAGACAAAACAAACACTTTGTTGCTTCGTTCCAGTCAGCCCAAATGAATACAGAGTATATAGAATATCTCTACAATATTCGATCACAATTCGGCCTCTATGTATCGATTCCGATTTGGTTTATTTCTCTCCTTAGTGAATTCCTTAGCATTATTGTCTTTCTTAGTCTCAAAACATTCCGACAAAATTCTTGTTCATTTTATCTTTTATTCATGTCAATATTCAACTTCTTTCGACTAATATTCAGTACATCTCTTATTATCATTTCAATAGCATTTACAGTCCATTGGAGATCGGCGTTGTTTTTATATTGTCGAATAAGAAATTTTGTTATTGCATTTTCTGCAATCAGTTCAACAATCATGTTATGTTTAGCTGTAATTGATCAATATCTTGCAACATGCACACGTCCACGATGGCAAAGATGGGCAAATATCAAAGTAGCTCATCGAATGACAATTCTTGTTTCGATGTTTTGGGCAGCACATGCGGTGTTATTCTTCATTTATAACCGAGATCTGTCACCGACAAATGCAGCTATTTGTAGCTCATTTGATCCTGTGTTTGCACGATATGAAACGTACGGAGTTTATTTGACAATAAGCAATCTTTTCCCATGTATTGCAATACTATTCGGTATATTGGCATATCAAAATGCTCGAACATTAACAACGAGAGCAAATCCGATGATTCGTCGTGAATTAGACAAACAACTGACAGTTATGGTTCTTGTCAAAATCAGTATTTATATGTGTACGTTTATACCATTCACAATCACCAGCGGATTTTTATCATTAATTACAATTGATGATCCTGTTGTTCTTGCTCAGTTAAATTTGGTGAATACAGTTGTACTGATATGGGATATTTTATCATATGGGGTAAAAAAATCCATTTCAGAAAGATAAATTCCTACAAATGGTCTGTTTAGAGTTCATTTTACATATATATTATTGTATCGAAACGATTTCGGCGTCAAGCAAAATATGTTCTATATGACATTTATATGAATCGATTTCGACAGAATCGTATCTATCCAAATCAAACAGAAATAGCGACCACAGCAAACAGTATACCAGAAGTTTGATTTGATTACGGAAAGAAAAACAATCGCGAACGACATGATCAATTCCAGTAAGAAACGGTATTTTTGTTATATGTTTAAAGCTGTGAGTCAAAAAACGAAGACATTTTATAAATAATTAGAAAAAATTACATCAAAACAATTTTTTGTTTGTGGATGAAATTTCTTTCCTTTATTATCTTTTTTAGTTTGTAATCTGTTAGTTTTAGATTCAACAAGAATTGGAACATCAGCAAAAGAGCAACCGAGAGAAAGCAACCTTCTGTTATCTGGTCAGACGCACTTACTCATCTCAAATTAGTAGAATTAACTTAATCTCTATCTCAGTTCAGAGCTAGGACGCAAGTATTTGTACTTGTACTTAGTTTTTGCCTTTTCCTGCAGCGGTCGTTTTATGAATTAAGTCGATTCAACATTCTGATCATGAATTGATATCTATTTCTTGTCATGCGATCAAAATCTATTTTAGTATTTAGGTATTTGCGTTCCTACTGTAATTGGTATACGCAAAATTAAAGCCATTGAGATTGTGTTGTTATTTAAAATTATTTATTACAAATTAGTAACGCTCGTCGAAGCAGACTCGCTTAATCCTCGACTGAATGACTAACAGTAAACGTTTTCTCTTGCTGAGATGATTGATAATAATGGGAATTCGATTACTATGTGCTCGTCATAGTCCTTTTTAGCTTATAATCTTGAAAGTTAACTCGCAAGTATTAAAAAAAAGGATTTCTAATTCAAATTACAGCTGAGAACATTTGTTTCATGACTTCTGTAGTCTGGAGAGAGGGAGAAGGTGATGATTTGAGGAGTGGCACTGGATTACAACGATACCAGAGGTTATTTTTTTTATCAACTGGCTTATTTTTTATTTTTCTCAAGGATTTCTATTATTTATATATTCCGCACTATTTTTCGCATTGTCTTCACCATGAGTAGACGTTTTCATCTGTTGCTTCGATTGAATTCCTTCAATATCAAAGAATATTTTGAATCTTAGGCACAAATTTGGCAAAACCGGAAGTCTCGAAGATAAATCGCGATCTGGCCGTCTTCGGCGAATGATGAAAGAATTTGAATCTAAGTCTTATTGCTCGCAATTACTGCTGACAGTGTGAATTTACTAGCATTCTTCCCAATATATTAGTAGGAGACTCTTCCTTGTTTAAAAAAATTGTTTGAGCGGATGAAGCAATTTTCAAGTTGAAGGATCATGTCAGCCGACAGAACTGGGTAGATTATGTTACAGATAACCTTCATGCAATTATTATTCAAGAGATGAGTGCTCCACATTAGTGGCGTATATAAGGCCTGACACTATACCAGGCCACCGAGGAAAAATTCTGATTACTTGTTTTTTATATTGTGGAGTTACATGATCCGATCCCATTGTGTGATATAATTAGCAAGGAAACAGAATACAAAATCGTTCTTCATATTTGACAGCAGAAATCTTCAGTGTATCGTGAGCAAACAGATCTTCCTAGTCCTAGCAAAATGTAAGACTTCTTTTGACAATAATGTAATATATTTATAAGTTCATCGAATAGGATGTAAATATTGTGAATTATTTAATATGATTCTCATTTTCAAAAAAAAAGATTGTCAATCAAAGCAAGTAGATTGAATAATGGTATAGCTGCCCACCCATGCCGTCCATGATTTCGATGTGATACCATGTTGTGTAGTACTTATATACTTATCTTGACCAGGTAGTATCATGAATGTGACTGCACATCTTTGGCCAACGCGGACGAAACCAGAATGCACAGAAGTTACGGCCGTGGGCGAATCATCTGTGTAAATTGTTGTGCCCCATATACTTTCACTGGCAGATCCTATTACACCGAAAATGAGAGTCTGATTAGTACCTCGAAAGGCTACGAGATTTGCTGGTGATGGCAGAGGTAGTCTTGGAGCTAGAAAATATTATCATAGTCTCCTCGTCCATACTCTTACGATAAGCATTACCTGTTATATTTGGTTGCAAGAATTGTACCGGTATGGGACCAGTGACAATGATTGAGAATACGCCCACAGTATTTGGAGTGTATGTTGTAATCACCAAAGTAACCGTCGTTTTAGCTTGCACATGAACATCGAAAAGAAATTGATGATTTCCACCCTCATCATCATCTGAGTTTACCAAATTTACAGACGGGAAAAAAGGACTGAACGTCTTGTTATAAATATATCCATATGTATCAAATTTACTGTTACTTGTAATAGTATAATTTCCACTAGTGTTCATACTGATTTCAATAATATCATAATAATTATATACAGATAATGTGCACGTGTAAGAAGTCTCGTCGCGACAATAGATTCGGCTAGCATTGTTCAACACCGAGAAATATATTGATTGTGTATTTGACGTGTCACCTAATCATAAGAAATAAAACGAATATTCTTCTTTGTTTGTATTTAGAGATTCGATTTTAAAGTACTATACTCGACTCATTTTGACAATATATCTATATGAAATCGAAGCTTTCCTTTCTCAAGCAACCGCTGTCTAACGAAATAACTGTTAAAGCCCAGAAACGTTGCTAAGTAAATATGCAAAGTGCACAACAAACTTCATAGGTCCAAGAAAAATTATTTTTATCCTGGTGTAACTTTATAGATAATTTATGAAGTTTTTAGTCCTTTTAGTCCCTTTAATCTTCTTAGAGTGTGAGAATGAGAGAGATGGTTAGGATGAGGGTATGGGTGAGGGTATGGGTGAGGATGTGGGTGTGGGTGTGGGTGAGGGTGAGGGTGTGGGTGAGGGTTCGCTGGATTAAAGGGACTAAAGGGAGTAAAGGGCCTAAAGGATTTTATAGATTAAATATAAAATACACCGGGATAAAACTAATTTTTCGTGGACCCCTCACAAACTTGGTACCTTGTCGTAGCCTTACCTGTAACAGCAGTTATATTCAGGCCCATGTTGGCCGTGACACTCGTTGAATTATCTAAAAAATATACACACATCGTTTAGAGAAGAGAAGGTGTCGGTGTAAGAAGTCTCCATATCCTGAAAAATAGTCTACTTATTCCTATAAGGATCATAACAGTACCATGTTCTTGACTTGAAGTCATTAATGTCGTATGACTTGCTGCTGCTGCTGTTGTTGTTTCATCTATGACATGAGCAAACTTCAACAAACAAAAAGAATTATGTACAATGAAATCTTACTTGACGATATAGCCGTATCCTTATTCTGTCGCAAGAAATGCACAACTATCGGAAGTGTGATAGCTGTGGCTATCACAATAAGTACTAGTGATACTAAACCGATTTTTAACAAAATATGCATTTGCAGTTGGAATGAAATATATGTCTAAAAGGATTCAATAGTAATTCTTCGCTTAAATTACAATAAACTCTATTACGGGAATGACAGCGCCAGTTATAATGTTTGAGAATTCAAATATTCTTTGCTCTTTTCTTTTCGCCTACAGCCTCGATCTTCATATTATTTTTTAAACGCTAAACAAAATGTTTCTGACTTTCCCACGGTTTTGCATCAATGAAAACATCCTACTTCTACCGTGAAAAACTTTTTCCTGACATTCTGCCGGTTTCACACCAAAAAATATCACTATATGAATATTGCGCACGACTCTTTTTTCTAACATATTCTCTTTGTATTTTAATTGCGAGAGGCTGTTTGGAAAATTGTTCATATAGATTTCTCATGTAGAGTTCTTCACATTATAAATATTTTAATTAGGATCTAAGTCGTATTTTCCACCATGCCGATCGCTCAAAAGATTCGAGAATTATGGCAAGAAACAAAACATTTCTGTCAAACGTTCAACTTATTTCCGTCTATACCACCTGCAGCCAACGACTACGATTTACAAAATCAAAAGATATCCACCAGAGTGTATGTTACTTTGCTAACAATCGTACTTATAATCCTATTAATATACAACTCAATAGAAACTATTACAAAAACTATTACGGTCAAAACGCCCAGTCTCAATGAATATTTACATTTATATTCCAAATATCCGCAGTCATTAACATGTCCGTGCACAGACATATCAATCGAATATGAAAAGTTTGTTGAAGTGCAGTATTCATTTCATCAAGTATGTACAAGTGATTTCGTCAGCGAACAGTGGATTAATTATCTAAGTTCCTTTCCTGGAAATGTTACGCTAACCGTTGACGATTTTCGGTGGACTAGTAGTCACTCATTTCAAACTCTACGCGCATTCTGTGACCTGATTGCGAAAGCTCTATCGGATGGTTTGGATCGCTTCTATGCCAGCGAATTTCTTAGTGAGTTTGTCATACCTTTTCAATTGTTTCAGTCGCAAATTCAAGCATTATCTGATCAATTTGCCTTAAAAACTCAAAAAACCTTTGTATCATCTTTATCTCTTGTTCGAAACACCATACTAGACAACACCCTGTTAACGTCCCTCCAGACAGATTACCTATTATATATACCGAGTGCAAGTGTATATGCGAGTTCATCTCCATGGTCCTATAANTTTCTTAGTGAGTTTGTCATACCTTTTCAATTGTTTCAGTCGCAAATTCAAGCATTATCTGATCAATTTGCCTTAAAAACTCAAAAAACCTTTGTATCATCTTTATCTCTTGTTCGAAACACCATACTAGACAACACCCTGTTAACGTCCCTCCAGACAGATTACCTATTATATATACCGAGTGCAAGTGTATATGCGAGTTCATCTCCATGGTCCTATAATAGTTGCAACTGTGCTTCCACGTCCACATGTGGCTACGAAGCTCCTATCCGTCGCTATCCTAATCAGACTGTGACTTTTATTGTGCCTGGATTCTATATCGGATGTTACGTGATCGAATCACTACTCAAATCCAACTTGAAGTGTTTTTATAACCAAAAATGTATCACTTCATTACAATTCCATTTTAGCGGCACCATACCGTTTAATGCTACGTCACTTAACTCAACATCAACAACTCGGTATTTTCAAAACTCAACAATACAAGACCTTCTGAATTATTTGATGGTAGAAGAATGGGATACAACAGAAAATTATACAAGTTACTATGCTGATTGTCGACCATCACAATGTGTGTATACTTACACTGCAAGAAACGATATTACTTACATTGTAACAACATTGATCGGATTACTTGGCGGTTTGATGACAATTCTAAGACTTCTTGTACCACCAACAATCAAATTTATTCGAAAGAAATGCTCATTCCGACGAAGATCAGAATCAGGTAGAAGGAAATATTCGACACATTCATTGAAATTTCAAATTTGAGAAATTATTGACTTTTTAGATGAACCTGAGCAACGCAGTGTCGGCAGTTTGTTCACAAAATTGAAGCTTTACATTGCAACATTCAATATGTTTCCATCGATACCACCTTCAACTAGCAATTACGTTTTACAGAATCAAAGAATATCTACAAGAGTATTTATCATATTATTAGCAACCATACTAGTGATCCTGTCCATATACAACTCAGTAGGGACTATTACCAAAGCTATCACGGTCAAAACACCTACTCTCGAGCAATACTTACATCTATATGCAGCATATCCTCAAACATTAACGTGTCCGTGCACGGAAATATCAGTCGAGTATGCAAAGTTTATCGAGGTGTATTATTCATTTCATCAAGTATGTACAAGTGATTTTATCGGCAAAGAATGGATTAGATATGTAGCATCATCATTCACTTACACAACTGTATGGCGTTCTGACTTTCGATGGACTGGAGCGTCCTTATTTCGAGCTCTACGTACGAATTGTCAGCTAATGAACACAACTGTATCGGACAATTTGGAGCGATTCTATTCCGAAGAATATGTCAACGCATTTCTTTCTCCGCCTGAATTATTTAGCTCACAAATTTATGCTTTAAGTGAACAGTTCAAAACAGCAACAATTAGCAGTCGGCTATTAGCTATCTCGATGATGCGTGATACGACTCAAGCCAATGCGTTGTATACCACACAGCTCACAAATTTTAATTTGCAGGGAGAAAATGCAAACAACATGATAGTTTCTGAATCCGTCGTCTATGATGATTGCAGATGCGATATCTCATCAAAATGTGTTTTACCATCAGGTATATATGACTATCGTACTTACGCCACGCAATTCATGGTGCCTGGAGTTTATTATGGATGTTATGTAATTGAATCACTACTTCAATCCAATCTACAATGCTTCTACAATCAAACATGCACCAATATCTTGACATCGTATTTCAGTACTAATCTACGATTTAATGCAACAGCTCTTAACTCGTTACTGCCAAGTCGATATTCAGTGGAGTCAACAATACAAGATCTTGTTAACGATTTGATGATGGAAGAATGGCGAACAGTAGGCAACTATACGAGTTACTATGCTGGATGTCGACCTGCACAATGTGTTTATACTTACACGGCAAGAAACGATATTATCTATATTGTAACAGTGTTGATCGGGCTGGTTGGCGGTTTGATGACAGTATTACAACTTCTTGTGCCGCGATTGGTGACATTTGTCAGGAAAGCTTGTACATTCCGAAGATTTAATCGCGGTAAGAAAAAAAAATCATCTTATGGCTACTCACGATGATGTACATATTGTGACACATACTTTGTTTTCTAGATGCTAGCGGACAATACCAAAGTAGTGTCACAGTTACAAAAGTAAAACAGTATGCTTCAGCATTCAATTTATTTCCATCGATACCACCAGCAGATAATGCTTACGATTTACAAAATCAAAAAATATCAACAAGAGTGTACATTATTTTGTTAGCGATCATACTAGTGTTCCTTTTGATGTATAACTCATTAAGAACTCTCACTGAAACTGTTACAGTCAAAACACCTACTCTCGAACAATATTCACGTTTGTATTCGGAATATTCTGAAACAATGACGTGTCCGTGCACGAAAATATCAGTCAAATATGAGAAACTGGTTGAAGTACATTATTCATTTCATCAAGTATGTAGAAGTCACTTCGTTAGTGAAAAATGGATTGATTTCCTTGCTCTGTATGCTTCAACTACTAAACTAAATTATGACGATTTTCGCTGGACAGCGAAATATACATTTCAAGCTCTGCGTGCGTTTTGTCAGTTAATGAACACAACTATATCAGACAATTTGAAGCGATTCTATTCCGAAGAATATGTCAGCGCATTTGTTACACCTCCCGAACTACTTCAATCACAAGTTCAAGGTTCCGTTGAACAATTCAAAACAGCAACAATTAACAGTCTTTTATTATCTCTTTCTATGATCAGAGAAACAACTCATGGTAATAGTCTGTTCTCCGGTCTTCAGATTAATTATTATCTATATCAAACACCAGATAGAGAGCTGTCGCCCATAGTGCGTAATTACGGTAACTGTAGTTGCGCTTCGTCACTAACATGTGGCTATCAATCGGCTGTACGAGATTATGGTAGTCATCGTGTGAAGTTTTCTGTTCCTGGATTCTATGTCGGATGTTACGTGATCGAATCACTACTCAGATCCAACTTGCAGTGTTTTTATAATCAATCATGTGTCAGCACACTACAATCGTATTTTACCGGAGTTTTACAATTTAATGCAACAGCACTTGACTCATCACTAACAAGTGAGTATTCACAAAACTCAACAATACAAGATCTTCTGAATTACTTGATGGTAGAAGAATGGGATATAAGAGGAAATTATACAAGTTACTACGCTGATTGTCNATCACTACTCAGATCCAACTTGCAGTGTTTTTATAATCAATCATGTGTCAGCACACTACAATCGTATTTTACCGGAGTTTTACAATTTAATGCAACAGCACTTGACTCATCACTAACAAGTCAGTATTCACAAAACTCAACAATACAAGACCTTCTGAATTACTTGATGGTAGAAGAATGGGATATAAGAGGAAATTATACAAGTTACTACGCTGATTGTCGACCATCACAATGTGTCTATACTTACACTGTCAGAAACGGTATTTTATACATAGCGACCACATTGATTGGGCTGCTTGGTGGTTTGATAACATTTCTACGACTCCTTGTACCACGAATAGTGAAGTTCTTCGTACGCTGTGTCCTAAACCGCAAAAGGGTAGTTCCGTATGGAATAGATACATAAACTTATTGCAAGCACGTCTTTGATAGTTTTGCAAAAGTTCGTATAATTTTCCTCTTGGAAAAGGCTGAATGGTTCCCGTGAATACTTCCTTCGCATATATGCTTCATATATTATTTGATCTTGCTTGTGCTTACATGAATTTTTTCTCGTATAATAAAAATGCGACCAGTGACTGAATCTTCATGATGTAATAAGCTGTTGCCGATATTTTGGGAAATGAATACAGCTTTAATTTGATCTCACAGACTGTATTGTCAAGTGTAGAAGAAGATAATGTAGGTAGCATTTGACGTCAATCGATGAGTGTCATTGGGATAATATCTGTCGCTTGAAATGACTGTAATTCACATCGTTGTGCATATTATATTGTTCAGTAATGAATATTTCAGACAGTTGTCAATTTGCCATCAGTAAGCAGTGCAGTACCTGTTCTGTGGCATTCTTATCTTGTGTGATTAGCAATATTATTGATTTACTTGTAATTATGGTAGCGTATATCGAACGAAAAGATCTGTTCTTCTTACCAAGGCAAACGAGTAATAGGAGTTGTCGTTAGCGTGCTCATTTTGATCAATTGAATGATAGCGTTACTGATCCTTGTTTTGGCGACCACTACGGAAGATGTACGTTTTGTTCGGAACGCTTTGTGCTGGGTTTGATTATATGAAGATCAAAGGGAGAAGGCTGATTATCTTCTTGACAACATCCTTTAAGTGTTATAAAAACTACTGGATATGAAAAAGAATATTTTTATCACAAGTTCTAACAAATTTTCTTTACGTTCTTATCTTTACTAAGATAATACAAAAAAAAAGAGTCATTTCTCTGGTGAATCGTTTCGAAGCTCCTATTCTTTAGTTGAATTTGCACTCGACAGAATATGGATCATCATTTTATCAATATAATCCTTGTTGGCTTAGCTTTTATGATTCTATTTACAGCTTTTCAAGCGACAGGCATGATCGCAGTAAGTTCCTGTGAATTCATTCATTCGTATGATCAATTTCTATACACTCACAGCCAAGTGTTCTTGAGGGTGTGAAGAATGACACAGTTAATGGAACGAGTTTTCAAGGAAGTGGTTACATCAGGTAAGTGTATAAGTTCGACCACATTTTTCTATCATGAAAATGGGACTAGTTGAACTTCATTATCGTTTCTAGCCTTGCGATTGTTTATACGTTATTTACTATTGCAAATATATTTGCTCCTGTCGTCGTATCGATATGTGGATCGTCCATATCGATGTTTATTGGCGGAATTACTTGTTTGTTCGTAAACGATAGCTAAATATGTATTCAAATGTTCACTTTGATCTTGTAGCTTATATGTTCTTTCATTCATTTCGCCGATGGTTTGGTCGTATTATCTAGTCTCGATTCTATTCGGAATTGGTGCCGCTATTCTTTGGACAGCACAGGGTGTTTATCTATCGAGAAATTCTAACGAAATGACGATAAGTCGGAATACAGGTGTATTTTGG
The DNA here is from genome assembly GCA_905250025.1 of Adineta ricciae. Lineage (NCBI taxonomy): Eukaryota > Metazoa > Rotifera > Eurotatoria > Adinetida > Adinetidae > Adineta > Adineta ricciae. The sequence continues at coordinate 131,623 of CAJNOJ010000199.1, forward strand.
GCAATGTATCAATCGAGGTTAAGTAGATTGAATGTTAACGAACCGACAACTTGCTTTTTTAGTCTCATTCCAGGTAATCTATACGTGTATTTATCTATTGATACAGAAATGATTACTCGATCAGTACGATATCCATTATTCACTGTGTTTTCCATCGTTTCTGCTCTTGGAATCGCTTGTTTCGGTTTGGTCATTTGGCGAACTTTTAGTGAACGACGACGAGTGAATTCGGAGTTATTGAAAAACGAAGAGAAAATCAGTTGCGTCGATATCGTGGAAACATTAAAGATAGCACTTCGACTTCTAAAAACTCGAAATATGCTTCTTCTTCTAATACCGTTTGGTTATACTGGTAATCTTCTCCACTGGTGACAAGAAAAAAATATTTTTCTCAATATTCCGTAGGTTTTGCCTTAACTTTCTTTCAAACTGTTTATCCAACATGTATTGGCCATTTGATCAAATATGGAGGTGAGATTTTCGGGTGATTTGACAAGAGGTTGGTTTTGTCTTTTCTACAGACAAACGTAAACGATTGATTGGCCTCCATGGAATCCTTGTTGGAGTTGCAGAAATATTTGGCAAGTTACATTAAGTATAGATGATTGAATCGAGTATGTGTGTAGGTGGTGGGCTGTTTGGATTTATCACCAAGCCGAAAACATCGTTAGGACGTGTTCGAATTGTATTTGTCGGTTTCATTGTGCAGCTTGTTTTTTATTATTTGGTTTTCATTAATTTTCCATCAGATGCACCAGCAAACGAGACAAATAAAGAAACATATTTTAATTATAAGTGAGTGGGCTCTAATCTTTACAGAAGTTTGAAGAAAATATGTTTTAGATTATTGATAAGTCAGATTCTGACTTTCGTTGGCTCGTTTCTGATTGGTCTCGGCGATTGTAGTTTCCATACTCAAGTTGTTACTCAAATTTGATTTCTAATGAGATATTTCATTGACTTTCTCTTTTAGCTATTTAATGTCTTAGCTAGTCAGTACAAAAACACGAGTGCGTCTGCTTTTGCTTTGTTTCAATTAGTTCAAGTATGATACAATTTCATTGTTGATTTGATTTCATATTCATTTATTCAGGGTGGAACATCGGCTGTCGCTTATGTTTATGCATCAAGTCTTGCTGTGGAATACCAGTTACTAATTTTAGTCATTACTTTGCTGTTAAGCACAATTGCTTTCTTTGTTGTTTTGTTTTCGAATGCAAACAATGATTTGGATGAATCATCTTCGTTAATTATAGGTTGACAAAGACACTGTTGCTATTTACACACACTCTATTGACCCTCAGACAACGATATATGTCATCGATTCTTTCATCGCTTAGCTTATTGACATTTTAGTACACTTGCAAAAAAGAAAATGTATTAAAATTGTCTTGCCAGACTGCTACCCCCTACATGGCGTTCTTTTAAAGGTCCACGGTAAAAAGCATTTGATACACCACCAATTGACAGATGAACGGCTTTTACGCCAACGATATAGGCTGTACAGGAGCCTTGGAGAGTTGCTCTCGCAACTTCAGCAGCACAATGTGCACCATCAAACATCCCGGATCCATGACATTCAAGCTGCAATACATTTTGTACTTTGCCTTGAAGCTTCAATGAGCCAGAGCCATGTAGACGCACTTGGAGACTATTGACATCCACTGCTAAATTTACATTTGACGAACCGTGGAGAAAAAGTTGTAGCGTGTCGGCCGCTGAAAGAAGCGTATTGGTGGACACGATTTGTCCCGAACCGTTCGCGGTTAAGCAACGTAAGCTGGGCATTTGAATGAAAACTTTCATAACAGAATAGCTGCAGCTACCAAGTCGTATGCCGAGCGTCTTATTTTCAACCACAGTTTGAATGCATCTTGAGGTGTGAAGACTCTCATACGTTTCAATCTCCACCACTGATTGTTTGTCATACGAATGACTCAATTGAACATCGAACCCACCATCAAGTGTGATACAGTCAAAGCTACTCACGGGATAGTGTTTTCTTTGAATTCTATCACATGCATTGGTTGCATAGTTTCCGTTATTAATAATGCTTACATGAGAACCACTATTACTATTGATGCATATGTTGTTGACAGATGAGTGAGAAAATGGTGTGGACATTCGTTGATCTTCTCCGATTTTACGTGATACTTTACTGTCTTCAACAAACGGCGGTTTTAACAGTTGCACTGGAGGATTTTTTAGTTCTTTGACATGGATGATGTGTAGACCAGGAGCTGGCGACAATTTGCTCGCTACGACTAACTGGGTGGCTGGCAAGAGTAAAACTTCGTCTTCTGCTTCATAGAATGAATGATTTCTGATAAATTTTCCATTGTAGCATTCAACGTTAAAGAGTGTTCGCGTTCCGCTTTTTGTCAAAAACTGTTCGCTTTGCAAAACATCCAATGATTTTGTGCAACTGCTAAATCCCCACCAGACAACGGTGTCACCTATGTTTAATTTCTCGCTAAGATCAGCATTGACTCCCCGATAAACACACATCTTCTGATTCGGCAACTTCCATAAGCCCGTGAGAAGTAATTTCAAAAATGGAAACCAAATTTTGAGCCTTCTTCGACTTTCAGCGCGAAGCGTTTGATTGAGAACCAAATATAGACTTTCATTGCTGTTGTCACCCTCCATTGTGTACAACTGGAGAGCTGCACTCTCATTCTGCGTCAGACCGTCCTTTGGCTCTTTACAGTTTTGTTTCGCTATATAAACCTTGGTGTCAATATCTTCGTCGAGAAGATGCTTCACTGGTGTAATGGCTTCTTCTAACGATACCAGTGGAGTTGTCTGGTAGCCACTAATAGGAAGCAGGTATTTTCTTGGTTCATTTTCGACGTCAGAAAAACGCTGGTGAGGAATTCGAAATGATGCTGTTGAATGTGAGGTAGTCATTATTTGTCGAACAACGCATGAAATCTTTATCGAAGCAAAACAAAAGATAAATTCAAGTTTTATCGTAAATGTTAGCTTTTATTTGCATAAGGAAAGGAAAGAAAACAAAACACTAAGTTGGTAAAAACCTACTTACGTGATCCATTATATTTATATAAGCCGCTGCACTGTGGAAAATGTATGACTTACGCTAAAGGTTGGTATGGACTATCTGCAGTTTTTAGCATACTATCAGTTTGGATCTATTACGCCATACTATAACAAACCCATTTACATCGGCTAGATGTCGTCAGAGCCGAAGTGATTGGCGTAAGCGATATTCCGTCAGGTAAAACCAAAGAAAAGTTGCTTAATGATGTTCTCTTTTTTTAAATCGATTGAATTTTAACAAATTCTTGTCAACGAATTCATCTTGAGTATATGAAATGTCGTCGAATTTGATTGTTTAAAATTCTAAATACCGTAAGTCATGAATTATATAATTGAATGGCATAATCTATATGTTCTACATTGGAAAACGTTTCACATAATCATAGGAAGTGCTGCTATTGAAGAAAATGATTATATAATGGCATACATAAGCGTTTGATTTTTCTCTTGATTAACTGACATACTTCATATTTTGAAACGAGCGATCATATGCACTCATTCTTTGTCTCTAAGAACGTCAGATTTGTTGTCAGTTCGGCGCTTCAATTCTGATTGTTAAATGAATATTTCTAGTTATAGACTTGACATTTCTTCGCTAGTTACACTGTCGGTCAATGTACGTGATTTAAAATTAGAATAATACTGAATATCGGCTGGAATTGCATCGACATGAAGTTTATGTACGCTTGTATATGATTGCGTTTAAGGTAAACTGCCACTCTTCGACGACAACCCTCTCATGTCTCGTGCGACACATTGCTGATCATCAGTAAGAGCAGGAGTATAAACAGTGATACATTAATGGCGAATAAAAAACGTAATATATCTGATTATCACGTGAAGCAGTAAATGTAAGACCAGATGTCTCTAATGAAGTGGTGAACTTTATCCAGTGGTCCCTCGTTTTCACATATAGTTTCAATCGAGGTAGACATCGACAAATATATACCAGCCCACAGGATCCAATGTGTATTTTTAATGTTAAACGTTCCATATTGGCTGTTGGATATTGTATATCGTAATTGCCTCGAGAACTCTCGTTAGCCTCTAGTATCAGATGTTTCAATGAAAATGACAGAAAAATAAGACGAAAGTTATCATATGCAATCCACGTGTTTGTCACATGTAATTGATAAAGTTGACCTTTAAGATTTAACTTATGACGCAATTCTAATTAAAGACTTTTCGTTCTGTACGTCAAACACTTTCAATATGCGCAGATTAAGGAATTGATCAAGATTGAATTACATAAGAAACTTTGATACTTGATTAGTTACATGCGGCTGCATTCTACATTCAAATGAATGATCACATTCACTAATAGAAAACTTTTTGAAATTCGATCATGTTTATTATTTAATCTTAATTATGAGAATTAATTCTGCTGGTAGAAGTTCGAATTGAGCTACTATTCTCGTTATATTCTGTGATTTGTTTACATGATATTCTTCCGAATGGTATACGATGCGTTTCTATGAGTATGACGACGAAGAAGTGAAGTTTTTCATTCTTATTTTTCGTATGTCATTTAATGGCTTTTACCTATACAGCTTCTCATTTCTCATTTATATGATAAGACCTTGAGATGTGTTTGGAGAGAAATCGAAGGTTGATGCAACAGAATGTAAAAGTTTTTTAATCAATCATGATGAAATTATTTAATGTTTCGGTGAAGTTCGAAATGACATGAAACACAGTTTTATTAATAAAATAAAAAATAAAAGTGAATAATCAGCAGCAGCGGCAAATGACCGATGTCTCGTTGCTAATAAACGTCTTGTTAAATCTAGACGAAATCAAATTTAAGACGTTACTATGCACAAGTATATCTTATTTACTTCAACTTGTTATATAGATTGGGTTGACTATACAAAACGGCTAAATATCCAAGAAATTCAAACGAAAAAGCTTGTCAGCGTAATCCCCATAGGGCTATAACATGAGAAACTCACATCCTTGTGTTTTGAGAACGAGAGTGTAGACGGCAACAAGTCGGACCAGAGCCATGACCAGTTGAATAAAGTACAACATCAGAAACGATTTCATTTCCACTGTCCAGGTGAATGCCGATGTATTCACTAATGTATGAAGCTATTGCAATGAAAGATTTATATCTGGATTAAAATCACTGATCGTGATCCATGCGGACCAACATTGAAAGCAAACTGTATAAAGCGTTTGAGTTGTGAAACTTGCGTTTTCATAATCATGGATATTAAAATCATCCACGGTCACTGCTTGCGAATCAGAAACATCTCCGTTTGAATATTTTTCGACAAGAACAAAGCTTCCATTGCAAATGTCAATAAGATTTTCCGGTGAAGATCTTATCATCTGAGAAAAACGACTAAATCACAGCTTAACTCCTAAACAGTAACCAGATCAAGTCGATCATGGTTATTAAAAAGTCATGAACATCGAATTTCTGATTTTTCATCTTGAATTTATCAAATCTAATACATGAACAAGATACTGATTAACGCGATAAACTCTAGTCGCTGTCTAGTTGCAGCTGATCTGGATTAATGATCGAATACAAGAGAACACTCAATGAAGCGTATTCTCTATAAATAGTCAAGCAGAGTCACTGAATGAAACGGCAAACTGTTTTTCCTCCGCAATTAATAGTTTCTTTTTGTTTATTCAAACAATCAATTAAATGTTTATATTTGTTGAACTGTTCGTATTTCTTTCCGTCGCTTGCTTTTCAGCTTCAAGCCGTAAATAGGGACCTCGATAGATAAACATCGTAGCTGCACTAACAACAAAAAGACAAAGCATAAAAATCGACGCCGGGGTTAAAATCTGCCCCGATTTGTATTTCGGTTGTAATTTGATCAAATAGCCCAGAATGAAAATAAAAATTCCTCCAAGAACATTACCCAAACACATCAATAACCCCGTTGACCATTCTGCACGAATCGGATGTGTACATTCGACAGCACATTCGAATGACACAGGCAATAACGGCAGTAGAAAGAAACCCATTAGACCAATAGAAACCGCTAATGGGTAATACTGACTTGGTCGAAGAATTAAAACAAAAAATATTCCCGATCCACATGCACCAATTAACAAAATCTTCAAAATTAAACGATATGCATGAGTTTTATCCATGANATCGGCTGTACGAGATTATGGTAGTCATCGTGTGAAGTTTTCTGTTCCTGGATTCTATGTCGGATGTTACGTGATCGAATCACTACTCAGATCCAACTTGCAGTGTTTTTATAATCAATCATGTGTCAGCACACTACAATCGTATTTTACCGGAGTTTTACAATTTAATGCAACAGCACTTGACTCATCACTAACAAGTGAGTATTCACAAAACTCAACAATACAAGATCTTCTGAATTACTTGATGGTAGAAGAATGGGATATAAGAGGAAATTATACAAGTTACTACGCTGATTGTCGACCGTCACAGTGTGTCTATACTTACACTGTCAGAAACAGTATTTTATACATAGCGACCACATTGATTGGACTGCTTGGTGGTTTGATAACGTTTCTAAGACTTTTTGTACCACGAATGGTGAAGTTCTTCATACGCTGTGTCCTAAAACGCAAAAGGGTAGTTCCGTATGGAATAGATATATAAACTTAAACAAGCACCTCTTTGATAGTTTTGCAAAAGGGCGAATGGTTTCCGTGAATACTTTCCTCGCATATATACTTCATATATTATTTGATCTAGCTTGTGCTTACATGAAATTGCTTTCGTATAATAAAAATGCAACCCTTGAATGCATCTCCATGATGTAATAAGCTGTTTCCGATATATTTTTGGAAATGAATACAGCTTTGATTTGACCTCTCAGACTGTATTGTCAAATGTAGCAGAAGATAATGTAGGTGGCATTTGACGTCAATTGATGCGTGTCATTGCGATAATATCTGTCGCTTGGAATGACTGTAATTCGCATCGTTGTGTATATCATATTGTTCAGTAGTGAACAATTCAGACAGTTGTCAATTTGCCATCAGCGAGCAGTGCAGTATCTGTTCTGTGATCAGCATTAGTATATCGAACGACAAGACCTTTTATTCTTACGGTGGCAAACGAGTAATAGGAGCTGTTGTCAGCATGCTCATTTTGATCGATTGGATAATAGCGTTACGGATCCTTCTTTCGGAGACCACCACGGAAGATATCGTTTTATTCCGAGCGCTTTGTGCTGAGTTTGATTATATAAAAATAAAAGGGAGAAGGCTGATTATCTTCTTGATAACATCCTTTAGGTGTTATAAAAGCTACTGGATATGAAGGAGAATATTTTTATCACAAGTTCTAACAAATTTTCTTTACGTTCTTATCTTTAGTAAGATAATACAACAAAAAAGAGTCATTTCTCTGGTGAATCGTTTTGAAGGTCCTATTCTTTAATTGAATTTGCAATCGACAGAACATGGATCGTCATTTTATTAACATAGTCCTTGTCGGCTTAGCTTTTATGATTCTATTCACAGCTTTTCAAGCGACAGGCATGATCGCAGTAAGTTCCTGTGAATTCATTCATTCGTATGATCGATTTCTATTTACTCATAGCCAAGTGTTCTTGAAGGTGTGAAGAATGATACAATTAATGGAACGAGTTTTCAAGGAAGTGGTTACATCAGGTAAGTGTATAAGTTCGACTACATTTTTCTATCATGAAAATGCAGGGAGTAGTTGAACTTCATTATCTCTTCTAGCCTTGCGATTGTTTATACGCTATTTACTATTGCAAATATCTTTGCTCCTGTCGTCGTATCAACATGTGGATCGTCCATATCGATGTTTATCGGCGGAATTACTTGTTTGTTCGTAAATGATAGTTAAATATGTATTCAAATGTCTACTTTGATCTTGTAGTTTATATGTTCTTTCATTCATTTCGCCGATGGTTTGGTCATATTATCTAGTCTCGATTCTATTCGGAATTGGTGCCGCTATTCTTTGGACAGCACAGGGTGTTTATCTATCGAGAAATTCTAACGAAATGACGATAAGTCGGAATACAGGCGTGTTTTGGGCAATGTATCAATCGAGGTTAAGTAGATTGAATGTTAACGGACCGACAACTTGCGTTTTTAGTCTCATTCCAGGTAATCTATACGTGTATTTATCGATTGATACAGAAATGATTACTCGATCAGTACGATATCCACTATTCACTGTGTTTTCCATCGTTTCTGCTGTTGGGATCGCTTGTTTCGGTTTGGTCATTTGGCGAACGTTTAGTGAACGACGACGAGCGAATTCTGAGTTACTGAAAAACGAAGAGAAAGTCAGTTGCGTCGATACTGTCGAAACATTAAAGATCGCACTTCGACTTCTAAAAACTCGAAATATGCTTCTTCTTCTAATACCGTTTGGTTATACTGGTAATCTTCTCCACTGGCGACAAGGAAAATATGTTTTTCTCAATATCTCGTAGGTTTTGCCTTAACTTTCTTTCAAACTGTTTATCCAACATGTATTGGCCATTTGATCAAATATGGAGGTGAGATTTCGAGTGATTTGACAAGAAGTTGATTTTGTCTTTTCTACAGACAAACGTAAAAGATTGATTGGTCTCCATGGAATCCTTGTTGGAGTTGCAGAAATATTTGGCAAGTTACATTAAGTATAGATGATTGAATCGAGTGTTTGTGTAGGTGGTGGGCTATTTGGATTTATCACTAAGCCGAAAACATCGTTAGGACGTAGTCGAATTGTATTTGTTGGTTTCATTGTGCAGCTTGTTTTTTATTATTTGGTTTTCATTAATTTTCCATCCGATGCACCAGCAAACGAAACAAATAATGAAGCATACTTTAATTTTAAGTGAGTGAGTTTTAATCATTGTGGAAGTTTGCAGAAAACGTGTTTTAGATTATTGATAAGTCAGATTCTGACTTTCGTCGGCTCGTTCCTGATTGGTCTTGGCGATTGTAGTTTCCATACTCAAGTTGTTACTCAAATTTGATTTCTAACGAGATATTTCATTGACTTTCTCTTTCAGCTATTTAATATCTTAGCTAGTCAGTACAAAAACACGAGTGCTTCAGCTTTTGCTCTGTTTCAATTAGTTCAAGTAGGATACAATTTGATTTTATTCATTTGATTTCATATTCATTTATTCAGGGTGGAACATCGGCTGTTGCTTATGTTTATGCATCAAGTCTTGCTGTCGAATATCAATTACTAATTTTAGTCATTACTTTGCTGTTAAGCACACTTGCTTTATTTGTTGTTTTGTTTTCAAATGCAAACAATGATTTCGATGAAGCATCTCCGTTAACTATAGGTTGACAAAGACACTACTGCTATCCACACACGCACTCTTTTGACTCTCAGATAACGATATATGTCATCAATTCTTTCATCACTTAGCTTATTGACACTTTAGTACACTTGCAAAAAAGAAAATGCATTAAAATAGTCTTGCCAGACCGCTACCCGCTACATGGCGTTCTTTTAAGGGTCCGCGGTAAAAAGCGTTTGACACACCACCAACTGACAGATGAATGGCTTTTACGCCAACTATATAGGCTGTACAGGAGCCCTGAAGATTAGCTTTTGCAACTTCAGCAGCACAATGTGTACCATCAAACGCCCCAGATCCATGACTTTCAAGCTGCAATATATTTTGTACTCTGCCTCGAAGCTTCAATGAGCCAGAGCCATGTAGACGCGCTTGTAGGCTATTGACATCCACTGCTAAATTTACATTTGACGAACCGTGGAGAAAAAGTTGTAGCGTGTCGGCCGCTGAAAGAAGCGTATTGGTGGAAACGATTTGTCCTGAACCGTTCGCGGTTAAGCAACGTAAGCTTGGCATTTGAATGAAAACTTTCATAACAGAATAGCTGCAGCTACCAAGTCGTATGCCGAGCGTGTTATTTTCAACCACAGTTTGAATGCATCTTGAGGTGTGAAGACTCTCATGCGTTTCAATCTCCACCACTGATTGTTTTTCATACGAATGACTTAATTGAACATCGAACTCGCCATCAAGTATGATACAGTCAAAGCTACTCACGGGATACTGTTTTCTTTGAGTTCTATCACATGCATTGGTTGCATAGCTTCCGTTATTAATAATGCTTACATGAGAACCACTACTGTTATTAATGCACATGTTGTTGACAGATGATTGAGAAAATGGTGTGGACATTCGTTGATCTTTACCGGTTTCACGTGAATCATTACTGTCTTCAACAAACGGCGGTTTTAGCAGCTGTACTGGAGGATTTTTTAGTTCTTTGACATGGATGATGTGTAGACCGGGAGCTGGCGACAATTTGCTTGCTACAACTAACTGAGTGGCTGGCATGAGTAAAACTTCGTCTTCTGCTTCATAGAATGAATGATTTCTGATAAATTTTCCATTGCAGCATTCAATGTTAAAGAGTGTTCGCGTTCCGCTTTTTGTCAAAAACTGTTCGCGTTCCGCTTTTTGTCAAAAACTGTTCGCTTTGCAAAACATCCAATGATTTCGTGCAACTGCTAAATCCCCACCAGACAACGGTGTCACCTATGTTTAATTTCTCGCTAAGATCAGCATTGACTCCCCGATAAATACACATCTTCTGATTCGGCAATTTCCATAAGCCCGTGAGAAGTAATTTCAAAAATGGGAACCAAATTGTGAGCGCTCTTCGACTTTCAGCGCGAAGCGTTTGATTGAGAACCAAATATAGACTTGCATTGCTATTGTCACTCTCCATTGTGTACAACTGGAGAGCTGCACTCTCATTCTGCGTCAGACCGTCCTTTGGCTCTTTACAGTTTTGTTTCGATATATAAACCTTGGCGTCAATATCTTCGTCGAGAAGGTGCTTCACTGGTGTAATGGCTTCTTCTAACGATACCAATGGAGTTGTCTGGTAGCCACTAATAGGAAGCAAGTATTTTCTTGGTTCATTTTCGACGTCAGAAAAACGCTGGTGAGGAATTCGAGACGATGTTGTTGAATGTGAGGTCGTCATTATTTGTCGAACAGCGCATGAAATCTTTATCGAAGCAAAAAAAATAAATTCAAGCTTTATCGTAAATGTTAGCTTTTATTTGCACAAGGGAAGGAAAGAAAGCAAAACAGTAAGTTGGTAGAAGCCTATTTACGTGATTCATTCTATTTATATGATCCGTTGCACTGTGAGACATCCATGACTTACGCTAAAGGTTGGTATGGATTATCTGAAGTGTTTTAGCATACTATCAGCTCAAGTCCATTACGCCATACTACAACTAACCCATTTACATCAGCTAGATGTCGTCAGTGCCCAAGTGATCGGCGTGAGCGATATTCCGTCAGGTAAAATTAGAGAAAAGTTGCTTAATGATGTTCTCCTTTTTTAAATCGATTGAATTATATATATATGTTCTACATTGGAAAACGTTTCACATAATCATAAGAAGTGCTATTGAGGAAAATGATCATATAATGGCATACATAAGCGTTTGATTTTTCTCTTAATTCACTGACATACTTCATATTTTGAAACGAGCGATCATATGCACTCGTTCTTCAGATTTATCGTCAGTTTGGCGCTTCAATTCTGATTGTTACATATTCATCATCAGTAAGAACAGGACTATAAACAGTGATACACTAATGGTGAATAAAAAATTTAATATATCTGATTAACACGTGAAAATCCGATGCTAGCTGCATTGATATGATCAATCATGGGTGTGTAATTATGTATTAGCAATGAATGTAAAACTAAATATCTTCAATGAAGTGGCGAACTTTATCCAGTGGTCCCTCGTTTTCACGTATAGTTTCAATCGAGATAGATATCGAGAAATATATACCAGCCCACAGGATCCAATTGTATTTTTAACGTTAAATGTTCAATACTGGCTGTTGAAAATTTTATATCGAAATTGCCTCGAGAACTCTCGTTAGCCTCTAGTATCAGATGTTCCAGTGAAAATGATAGAAAAATAAGGCGAAAGATATCATTATGGAATACACGTGCTAATTGTCATATGTAATTGATAAAGTTGACCTTTACGATTTAACTTATGACGCAATTCTAATTAAAGATTTTTCGTTCTGTACGTCAAATACTTTCAATATGCGCAGATTATAGAATTGATTAAGATTGAATTACATAAGAAATTGTGATACTTGGTTAAGCTACATGCGGCTACATTCTACATTCAAATGAATGATCACAGTCACTAATAAAAAGTTATTTAATCTTAATTATGAGAATTAATTCCACTGGTAGAATTTCGAATTGAGCTGCTATTCTCGTTATATTCTATGATTTGTTTACATGGTATTCTTCCGAATGATATACGATGCGTTTATATGAGTATGACGACGAAGAAGTGAAGTTTTTCATTCTTATTTTTCGTATGTCATTTAATGACTTTTATCTATACAGCTTCTTATTGATGCAACAGAATGCAAAAGTTCTTTAATCAATCATGATGAAATTATTTAATCTTTCGGTGAAGTTCGCAATGACATGAAACACAGTTTTGTTAATAAAATAAAAAATAAAAGTGAATAATAATCAGCAGCAGGAAATGACTGATGTCTCGTTGCTAATAAACGTGTTGTTACAGCTAAAAGAAATCAAATTTAAGAGGTTACTATGCGCAAGTATGTCCTATTCACTTGAACTCGTTACAGATATTGGGTTGACTATACAAAGCGAGTAAATATCCAAGAAATTCAAACGAAAAAGCTTATCAGCGCAGCCCCTTTAGGGCTATAACATGCGAAACTCACCTTCTTGTGTTTTGAGAACGAGAGTGTAGACGGGAACAAGTCGAACGAGAGCCGTGAACAGTTGAATAAAGTACAACATCAGAAACGGTTCCATTTCCACTGTCCAGGTGAATGCCGATGTATTCACTAATGTATGAAGCTACTGCAATGAAAGATTTATATCTGGATTAAAATCACTGATCGTGATCCATGCGGACCAACATTGAAAGGAAACTGTACAAAGCGTTTGAGTTGTGAAACTTGGATTTTCATAGTCATCGATATTTAAAATCACCCACGGTCACTGCTTACAAACCAGAAGCATCTCCGTTTGAATATTTTTCGACAAGAATAAAGCTTCCATTGCCAAAATGTCAATAAGATTTCTCGGTGAAGATGTTACCATCTGAGAAAAATGACTAAATTACAGCTTAACTCCTAAACAGTAACCAGATCAAGTCGATCATGGTTATTAAAGTCATGAACATCGAATTTCTGATTTTTCATTTTGAATTTATCAAATCTATTTAGCTGCAGCTAATCTGTATTAATGAGCGAATACAAGAGAATAGTCAAGCAGAGTCACTGAATGAAAAGGCAAACTATTTTTCCTCCGCAATTAATAGTTTCTTTTTATTTATTCAAACAATCAATTAAATGTTTATATTTGTTGAACTGTTCGTATTTCTTTCCGTCGCTTGCTTTTCAGCTTCAAGCCGTAAATAGGGACCACGATAGATAAACAACGTAGCTGCACTAACAACAAAAAGACAAAGCATAAAAATCGATGCCGGGGTTAAAATCTGGCCCGATTTGTATGTTGGTTGTAATTTAATCAAATAGCCCAGAATAAAAATAAAAATTCCTCCGAGAACATTGCCCAAACACATCAATAACCCCGTTGACCATTCTGCACGAATCGGATGTGTACATTCAACAGCACATTCGAATGACACAGGCAATAACGGCAGTAAAAAGAAACCCATTAGACCAATAGAAACCGCTAATGGGTAATACTGACTTGGTCGAAGAATTAAAACAAAAAATATTCCCGATCCACATGCACCAATTAACAAAATCTTCAAAATTAAACGATATGCATGAGTTTTATCCATGATAATTCCGACTAAAAATGCACTGAATAGTCCAGCAACGATCACGACTGCACCGAAGATTCNGGCAATAACGGCAGTAAAAAGAAACCCATTAGACCAATAGAAACCGCTAATGGGTAATACTGACTTGGTCGAAGAATTAAAACAAAAAATATTCCCGATCCACATGCACCAATTAACAAAATCTTCAAAATTAAACGATATGCATGAGTTTTATCCATGATAATTCCGACTAAAAATGCACTGAATAGTCCAGCAACGATCACGACTGCACCGAAGATTCCAGCATCTTCACTCGAATATCCACTAGGTTGAATCAACTGAAACAATAACGTTGTTATGGAGTTGAACAAAGCCAAACCTAATGAAAAGCCAATTAACAATATCAAATACTGGTAATTTCTAAGTAAATTGGCTAAATCTTCTTTTAAATTAATGATTTGATGATGCTCTTCTGACGGCGATGGAGGTGTGGGAGGATCAGATTGAAATATCATCAACAATAACAATGTTGATACTAAAGTCAATCCACTTTCAATAATCAAAAGAACAAAGAAGTCTTTCCATGTCGGATTATCATTGATGATCAACGAAGGTACCAATGATCCAATGGCCAAACCTAACGGATTCGCCATCGAGCAGATCGCTGTGGCGATATCACGTTGCGATGGAGCAAACCAACGTGCAGCGAATAAAGCAGTCGAATTCAAAAAGAATGGCGCGGCTAACGCAGGAAAGATTTGACCGACGAGTAATGCTGCATAACCATATTCTGGAGTGATCAACGACAACAAACGAATGAAAATGCCAAGATTTAACAATCCACCGATGATCATCGTCATTCGCATGGACATTTTTCTAGATAACCAGATGGAGATGATCGTGCCGACTGGATAGAGAAACAGAAAAACGATTGCTAAGGTGTTGACTTGGGTGGCTGTGATGTGGAAGAATGTCGACGCTTGCGATTCGATCGGAGCGAATGTCATTCCGCTGATTGCATTGGTGAATGTGGATAAAATGTAAACAATTAATTGAATCCATCGAATTGTATACACACGATATTGGGTGATCTCATTGAGTGACGCAGTCGATTCGGTTCTCTCGGGCATTTTCAAAATATGTTTGTGTAATATTTAACAACGGTTATCACAGTTCTTATCTAACCTCGTGTAGGTAACAACACAAGAAGAAAAAATGAAACTAGAACGAAAGCATCAACCAAGTTACCTGTTGTAGTAGTTAAGATAGTCAGATATCGAAAAAGGATCTACTGCGGCAAAGTTTCTATTGAAAAGTCATCAAATTACAAAAAAATTGAACACGACTCGCTGATGTTCTATTTGAAGAAAATGTGATGGTATCTCTATCAACGAAAATTCCAGTCGATGTTTTTCACTCCGTCTTGATTGAAACAATCGAGTTTGACCAGTTCTTTGTCATCGTACATAATTAACTAATGATGCTCTTTAAAGTAGACCGTATATTCTTTGAAAATTGTGGCTAAAACCGAGAACGACAGTCAAGGATTCTTAATTTGTACTCAGAGATATCTCGAATAACTCCACGGAATTCAGGTCACAGGAACCAAACTGGTCAACATATTTATGCAAATGTTCTACTAGTTCAGTATTAAATTGATTTGTTCCAAGTTTTTCTCCTAGATTTGTAATGGTTTGGTATAAATTCGTTCGAATACGTGAGCCAGTTTCTGACAGATTCTCTCGCTTTCCATTCGTTTTCGTGTTCGAGCACCCACGGAAAAATTTAAAAGCAGATACCACTGATCGGTGCAGACTTTTCATGATGTTTGGGGATATATCGTTGAAGATCGGGATGAAATGTAAATTGATTGCAGTCTTTGAGGAGCATCGTCTTCCACAGATTCAAAAGACAGGTTTGATTTTATGTACTTAGAAAAACATGCTTATGAAAAATTGTAAAATTCCTTTTTATGCATACAGTTGAAAGAAAAGAAAACCGGTTTATAGAGGGTGTCAATGTGAATAAAGCAAATTCTCTCGTTCATTATATATCCACACCCATACCCACACCCTCGAATGCAAATACTGTCATACATGCCATCCTTACATTCATAGTAAGAACTACACAAGCTCACAATCTTTATAGTATATAGTGTAATTGTTTGTTATTTTTCATAATGGAATTAATAACGCGGTCGCCCATACGCTAACGTAGAATTCAATGCCTTATCATAAAATTCTTGAGGATTATTTTTAAATTCATCAGCAAGCGCATGATTCAAAGATCGACTATAACTGGGAATTGTGTCAATAGTACGAGTGACAGCTTCAATCAGGGTCGCAAGAGTCACAGATGGTCCCCAGCTTTCGCCAGGCAATGAATGTTGAAAACAACAACACGAATACCCATCGTTGTCAATGTCTGGATGATAGATAGGGTCGCAGAAGACTGTTTTAGGACACTGGAAGGGATATGTTGATGAGAGTGTAATTTCGATTAGAAATGACGCATGACAGTACGGCTCAGTTTGTGGTAAGATTCGGCCTTGAATTACAATGGCGTCCTTTGCATGACGCCGCGTCGTTGCTGCTGTACCGTTGAAACGTGGAAGGGGCTCGCCACAACGTAAAGAAAACCCTGGAAAACAATCGAGTATAAATTTGTTTTCAGCTTCTAGTTGTTCAATTTTCTTAAGTTCAACTTGTAGACGTCTTTGACGTAAGCCGCCAGTTTCTACAAAAAAAATGTCATTTGTATATAACATATAGTTTGAATCAAAACTGCTGTAAGCAGCCACCATCGAAACAGGTAGTTTTACCACATAAATGACAAAAACATGT
This sequence comes from Adineta ricciae, assembly GCA_905250025.1. Classification (NCBI taxonomy): domain Eukaryota; kingdom Metazoa; phylum Rotifera; class Eurotatoria; order Adinetida; family Adinetidae; genus Adineta; species Adineta ricciae. The sequence goes on from CAJNOJ010000199.1 coordinate 148,321, forward strand.
TCTCAGTTTCTACACTACTAGTTATTGTCTGAATTTACCCTCATCCTCAAAATTAAATACCGCCCTGCTTCATTTCTCATATAAGACAATTCTAAAGCAACAAAAGAAGCTTACTTTTTAACAGATTAATCAATGTAGAGCCAGCACCTGTGAATGATTTCAGATTGGGGCACAAAAGCAGAAGTTTTTGATGATCGTCAGCCGTTTTCATATTTAGATGCAGATGGCAAAGAGTAGGTGAGCCAGTCCAGGTTTCATTGTATTCAAAATCTCCGAGACGAACTGCTGTACATGTTCGAAGTTGAGGAAAACCATTTGAAAGTATTACTTGGAACAAATCATTTACTGTTCGTCCGTTACTCTGGTCAGGAGTATGAAATACTACATGTACAAACAAAATTAAGTGAAAGAGGATGACACACTAAAGAGAGGAAAGAGTTGTTCACTTTCCTGAGAACGTGAACGACGGTAGCTGACTCGAATTTCGATCCCTGTACACTTTATTCATATCGAACTTTCCGAGATTAAATGCTTTCGAAGTAAATATCTAACTGACAGATCATTTGTTTATGACTTATGTGACTCACCAGCATAAAGATGTAAAGTTTCCAGCTTGGGAAAGTGTTGCGGGCGAATATCGTTGAATTGAGCAAGTGTACCATATTTTAGTGTAAGCGAACGTAGATTGATCAAAGAGGTGAAATCAACCGTTTTAGCATGAATAAGAACTAGGCGAACAATTGAGGCAGGAAAACAATGTAGATAGTTAATCGCATCGGTGTCATCATATTTCACCACATGACTCACAGTGATCATCGACTGAATGATTGAATTGATACGAGAGTTAAGATTAGAAAAGGTTTTACACAGCTCGGAAGATGACAAGAAAGTAAAGATTTCAGCCAAAATTTCAACTGGTAAATGTTCCAGCGACATAGTAGATGTACTCTGATCACTCATGATCATGAAACTTGTAAAATTGCGCGGCGTGTTCCGATTCTCCGTCTTTAAAAAGTGCTCTGATGCACAGTTATAAATTCTTCCCAACAGTGACTTATATGGGTTTTCTCTAAGCAGTATTACATGATGTATAAAGATAAGAGATGTAATTTCTTTACAATTTATGACGATATTATTTGTTTCGAACAAAAACACATACACTGCTACAGAATTATATATGCATATGACTCATCGGAAAAATACCATGACATGTTCTCCCGCAAACAAGTAAAAGCACACGTGCAGACACAGAACCGAAAGAAAAATGGACGTATATACGGATGATACATCAAAAATAATGCAGATGAAATAATTGGTACGAGTAAGTAAATATCTCATGTAAGGAGCTTCACGAAAGGATGAAATATTTTGTAATTGTCCAATAAAATGACGATAAAGAGAATGGTTGTGAATAAAGGAATTCTCTTCCTCATTATACATATACTCTTTCGCTTTCACATGAGAACGGAGAATGGGAAAAAGAATGATAAATGGGAGAAAGAGTGGGGAATATATGACTAGAAAAATCGCATCCGTAGGACACTAGACAGTCTCCTAGAAAATTCATCACAGAAAAACTTCGCTTCACTTAGAGAAAAATTTAATTTCAACGTCGCCTAGAAGCTGTATCACACGTATGTTTTATATTAAAGATAGACCCTTAGAAACCACATACTGCCACGAGTGTTCTTTTGAAGAATAATTAAATTGGAAGTCTTAACAATCAAACTAATTGAAAATGAGTTAAGGAATATCACTGACTATTTTACACAACAAATTGATCTTTATTAGTTCGATCTGTATTGACTTTGAAATCTCCAATCATATTTATTTTAGTCCATATATTTATCACTGGCAAAGAGTATGAATATAGTTACGATTCCATACATAAGAAATGTTCCCTACGCAAATTTCCTCCTGTATGATCACATGGTCATTGTCAACGGCTTTAGAAAGCACCGTTGATGTTCAGATTAGCGAGGTTTTACTATCCATGACATTTCTTTTACTTCTGCTGTTAATGATAGAGAGAATATTCCGATCAATTTTCTTTTCTGTTCTGTACTGTTTCTAAATTGAAGAAGGATACCATTGCTGACGGAGAAACGAAATAAAAACATTCGAATAATCATTTTCATTCTCTGTTTTGATAGGTTTGAGCGACATTACGTTCGTTTGTATGGCGTTTGCTGTTCCTTCTTCGCCAGGCGTTGAATTATGGTCGTGCAAATTTTGCTCCTTTTTCAATACGGTTTCAATTTCTTCGATTTGTCATATGTGTCAAAAAGACAACGGCGTAACTGTAACGGAAAACAGCACGGTTTGGTCATGTTGTACAAACGATCGAAGTAATCAAACCAATCAAGTTCGTCAGATCCAGATGTAGTTTTCAAGTATTGAGTTAATTTCTTTTAATCAAAATTTAGATTGTGTCTCACGATGAAATATCGGCGCCAGCCAAAGCAGAATTGCAGAGATTGATATCCACCAATATTTCTTCACTGAGTGCCATAGAACGACAAAAACAAGATGAAATCGATGCGCAATGTAAGCTTATTGATATTATTCAATACTGTCAAGAGGTAATACCACTATTGATCAAATAATAAAATGTATTATTAATCCTTCTCTTCAGAACCGTATTCATTTCGTCGATGATCAATTTCTACCATCGAATCGTTCAATAGGTGCTGAACCACCGATTGCATCTGTTTCGCAATGGTTGCGAATTCGCGAAATATCATCAGACAATGATGATTCGAAGGAACCATGGACAGTTATGTCAAATCCACACCCAAATGATATTGCACAAGGCTATTTAGGAGATTGCTGGCTTATGGCTGCACTAGCGCTTATTACTGAGCGACCAGATATACTTTCTCATGTTCTTCTTACACCAGTAATAAATGAAGAAGGTGTATACTTAGTGCGTATATGTCACAATGGACTGTGGAAAATAGTTCTGATTGATGACTGCTTCCCGTGCACCAAAAATAAGCGACTTGTATTTGCAAAGGTTAAAACATTATATCAATTGTAATTCTTTATCATTTTTGAGCTTTTAGGCTAGACACCGACAGCTTTTTGTTCCATTGATTGAGAAAGCATGCGCAAAAATATGGGGTTCTTACAACAAGCTGTCTGGTGGTTTCATGTATGAAGCATTACATCTCTTAACAGGTGCTCCTTCTGAGGAAATACAATTAAATGTGACAGCAAATGACGATAATGATAATAGAGACTTACTTTGGACCAAACTAGTTTCGGCATGTGAAGCCAAGTATGTTGATTAACTTTGCTTTTTCAACTCCTTTTCAATCAATGTTCATAGCCTTTTGATGGGCGCGTCAACGGGCAATACCGATCTACCTGACGAGGAATATCAAAGCGCACACTTGAGCCGTAGTCATGTATTTTCAGTACTGGCATATCATGCTCTATCGTATACAGAACGTTTCCTTCTAATTCGAGATCCTCATGGTAGTTCAAAATATACGGATGATTTTATATGCCCAGACATACTTCAACAACTTCAGCAGATTAAAACTGCTGAAACAATGAATGGAACTTTTTGGATGTCCTGGCTGGTATTTCAAAGATTTTTTGGTTCATTGATTATATGCGCATATCGCGATAATCTCTTTGACGTACGATACGAAGGAAAATTCACTAGACATTCTGCTCAAACAGTGCAAGCATACTATTTTCATGTCGAAAAGTAAGATCATTGTCAAAACATCTGTTCGTCATTATCTGATTTATATACCCAGGTCAACAACAATAACAATGGGCCTTTTTCATCAGCGCTCCGATCGAAAAAAATATAACTACCGACACACACAAGCGTTCGTACTTTGTGATATTTTAAACACTGAAATTGGTCAGCGAGAAACTGTTTTACGTAGTAGTCAAAGTGCCTATACTGAATGGACAGGAACATTATCATCAGGTGCTTACGTACTTATTCCATTTTCGACTTCCTACTGGCATCGAGAAACAAACAATGAGGAGGAGGAGGATGAAATTAACTACACAGTAGTGATTCATTCATCAGTTAAATTAGATATATTTATTACGGAGGAATCAGGGAAAGTATTGGCTGATTGTCTTATTGCTAATATCGTACAACATCATCGAATACTAAAGAAGGTAAAGATAGCGATGTGTTTCTTGCAAAGTTTTTTTTCTCTGTTTCAGAGTTCCAATTACGCCTTATATATTTCTGAAGAGCCTGGTGCCTATTTGATCCTGATTGTTGGCGAGAATACATCCACAGAGCATGCACTTAATGTTGATATTGATGTATCTAAATCGTTAAATATTCGCCATTCTCGCAACACATCAATTACGCTTGATTCGATTCCATCACAGCATCGTCAAATTCATCTTCTAGTCGATTATATCTATAAGAGTGGCGAAAAAACATGTTATCGATACACATATTTATGTACTCATAATGCAGCTGAACGACGACCAACACAACCCAACATAAGTAGAGCAGATGATATACATGCTGCACGACCTATATACCATGGAAAGAAATCTTAGCCTTTGAAAAACCACAGCGCATATTCTCTTTGACATCTATTTTTTATTCTTCTACGTAGATCGGATGATTTGAGTGTCTATAATTCAACAGTTTTCTCTTTGTGATGGATTTGTCCTTCCGCGTCACGCAAGGTCGAAGTAGAGAGAAACATTTTGTATCTATCTTTTTCGTTCCTCCTATGTTGGTATATTTCCATTGCATCCATTCTGTAATTTCGTGATATTAGCTAAAAAGCTTATCAAGCAGGGTAATTACAGCAAAATTTTTTATAATTGACGCGTTCGTATGTATTTAATGAGACCTTTTTTGCTTCTATCAACCGAATATTTTAAGAGTGAATCATGTGAAAATTTCGAAGTTCAAGAGAATGTGTCATTTTCTAATTACAAAACCATTTCAGTTTAGCGTCGATGTCGAAATGAAAATGAGAAATTATGTATTAGTTTTTGAAGGTAGTTCATATCAATCAATTAGCATGATAAATGATTCTTTCCCAAGTTGTATCCGAATTCAAGCCAGTTGTCGTTCCACATCTGTATCCCCCGCTCCCACCATCCGTGTGCCAACATAAACGATAAGCGTCATTTGTTGATCCTGTATCACAACTGTTTCGTTCTACAGCATCGGAACCATTTACAAAGCCCCATGAATATGAATCAGAATAATACCATCCAACACCATTGGCTATTTGAGTACAATTCTCTGTAGTACTACAATCATAAAGAACGTCAGCTCGATTACCCATTGCTGCTACAGTTAATTTCACAGTATTGACTTGCCGACATCCAAGTAGCAATTTGGTTTTGTTGCATGAAGATAATATTGTGGAAAGACTTGACTGATCCATGGTGTCTGCATACGTATTATTATAGCATAATGACCATCCACTTGGTAATGAATTTGGATCGAAATCTAGCTGGACTCCACTCTGAGTTAATGATACTAGAAATAGATAAGCACCGATATTATTAAAGTATGGAAATGTGAATTTCAGACCTGTAGCAATTGATATCGTCGTCGTCGTCGTCGTTGTTGTTGTTTTTTGTAGATCTAAATAAAATTGAAATTATCAAAATAACTATAAATTCATTAAAAACCTTGAATATATTGTGTAATTAGAGCACCAAGAGCAATTCCAGCACAAAGTGCACCGACAATAAATCCACATAAAATTGGCTTCCAACATCCTGCCCGAAATCGCTTCGAGATATCTTTGCCACTTTCTTCGTCGGTATTGAACTCACTTGTTTTACTCATTTAGATACAAAATAGGTCGATCGTTTGAAAGGTAGACCTATTTCTACTCGATAAGAATGAAAAATGAACTCAAAAGACGAAGAATACCTTTCAAGTATTCGAAAAATTGTAAAAGTAAGTTAGAATTTCTTTGTATTTGTAAAAACCCATAGGAATCAATAGAATGGAATCACAAGATTTGTTTTCAATATTGTAAGTAAAATAATTTCAAACTTATTTTTTTAAGCTCTTCATCTTTATAACATACAAATCAAACACAGGATCAAGATTGTATGTATACCTTGAGAAATCAAACATGCTGCAAGTTCATGTTGAAGAAAAGAGATAATGAACTCGAGTGCCTTTCTCGAAATATCTTATTGAGATATTCATATATACCAATGGAGGAATAGAATAAGTAAACAAATGTTCTTGAAAACAACAGCTGCTAGGATTCATTTATTCGAGATTCATTCTGAGTTATTAGTGCACAACATTGAAAATAATATCACCCTAGGTGGTAATGATACCATCTCAAGTGTCAACTCTAGTGAGCTTTATAGCACATGAAAGCCGGTGAAAATGAAGTTTTTTCGACTTTTTTCAGCAAACTTTTGTTTCATACTCTACGAAATACTTCATTTCTCCATGACTTAACTAATACGATTAGTGAATGATGTGACAACCATTAGAGCTCTTTACCGCATGAAGCCGAGATGGATGCGAACACAGAAGAGTTTCAAAAAATTCCGTGTCTGATAAAACATCTTCAATGTGTGTTTTGAGTGCCGTTTCCAGGTAACGGTTGTTGTCCGCTTTGAACAAGATTTTTCTCAATTTCGTCTTTCATTATTATGATCCAATGTGTTCTGGCACATTAAGATTCAGCGACTTTTCAGGCCAGATATAATTGTTCCAAAATTTAACGTCGTTACCTTGAAACAAATACTAGATCTTACTCGCATTAATGCGTGACGCTTCATGAGGATCGGTAACTTTTCTTCATTGTTGTAGAAGGTGAATACGTTCTTTGTCAAAATCACATCTCGAAAATATTCACCAGTTCGTACGGCTCGCCTTTGTCTCTGATCACATAGAGTAATCTCTTGCAAGTGAACATGATGAAAACTCTAATGCATGCTCGGCGGCTAACCATTTCTCGATACTTCTTGCTCTAATTCAATCATTTAGGTAATTTGGTCTGCGGACGGCTCATGACGGAAGATATTTAGGTGTTTAAGCCCTTTAAGTTCCATCTTTTGGCGGCAGGTACACCTTGATGAGGCATGAGGAACCTCAGGATGAGATATTGCATTTTCAAGATGCATACGAAAAGAGACTGAAATGAAAAAATGGCTGTTTTTAGAGAACTGCAGAGTATTCAGACGGATATCTGTTTTGATTTCATTCATTGCTTATGCAATGTGTTCGGGATTTAGAGTCACATCATAACTTCATAAAAAACGCTTCTTGCTATTTATCAGCCTATAAAATAATCAGACCCTCAAACTTCTCGTCTAGTGTCGTTGTATGTTGACATACTATTGATCATCTTTTTCGTATTCTCTGCTAATATATGATCACACCTGCTCGAATAGTACGACGTGTTCGTATCCTTTGTTTATATTTCCCGAGTTACTCCCTCTCTCTGTTCTTCTATCTGCCATGCTTGATTTGTGCGATGGGACCTAAAGGACTTAAACACCTAAACATGTTCCGTCGTGAGCCAATGGTTAACAGCTCTTCAGTAGAATCTACTACTCATGAAGAAATGTTAGAATTTTTTGGAATTATCATCGAAATGGGTTTGGTAGAAATGCTAAGAGTGGACTATTATTAAAGCAAAAGTAATTTATGTGGTTCCGAAGTTATTCAAAACACCACGTCAAGCGGCAAATTCGAATTACGTCTCAAATTTTATCATTTTTCGAACAATAAGAAAAAACATGAAGATGACGACAGATCGTTCAAGCCGAGATCACTTCTTGACGAAACGATGGTATCATGAAAAGGTAGATTTCTCCTCAAATCATATATTTCTGGTAAATCTCATAAATACGGAGCGAAAATATACAAGGTGGCGAGTACAACAGGATATAGTTGGAATCGTATGACTTACGTTGGTAAGTATTGTGCACTTTCTTGAACACATAATTGCTGCAAACGTAACATATCTATAATTTTCTTCTACATGATTCGCATAACAGTCGTTAAGCTTCATCATAGAAATAAGTTAGAAAAAAAAGAATGGGGCTCAGCAAGATTCCGGTTTTATTTATTTTCAATAAATTCAAACTAAAAGTCGATATATTTGCTTGCATTTGTTTTCTTCGTTCATAGAAAACATGATCTTATTCGGGTTTGAATTTGTGTACTTCTCTTTTGAAATTCGCCCATATAGAGTTTGGATGGCATAACAAATATAATGAAAGTAAGCAGAGGAGGAATACATGAAATAAAATATCCAATTAAAGGTAGCCAAGCATCATAAGATGAATTCATACAAGCCGCTATAAATGAGAGAATTAAACGTGGAAACGCTAAGAGAACTAAAGCAAGAGGTGCAATAAGTAGATGAAGATGGTCTCGAATTTGTTCTTTTAAAATTTGTCGATATGTGATTTTTTTTTGAGCTTTTTTTCGTTTTTGACTCGTGAAAAAAATAATAACCAAAGCTGATATTAAATTAAGAGCAAATGGAACAAAAAAATGAATTAAATTTATAATTGAATTAAATATACGAAATTTTGATGAATAACTTGCAATACACCAAATACGCTTCTCATTATCTTCTACTGCATCATCATCATTATCATGTAATATTCGTCGATGTATAGGATCATGTATTGCTGTAGTAATTGTCCAAAAAAGAAGTAGGATTATTATATATTTTGCCATTCGTTGACTTTTTTCCTTATTAAAACGAACACCTTGAAATGCTGTTAAAGCTCGTTCAGATGCAACACATGTATTTAAATATTGATCCATACAAAGACCAACGCGAAGAAAAAAATCTAATGTATAACATTGAATATTTAAAAATATTGAATTCGTCACATAGGTCATTTGTGCATGGACGAAAATACTAAATTTTAATAAGAATATAATTATGGTGAATAAAGTTGTTAATGATGATCCAAGTAGATAAACACCACAACCACTTTTTCGTAATTCACGACTTTGAAAAACCATTAGAGAAAGAATACCATTGATTATACCTAAAATTGTTATAATCATTGTCAATATTAAACTTAAATTTATAATGAATGGTTGACTTGTTAATTTAGCATAAGGTTGTATATGGTAACCAAGAATTGCATCAAGTGATAAACCAAATAAATGTGAATTGAATTGGCATCGTCTTCCATGAAAACATTTTGGACAAACACATATTGAGTTTTTCGGACATTTGAGGCCATCTTGAACGCATTTTCCACCATTTTCACAATCACTTAAATCTTGACAGTTGACTGATGTACGACTATCAAAATTAAAACAATTACTCAAACGTTTATTGGTAAAATTATAGCATAGACAAAAATATGTATCATCATAAAAACAATTTAGATCCGGTGCATATTGTTCACATGGAATTTGAAAATATTTTACACGACGAAATGGATGCAATGAGAGAATTGTTTCGTTCAAGATTTCACGTACATGTCTACAACGATATGATGGCAGAATGATTTGATTATATGTTTTTATAGACGAATTGTATGAATCTTGAACAAGAACTAAATAATATTTATCCATTAGTTGAACAAATACAATACTAAAAGCGTTTGACCAATAAACAGAAACGTCTTTTTGATAAAGAGATACTCTCTGCACAACTGAACTATCAGCTAAAAACCGTTCACTTAAAGCTGGTGGACTCATAAAATGAATAATGATCGATTGTGGTAAACTAATATCTTTATGGAATGATAATTTTAAATATGTTCCAGCTTTTTCACAATTGTCTCCACGAAACCCTTTTCGGCATAAACAATAATAAGTTTTACTCAATTGTAATTGTTTATCAAGGGGTATACATTGACCGTCATTAAGACACAATTTCTGTTCTTCCGAGCCACATGGATTACTATGAAGAAAACAACGAGCACCCCATTTATTGATTGGACAAACACATACAGATTGATTATTAGCCGTTACACCAATACATGATGAATTCAATGAACATTGACAAGTATGAGGAATTGTACAATATTTTCCATGCCATCCTTGATGACATTGACAAAATGTCCGATTTCCTCCATCATTTATATAATAATAGCAGTGACCATGTTGACATAATTGATCTGAACATCTTTTTATCTGATACGTCTTACTTGGAATAGTCAATTGAACAGCGATGCGATTAATAGGCAAGAAACGATACTTAATTGGAATATAAAAACTTCCACGATATATCAAAGAAATCTTTTCATAAACATCAATATGTATTGAATAATTTTTTGTATAGGAATATGTTGGATGTAATAAATAAATATTATATTTGTTTGAACAATCTTTAAAATAAAAGTATGTATTTTGTTCATATGAATAAATTGTTCGTTCATTATTATCGTTATCAATTAACGACACTATAAAAGTAAATAATACTCGTCGAGAATCAGAATGAACTTTAAATTGTAACGTTAAACTAACACGTTGTCGATCATATTGACATGTTTCACCATAATAACTCGGTGGACAAAGGCATGCTTCTACTGATGTTTTGTTTTTACTAGCCAATCGAACATGTAAAGGAAGTCCACGATGACAGCGTTGTTCATTTGAACGCGTAATTGAAAAGGCACGATCATGTTTTATTATCATTGAGGTTGTTTCGATTTGTTCAGTTGAACCTTTCTTTGGAAAATCCATGTGTTCCAGTAGAAAATAAGAGCCTTGGAGCTCATAATCTTCCTCGAGTCGTGTGCAAATAAAATTATGTTCGTCCGTATAAATTGATTCATATTTATAATCACAAATAGATTCGATTTTGGAAATATTTTCAAACAGAGAACAAAGTTGTTTATCTTCTCCATTGAGACATCGATTATTTTGCATACATAATTCGTGAGAATATTTACAAGTATCATTTTTGCAGTAGAAATTTTTCAATGGTACTGATTCTTTCAATCGACATAGTTTTGGTTCATCAGTAGCACCAACACAATCAATTTGACCATCGTTTGCCTTTTCTAACGGTAAACATCCTAATTTAAATGTTTCTGGTGAAATACATTGATGGAAATTCAATGGACATTTTATATCTGGATTACAATTGATTTCATCCGCACCATTCCAGCAATTCCACTTAGAATTACATCGTGTATAAATATTATTACATTCCCAATAATCACATTCAGTCTCATCTGTTTCATATTGATTATCAATAAGAACAGGTTCTAAATGTGGATAGCCATCACAAATAAAACGATATGGAATATCATCTTTCTGATCATACCATATGCCTGTTTCATCTGTACATGTATCTATTGAAGGCGAATTACAATCACAAATACCATTATCAACCAAATGAATTGAAATACATTTTTTACTTATTACACATTTAAACTGTCTTTTCTTACAGGTATCATTAATTAATGAACAATCTTCATCATCATGATTATTACAATCAACAATACCATCACATAATTGATCAATAGAAATACATTTTGATGAATTCAAACATTGATACATTTTAGAATTATCACATATTGCTGAATTATTATAAAACATTGTATTACATTGATAAAGTTGTTTATATATTTCGTCAATATAATATGTCATTTTTGAATTAATGTGTTCAGTAATAAAGAATATCGGAAAATCTTCAGGTTTTCGACATGTAAGATTATTAAATGAAATCACTGTTCGATTTGATAAAAAACCATCACAATATCGTTTATCATAACAGATATAATGAGGTGTAAACATATCATTTGATTTCAAAATAACTTTATCATAAAGAAAATAAATATGTGTATATGCAATAGGTGTTGCTGGTATTAGAAATTGTTGTGGACATGTCATATTGATGATATCAAGAAATGATATATTAAAAGGCTTTTCATCACATGCTGGATCAGATTGTTTTATAATATCGTAATGGCACTTGAATGCTAACCAACAATCATCGGTTATTGAACTTGGTGTTTCAATAAATATTTCTGCTGTTAATAACTCCATATTTCTTAATATAGTTGAACGTGCATGTTTATATCGAATATATTGTATATCTTCGTTATAAAACGTTGGATCAGACGTAATAGGTTTGATTAGAATGAATTTATCAGTATAATATCTATCAGATGCATCAAGACACTCAATATGATCATAGGAATAGTCTTGAAAAAAGTCCATCGGAATACATTGACCATTTTTACATTGATATTCATTCTCATTACACACATTAAAGTTAAGTTCCCAACAATATTTTTCGTCAATGCCTTCATTGAAACAATCAACGATACCATCACATATCTCATACCAACCAAGACATAGCGATGATAAACCACGATCACATTTTAAATCTGTATAACACGTGCGAGTTGTTGCTCGGTATTTGTTCTTATAGTATTCATAAACTAATTCACTTAATAGATTATGAGAAAATCGATATGTATCTAATGAATATTGACATTTTGGTCCAAAATAAGGTAATGCACATTTATAAAATATTGTAGATGGTTCTTTGATTTCGTTCAATTTCATTGAACGTTGATTATAATATTCTTGGTAATCTTCAATAAGTTTCATCGACGCTGACCAGAAATACAATTCTTCACTAGTAACACCTTGTTCATAAAGTGCAGCAAAAGTAAATTTTTGATCGTATTCATTTTCGACAACTTGCCATTTTGATGGCCATACAGTTAAACAATATGAAATTGTTTGATATAATCTAAGATTTGTTTCACTACTGGATGATACATAGAGACAATCATGTTGTAATGTAGTATAAACTTCATTCTCATTTATCCAATCGGTATGATGAAGATTAAAATGAGGAAGNCTAACGGATTCGCCATCGAGCAGATCGCTGTGGCGATATCACGTTGCGATGGAGCAAACCAACGTGCAGCGAATAAAGCAGTCGAATTCAAAAAGAATGGTGCGGCTAACGCAGGAAAGATTTGACCGACGAGTAATGCTGCATAACCATATTCTGGAGTGATCAACGACAACAAACGAATGAAAATACCAAGATTTAACAATCCGCCGATGATCATCGTCATTCGCATGGACAGTTTTCTAGATAACCAGATGGAAATGATCGTACCGACTGGATAGAGAAACAAAAAAACGATTGCTAAGGTGTTGACTTGGGTGGATGTGATGTGGAAGAATGTCGATGTTTGCGATTCGATCGGAGCGAATGTCATTCCGCTGATTGCATTGGTGAATGTGGATAAAATGTAAACAATTAATTGAATCCATCGAATTTTATACACACGATATTGGGTGATCTCATTGAGTAACACAGTCGATTCGGTTCTCTCGGGCATTTTCAAAATATGTTTGTGTAATATTTAACAACGGTTATCACAGTTCTTATCTAACCTCGTGCAGGTAACAACATAAGAAGAGAAAATGAAACTAGAACGAAAGCATCAACCAAGTTACCTGTTGTAGTAGTTAAGATAATCAGATATTGAAAAAGGATCTACTGCGGCAAAGTTTCTATTGAAAAGTCCTAAAATTACAAAAAATTGAGCACAACTCCCTGATGTTCTATGTGAAGAAAATGTGATGGTATCTCTATCAACGAAAATTCCAGTCGATGTTTTTCACTCCGTCTTGATTAAAACAATCGAGTTTGACCAAGTTCTTTGTCATCGTACATAATTAACTGATGATGCTCTTTAAAGTAGACCGTATATTCTTTGAAAATTGTGACTAAAACCGAGAACGACAGTCGAGGATTCTCAATTTGTACTCAGAAATTTCTCAAATAACTCCACGGCATTCAGGCCACAGAAACCAAACTGGTCAACATATTTATGCAAATGTTCTACTAGTTTAGTATTGAATTGATTCGTTCCAAGTTTTTCTCCTAGATTTGTAATGGTTTGGTATAAATTCGTTCGAATACGTAAATTTCAGTTATTTGTGATGATGTGAGCTAGTTTCCGACAGATTCTCTCGCTTTCTATTCGTTTCGCACACACTGATTTGAATATTTACCTACATTCCCTCAATAATTTCATCTGTTACTTGTATCTCTTTGGTATTTCTCAACAACAAAAGTGAATACAGACGACAACACTCATTTTCATGCTCAATCCTACTGATTATATACTACGAATTTCCAGATTTGTCTCATTGTTTCGAGTAAAATATTCAATAATTTGAAATGCACTGGATCTGATATGAAGAGTTTCACACGTATTTCCTCAAATGAATTCCTTCGCTGCATTTTCTCCTATCTCTAACCAGAGTCTTAGACACATATCTTCGGATATTCTAATTTCTCTCTACAATCGCATTTTATAATCTATTGATAACTTGATTATTATCCGCTTATCCTCCAGCTAAATAAACGTACTGATAAACATCTTCGTTTTCGTGTTCGAGCGTCCACGGAAAAATTTAAAAGCAGACACCACTGATCGGTGCGGACTCTTCATGATATTTGGGGATATATCGTTGAAGATCGCGATGAAATGTAAATTGATTGCAGTCTTTGAGGAGCGTCGTCTTCCACAGATTCAAAAGACAAGTTTAACTTTACGTACTGTGAAAAACATCCTTGTGAAAAATGGGAAAATTCCTTTTTATGCATACAGTTGAAAGAAAAGAGAGCCGTTTTATAGAGGGTGTCAATGTGGATAAAGCAAATCCTCTTGTTCATTATATATCCACACCCACCCTCAAGATGGAATTAATAACGCGGTCGCCCATACGCTAACGTACAATTCAATGCGTTGTCATCAAATTCTTGAGGATTGTTTTTAAATTCTTCAGCAAGCGCACGATTCAAAGATCGCCTATAGCTGGGAATTGTGTCAATAGTACGAGTGACGGCTTCAATCAGGGTCGCAAGAGTCACAGATGGTGCCCAGCTTTCGCCAGGCAATGAATGTTGAAAACAACAACACGAATACCCATCATTGTCAATGTTTGGATGATAGATAGGGTTGCAAAAGACTGTTTCAGGAAGCTGAAAGGGATATGCTGATGATAGTGTGATTTCGATTAGAAATGACGCATGACAATACGGCTCAGTTTGTGGTAAAATTCGACCTTGAATGACAATGGCATCCTTTGCATGACGCCGCGTCGTTGCTGCTGTACCGTTGAAACGTGGAAGGGGCTCGCCACAACGTAGCGAAAATCCTGGAAAACAATCGAGTATAAATTTGTTTTCGGCTTCTAGTTGTTCAATTTTCTTAAGTTCCATTTGTAGGCGTTTCTGAAGTAAGCCACCAGTTTCTACAAAAAAAAAGTCATTTGTATATAACATATAGTTTGAATCAAAACTGCTGTAAGCAGTCACCATCGAAGCAGCTAGTTTTACCATATAAATGACAAAAACATGTTCTCAGTTTCTAAACTACTAGTTATTGTCTAAATTTACCCTCACCCTCAAGAATGTTATTATAGATGTTATGATCTGTTGATGAAACTCAAAATTAAATGCTGTCCTGCTTCATTTCTCATATATGACAATTCCAAGGCAACAAAAGAAGCTTACTTTTCGACAGATTAATCAATGTAGAGCCAGCACCTGTGAATGGTTTTAGATTGGGGCACAAAAGCAGAAGTTTTTGATGATCGTCAGCCGTTTTCATATTTAGATGCAGATAGCGAAGAATAGGTGAGCCTGTCCAGGTTTCATTGTACTCAAAATGTCCGAGACGAACTGCTGTACACATTCGAAGTTGAGGAAAACCATTTGAAAGTATTACTTGAAACAAATCATTTACTGTTCGTTTGTTACTCTGGTCCGGAGTATGAAATACTACATGTACAAACAAAATTAAGTGAAAGAGGATGACACACTAAAGAGAGGAAAGAGTTGTTCACTTTCCTGAGAACGCGAACGATGGTAACTGACTCGACTTTCGATCCCTGTACACTTTATTCATATCGAGCTTTCCGAAATTAAATGATTTCGAAGTAAATATCTCACTGATAGATCATTTATTTAAGACATCTGCGACTCACCAGAATAAAGATGCAAAATTTCCAGCTTGGGAAAGTACTGCGGACGAATATTGTTGAGTTGAGCAAGTGTGCCATATTTTAGTGTAAGGGAACGTAGATTGATCAAAGAGGTGAAATCAACCGTTTTAGCATGAATAAGAACTAGGCGAACAATTGAGGCAGGAAAAGAATGTACATAGTTAATCGCATCAGTGTCATCATATTTCAACACATGACTCACAGTGATCATCGACTGAATGATTGAATTGATGCGAGAGTTAAGATTGGAAAAGGTTTTAAATAGCTCGGAGGATGACAAGAAAGTAAAGATTTCAGTAAAAATTTCAACTGGTAAATATTCCAGCGACATAGGAAGTGTACTCTGATCACTCATGATCATGAAACTTTTAAAATTGCACGGTGCGTTCTGATTCTTCTTCTTTAAAAAGCGTTCTGATGTATAGTTATAAATTCTTCTCAACAGCGGCTTATGTTGGTTTTCTCTAAGCAGTATTGCATGATATACAAAGATAAGAAATGAAATTTCTTTGTAATTTATGACGATATTATTTGTTGCGAACAAAAACACATACGCTGCTACAGAACCATATATACATATGACTCATCAGAAAATACCATGACATTTTCTCCTGTAAACAAGTAAAACTACGCGTGTAGAAACAGAACCGAAGAAGAAAAGTAAAGAAACGAAAGAAAAATGGACGTATATACGGATGATACATGACAAAATACTGCAGATGAAATCATTGGTACGAGTAAATAAATATCTCACGTAAGGAGCTTCACGAAAAGATGAAATATTTTGGAATTGTCCAACAAAATGACGATAAAGAGAATGGTTGTGAATAAAGGAATTCTCCTCCCCATTATACATATACTCTTTCACTTTCACATAAGAACGGAGAATGGGAAAAAAAGAATGAAAATGGGAGAAAGAGTGGGAAATATATGACTAGAAAAATCGCATCCGTAGGACACTAGACAGTCTCCTAGAAAATTTATCACAGAAAAACTTCGTTTCACTTAGAGAAAAATTTAATTTCAACGTCGCCTAGAATCTGTATCACACGTATGTTTTATATTAAAGATAGATCCTTAGAAACCACATACTGTCATGAGTATTCTTCTGGAGAATAACTAAATTAGAAGTCTTAACAATCAAACTAATTGAAAATGAGTTAAGGAATATCACTGACTATTTTACACAACAAATTGATCTTTATTAGTTAGATCTGTATTGACTCTGAAATCTCCAATCATATTTATTTTAGTCCATATATTTATCACTGGCAAAGAGTATGAATATAATTACGATTCCATACAAAAGAAGTGTTCCCTACGCAAATTTCCTCCTGTATGATCACATGGTCATTGTTAACGGCTTTAGAAAACACCGTTGATGTTCAGATTAGCGAGGTTTTACTGTCCATGACATTTCTTTTGCTTGTGCTGTTAATGATAGAGAGAACATTCCAATCAATTTTCTTTTCTGTTCTGTACTGTTTCTAAATTGAAGAAGGATACCATTGCTGACGGAGAAACGAAATAAAAAACATTCGAGTAATCACTTTCATTCTCTGTTTTGATAGGTTTGAGCGACATTACGTTCGTTGGTATGGCGTTTGCTGTTCCTTCTTCGTCAGGCGTTGAATTATGGTCATGCAAATTTTGCTCATTTTTCAATACGGTTTCAATTTCTTCAATTTGTCATATGTGTCAAAAAGACAATGGTGTGACTGTAACTAAAAACAGTACGGTTTGGTCATGTTGTACAAACGATCGAAGTAATCAAACCAATCAAGTTCGTCAGATCCAGATGTAGTTTTCAGGTATTGACTTGTATTTCTTTTAATCAAAATTTAGATTGCGTCTCACGATGGAATATCAGCGCCAATCAAACCAGAGTTGCAGAGATCATTATCCACCAATATTTCTTCACTGAGTGCCATAGAACGACAAAAGCAAGATGAAATCGATGCGCAATGTAAGCTTATTGATATTATTCAATACTGTCAAGAGGTAATACCACTATTGATCAAATAATAAAATGTATTATTAATCCTTCTCTTCAGAACCGTATTCATTTCGTCGATGATCAATTTTTACCATCGAATCGTTCAATAGGTGCTGAACCACCGATTGCATCTGTTTCTCAATGGTTACGAATTCGCGAAATATCATCAGACAATAATAATTCAAAGGAACTATGGACAGTTATGTCAAATCCACATCCAAATGATATTGCACAAGGCTATTTAGGAGATTGCTGGCTTATGGCTGCACTAGCACTTATTACTGAGAGACCAGATATACTTTCTCATATTCTTCTTACACCAATAATAAATGAAGAAGGTGTGTACTTAGTGCGTATATGTCACAATGGACTGTGGAAAATAGTACTGATTGATGACTGCTTCCCGTGCACTAAAAATAAGCGACTTGTATTTGCAAAGGTTAGATCATTATACCAATTGTAATCCTTTATCATCTTTGAGCTTTTAGGCTAGACACCGACAGCTTTTTGTTCCATTGATTGAGAAAGCATGCGCAAAAATATGGGGTTCTTACAACAAGCTGACTGGTGGTTTCATGTATGAAGCATTACATCTCCTAACAGGTGCTCCTTCTGAGAAAATACAATTAAATGTGACAGCAAATGACGATAATGATAATAGGGACTTACTGTGGGCCAAACTAGTTTCGGCATGTGAAGCCAAGTATGTTGATTAACTTTGCTTTTTCCACTCCTTTTCAATCAATGTTCATAGTCTTTTGATGGGCGCGTCAACAGGCAATAGCGATCTACCTGCCGAGGAATATCAACGTGTACACCTGAGCCGTAATCATGTATTTTCAGTGCTGGCATATCATGATCTATCGTATACAGAACGTTTCCTTCTACTTCGAGATCCTCATGGTAGTTCAAAATATACGGATGATTTTATCTGCCCAGACATACTTCAACAACTTCAGCAGATTAAAACTGCTGAAGCAATAAATGGAACTTTTTGGATGTCCTGGCTGGTATTTCTAAGATTTTTTGGTTCATTGATTATATGCGCATATCGCGATAATCTCTTTGATGTACGATACGAAGGAAAATTCACTAGACATTCGGCTCAAACAGTGCAAGCATACTATTTTCATGTCGAAAAGTAAGATCATTGTCAAAACATCTGTTCGTCATTATCTGATTTATATACACAGGTCAACAACAATAACAATGGGCCTTTTTCATCAGCGCTCCGATCGAGAAAAAGATAACTACCGACACACACAAGCGTTCGTACTTTGTGATATTTTAAACACTGAAATTGGTCAGCGAGAAACTGTTTTACGTAGTAGTCGAAGTGCATATACTGAGTGGACAGGAACATTATCGTCAGGTGCTTACGTACTTATTCCATTTTCGACTTCCTACTGGCATCGAGAAACAAACAATGAGGCGGAGGAGGAGGATGAAATTAATTACACAGTAGTGATTCATTCATCAACTAAACTAGACATACTTATTACAGAGGAATCAGGAAAAGTATTGGCTGATTGTCTTATTGCTAATATCGTACAACATCATCGAATAATAAAAAAGGTAAAGATAGTGATGTGTTTCTTGCAAAGTTTTTTTTTCTCTGTTTTAGAGTTCCAATTACACTTTATATATTTCCAAAGAGCCTGGTGCCTATTTGATTCCAATTGTTGGTGAGAATACATCCACTGAGCATGCACTTAATGTTGATATTGATGTATCTAAATCGTTAAATATTCGCCATTCTCGCAACACATCAATTACATTTGATTCGATTCCATCGCAGCACCGTCAAATTCACCTTCTAGTCGATTATATCTATAAGAGTGGCGAAAACACACGTTATCGATACACATATTTATGTGCTCATAATGCAGCTGAACGACGACCAACACAACCCAACATAAGTAGAGCAGATGATATACATGCTGCACGACCTATATATCATGGAAAGAAATCTTAGTCTTTGAAAAACCACAGCGCATATTCTCTTTGACATCTATTTTATCGAGTTCTTCAGGTTTTTTTTATTCACCTACGTATATCGGATGATTTGAGTGTCTATAATTCAACAGTTTTCTCTTTGTGATGGATTTGTCCTTCCGCGTCACGCAAGGTCGAAGTAGAGAGAAACATTTTGTATCTATCTTTTTCGTTCCTCCTATGTTGGTATATTTCTATTGCATCCATTCTGTAACTTCGTGATATTAGCTAAAAAGTTTATCAAGCAAGGTAATTACAGCCAAAATTTTTATAATTGACGCGTTCGTATGTATTTAATGAGATCTTTTTTCTATCGACCGAATATTTCAAGGGTGAATCATGTGAAAATTTCGAAGTTCAAGAGAATGTGTCGTTTTCTAATTACAAAACCATTTCAGTTTAGCGTCGATGTCGAAATGAAAATGAGAAATTGTGTATTAGTTTTTGAAGATAGTTCATATCAATCAATTAGCATGATAAATGATCCTTTCCCAAGTTGTATCCGAATTCAAGCCAGTTGTCGTTCCACATCTGTATCCCCCGCTTCCACCATCCGTATGCCAACATAAACGATAAGCGTCATTTGTTGATTCTGTATCACAACTATTTCGTTCTACAGCATCAGAACCATTTACAAAGCCCCATGAATATGAATCAGAATAATACCATCCAACACCATTGGCTATTTGAGTACAATTCTCTATAGTACTACAATCATAAAGAACGTCAGCTCGATTGCCCATTGCTGCTACAGTTAATTTCACAGTATTGACTTGCCGACATCCAAGTAGTAATTTGGTTTTGTTGCATGAAGATAATATTGTAGAAAGACTTAACTGATCCATGGTGTCTGCATACGTATTATTAAAGCATAATGACCATCCACTTGGTAATGAATTTGGATCGAAATCTAGCTGGACTCCACTCTGAGTTAGTGGTACTAAAAAAAGATAAACACGGATACTATTAAAGTATGGAAATATGAATTTCAGACCTGTAGTAATTGATATTGTCGTCGTTGTCGTTGTTGTTGTTTTTTGTATATCTAAATAAAATTGAAATTATTAAAATAACTATAAATTCATTAAAAACCTTGAATATATTGTGTAATTAGAGCACCAAGAGCAATTCCAGCACAAAGTGCACCGACAATAAATCCACATAAAATTGGTTTCCAACATCCTGCCCGAAATCGCTTCGAGATATCTTTGCCACTTTCTTCGTTGGTATTCCACTCACTTGTTTTACTCATTTAGATACAAAATAGGTCGATCGGTTGAAAGGTAGACCTATTTCTATTCGATAAGAATGAAAAATGAACTCAAAAGACGAAGAATACCTTTCAAGTATCAAACAATTGTAAAAGTAAGTTAGAATTTCTTTTTATTTGTAAAAACCCATAGGAATCAATAGAATTGAATCACAAGATTTGTTTTCAATATTGTTAAGTAAAATAATTTAAAACTTATTTTTTTTAGCTCTTCATCTTTATTACATACAAATCAAATACAGGATCAAGATTGTATGTATATCTTGAGAGAAATAAAACGTGCTGCAAGTTCATGTTGAAGAAAATTGAAAAGATTGGAATTGATAGGAAATATTTGCTAACAAGATTTTTGACAAATTGAAGAAAAGAGATAATGAACTCGAGTGTTTTTCTCAAAATATCTTATTGAGATATTCATATATAACAATGAAGGAATAGAATAAGTCAACAAATGTTCTTGAAAACAACAGCTACTAGGATTCATTCTGAGTTATTAGTGCACAATATTGAAAATAATATCACCCTAGGTGGTAATGATACCATCTCGAGTGTCAACTCTAGTGAGCTTTATAGCACATGAAAGCCGGTGAAAATGAAGTTTTTTCGACTTTTTTCCAGCAAAATTTTGTGTGATAGTCTATGAAATACTTCATTTCTCCATGACTTAACTAATATAATCAATGAATGGTGTGACAACCATTAGAGCTCTTTACCGTATGAAGTCGAGATGGATGCAAACACAAGAGTTTCAAATGATTCCGTTTTTGATAAAATATCTTCAATGTGTGTTTTGAGTGCCGCTTCCAGGTAACGGTTGTTACCAACTTTGAATAGGATTTTTCTCCACTTCGTCTTTCACTATTGATCCAATGTGTTCTGGCACATTAAGCTCCAGCGACTTTTCAGGCCAGACATAATTGTTCAAAAATTTAATGTCGTTACCTTGAAACAAATGCTAGATCTTACTCGCATTATAATGCGTGATACTTCATGAGGATCGGTAACTTTTCTTCATTGTTGTAGAAACTGAATACGTTCTTTGTCAAAATCACATCTCGAAAATATTCACCAGCTCGTACGGCTCACCTTTGTCTCTGATCACACAGAGTAATCTCTTGCAAGTGAACATGATGAAAACTCCAATGTATGCTTAGTGGCTGACCATTTCTCGATACTTCTTGCTCTAATTCAATCATTTTGATAATTTGATCTGCGGACGGCTCATGATGGAAGATATTTAGGCGTTTAAGTCCTTTAGGTTCCATCTTTTGGTGACAGGTACACCTTAGTCAGGCATGAACAGCCTCAAGAGGAGATATTGCGTTTTCAAGATGCATACGAAAAGAGACTGAAATGAAAAAATGGTTGTTTTGGGAGAACTGCAGAGTATTCAGACGAATATCTGTTTCGATTTCATTCATTGCTAATGCAATGTGTTCCAGATTTAGAGTCACATCATAAGTTCATCAAAATCGCTTCCTCTTGCTATTTATCAGCCTATAAAATAATCAGAACCTCACACTTCTTGTTTGGTGTCGTTGTATGCTGACATACTATCGATCATCTTTTTCGTATTCTCTGCTAATATATGATCCCACCTGCTCGACTAGTACGACGTTTTCGTATCCTTTGTTTACATTTCCCTAGTTACCCCTCTCTCTTTGTTCTTCTATCTGTCATGCTTGATTTGTGCGATGGAACCTAAAGGACTTAAACACCTAAACATGTTCCGTCGTGAGCCAACGATTAAAAGCTCTTCAGTAGAACCTACTACTCATGAAGAAATGTTAAAATTTTGGGGAATTATCATCGAAATGGGTTTGGTACAAATGCTAAGAGTGGACTATTATTGAAGCGAAAGTAATTTATGTGGTTCCGAAGTTATTCAAAATACCACGTGAAGCGGCAAATTTGATCATTTTTCGAACAATAAGGAAAAACATGAAGATGACGACAAATCGTTCAAGCTAAGACCACTTCTCGATCTGCGACAACTGAGATTTATGTCAGTTTACGTTTCTTATTTAATTATTACTATTGACGAAACGATGGTATCATGAAAAGGTAGACTTCTCCTCAAACCATATATTTCTGATAAATCTCATAAATACGGAGTGAAAATATACAAGGTGGCGAGTACAGCAGGAGATAGTTTGAATCGTATGATTTATGTTGGTAAGTATTGTAAACGTTCTTGAACACATAATTGCTGCAAACGTAACATATCGATAATTTTCTTTTGCATGGTTCACATAGCTACAAAGCCAAAACTACTTCATGAGACCCTTTAGGAAGGTTGAAGCGCGTCGTAGGCTGCTTGACTCACTCTCATGCGCTTACTAAGATAAATAATTTGCAGATTGATTTAGAGATTATTTTGATATTTCACATCGAGAAATGTAGATTTTTAATTGATGAATATAAACAAATTATACTATCTCGAGAGTTTGGATGTGAATGTATACTCTTCATATCCATCCTTCACCTTCAAAATGGTTATTACATTTAAAAAAAAAACAGTCGTTGAGCTTCATCATAGAAATCAGTTAGAAAAATAAGAATAGGGCTCAGCAAGATTCCGACTTGATTTATTTTCAATGAATTCAAACTAAAAGTCTATGTACATGCTTGCAGTTGTTTTCTTCATTCATAGAAAACATGATCTTATTCGAGTTTGAATTTGTGTACTTGTTTTTTTAAATTCGCTCATATAGAGTTTGGATGGCATAACAAATATAATGAAAGTAAGCAGAGGAGGAATACACGAAATAAAATATCCAATTAAAGGTAACCAAACATCATAAGATGAATTCATACAAGTTGCTATAAATGAGAGAATTAAACGTGGAAATGCTAAAAGAACTAAAACAACAGGTGCAATAAGTAGATGAAGATGGTCTTGAATTTGTTCTTTTATAATTTGTCGATATGTTAGTTTTTTTTGAGCTTTTTTTCGTTTTTGACTCGTAAAAAAAATAATAATCAAAGCTGACATTAAATTAAGAACAAATGGAACAAAAAAATGAATTAAATTTATAATTGAATTAAATATACGAAAATTTGATGAATAACTTGCAATACACCAAATACGCTTCTCATTATCTTCTACTGCATCATCATCATTATCATGTAATATTTGTCGATGTATGGGATCATGTATTGCTGTAGTGATTGTCCAAAAAAGAATTAGGATTATTATATATTTTGCCATTTGTTGACTTTTTTCCTTATTAAAACGAACACCTTGAAATGCTGTTAAAGCTCGTTCAGATGCAACACATGCATTTAAATATTGATCCATACAAAGACCAATACGAAGACAAAAATCTAATGTATAACATTGAATATTTAAAAATATTGAATTCGTCATATAGGTCATTTGTGCATGTAAGAAAATACTAAATTTTAATAAGAATATAATTATCGTAAATAAAGTTGTTAATGATGATCCAAGTAGATAAACACTACAACCACTTTTTCGTAATTCACGACTTTTAAAAACCATTAGAGAAAGAATACTATTGATTATACCTAAAATTGTTATAATGATTGTCAATATTAAACTTAATTTTATAATAAATGGTTGACTTGTTAATTTAATATAAGGTTGTATATGATAACCAAGAATTGCATCAAGTGATAAACCAAATAAATGTGAATTGAATTGGCATCGTCTTCCATGAAAACATTTTGGACAAACACATATTGATTTTTTTGGACATTTTAGACCATCTTGAACACATTTTCCACCATTTTCACAATCACTTAAATCTTGACAATTAACTGATGTACGACTATCAAAATTAAAACAATTACTTAAACGTTTATTGGTAAAATTATAGCATAAACAAAAATATGTATCATCATAAAAACAATTCAGATCTGATGCATATTGTTCACATGGAATTTGAAAATATTTTACACGACGAAATGGATGCAATGAAAGAATTGTTTCATTCAAAATTTCACTTACATGTCGACAACGATATGATGGTAGAATGATTTGATTATATGTTTTTATAGACGAATCGTATGAATTTTGAACAAGAACTAAATAATATTTATCCAATAGTTGAACAAATACAATACTAAAAGTGTTTGGCCAATAAACAGAAATTTCTTTTTGATAAAGAAATACTCTCTGTACAACTGAACTATTAGCTACAAAGCGTTCATTTAAAGCTGGTGGACTTATAAAATGAATAATAATCGATTGTGGTAAACTAATATCTTTATGAAATGATAATTTTAAATGTGTTTCAGTTTTTTCACAATTGTTTCCATCAAATCCTTTTCGGCATAAACAATAATAAGTTTTACTTAATTGTAATTGTTTATCCAGAGGTATACATTGACCTTCATTAAGACACAATTTCTCTCCTTCCGAGTCACATGGATTACTATGAAGAAAACAACGTGTACCCCATTTATTGATTGGACAAACACATACAGATTGATTATTAGCCGTTACACCAATACATGATGAATTCGATGAACATTGACAAGTATGAGGAATTGTACAATATTTTCCATACCATCCTTGATGACATTGACAAAATGTTCGATTTTCTCCATCATTTATATAATAATAACAGTGACCATGTTGACATAATTGATCTGAACATGTTTTTATCTGATATATTTTACTTGGAATAGTCAATTGAACAGCAATGCGATTAATAGGTAAGAAACGATATTTAATTGGAATATAAAAACTTCCACGATATGTCAAAGAAATCTTTTCATAAACATCGATATGTATTGAATAATTTTTTGTATAGGAATATTTTGGATGTAATAAATAAATATTATATTTGTTTGAACAATCTTTAAAATAAAAGTATGTATTTTGTTCATATGAATAAATCGTTCGTTCATTATTATCGTTATCAATTAATGAGACTATAAAAGTAAATAATACTCGTCGAGAATCAGAATGAACTTTAAATTGTAAAGTTAAACTAACACGTTGTCGATCATATTGACATGTTTCACCATAATAACTCGGTGGACAAAGACATGCTTCTACTGATGTATTGTTTTTATTAGCTAACCGAACATGTAAAGGAAGTCCACGATGACAACGTTGTTCATTTGAACGAGTAATTGAAAAGG
Source organism: Adineta ricciae (assembly GCA_905250025.1). Classification (NCBI taxonomy): domain Eukaryota; kingdom Metazoa; phylum Rotifera; class Eurotatoria; order Adinetida; family Adinetidae; genus Adineta; species Adineta ricciae. Next base: position 174,664 of record CAJNOJ010000199.1, read on the forward strand.
CACGATCATGTTCTCTTATCATTGCGGTTGTTTTGATTCGTTCAGTTGAATCTTTCTTTGGAAAATTCACGTGTTCGAGTTGAAAATAAGGGTCTTGGAGCTCATAATTTTCCTCAAGTCGAGTGCAAATAAAATGATGTTCGTCCGTATAAATTGATTCATATTTATAATCACAAATAGATTCAATTTTTGAAATATTTTCAAACACAGAACAAAGTTGTTTATCTTCTCCATTTAAACATCGATTATTTTCCATACATAATTCGTGAGAATATATACAAGTATAATTTGTATCATTTTTGCAGTAAAAATTTTTCAATGGTACTGATTCTTTCGATCGACATAGTTTTGGTTCATCAGTAGCACCAACACAATCAATTTGACCATCATTTGCCTTTTCTAACGGTAAACATTCTAATTTAAATGTTTCTGATGAAATACATTGATGATGATTTAATGGACATTTTAGATCTGAATTACAATTGATTTCATCTGCACCATTCCAACAATTCCATTTAGAATTACATCGTGTATAAATATTATTACATTCCCAATAATCACATTCAGTCTCATCTGTTTCCGATTGATTACCAATAAGAACAGGTTGTAAATGTGGATAACCATCACAAATAAAACGATATGGAACATCATTTTTCTGATCATACGATATGCCTATTTCATCTGTACATGTATCTATTGAAGGCGAGTTACAATCACAATTACCATTACCAACCAAATGAATTGAAATACATTTTTTACTTATTATACATTTAAATTGTCCTTTCTTACAAGTATCATTAATTAATGAACAATCTTCATCATCATGATTATTACAATTAACAATGCCATCACATAATTGATTAATAGAAATACATTTTGATGAATTCAAACATTGATACATTTTAGAATTATTACATATTGCTGAATTATTATGAAACATTGTATTACATTGATAAAGTTGTTTATATATTTCGTCAATATAATATGCCACTTTTGAATTCGTATGTTCAGTACTAAAGAATATCGGAAAATCTTCAGGTTTTCGACATGTAAGATTATTAAATGAAATCACTGTTCGATTTGATAAAAATCCATCACAATATCGTTTATCATAACAGATATAATGAGGTGTAAGCATATCATTTGATATAAAAATAGTTTTATGATAAAGAAAATAAATATGTGTATATGCAATAGGTGTTGCTGGGATTAGAAATTGTTCTGGACATGTCATATTGATGATATCAAGAAATGATATATTAAAAGGCTTTTCATTACATGCTGGATCAGATTGTTTTATAATATCGTAATGACATTTGAATGCTAACCAACAATCATTGGTGATTGAACTTGGTGTTTCAATAAATATTTCTGCTGTTAATAACTCGATATTTCTTAATGTAGTTGAACGTGCATGTTTATATCGAATATATTGTATATCTTCGTTATAAAACATTGGATCATAAGTAATAGGTTTGATTAGAATGAGTTTATCAGTATAATATCTATCAGATTCATCAAGACATTCAATATGATCATAGGAATTGTCTTGAAAAAAATCCCTCGGAATACATTGACCATTTTTACATTGATATTCATTCTCATTACACGTATTAAAGTTAAGTTGCCAACAATATTTTTCATCAATGCCTTCATTGAAACAATCAACGATACCATCGCATATCTCATACCAAGCAAGACATATCGATGATAAACCACGATCGCATTTTAAATCTGTATAACACGTGCGAGTTGTTGCTTTGTATTTGTTCTTATAGAATTCATAAACTAATTCACTTAATAGAGCATGAGAAAATCGATATGTATCTAATGAATATTGACATTTTGGTCCAAAATTAGGTAATTTACATTTATAAAATATTGTAGATGGTTCTTTGATTTCGTTCAATTTCATTGAACGTTGATTATAATATTCTTGATAATCTTCAATAAGTTTCATCGACGCTGACCAGAAATACAATTCTTCACTAGTAACACCTTGTTCATAAAGTGCAGCAAAAGTAAATTTTTGATCGTATTCATTTTCGACAACTTGCCATTTTGATGGCCATACAGTTAAACAATATGAAATTGTTTGATATAATCTAAGATTTGCTTCACTACTGGCTGATACATAGAGNACACCTTGTTCATAAAGTGCAGCAAAAGTAAATTTTTGATCGTATTCATTTTCGACAACTTGCCATTTTGATGGCCATACAGTTAAACAATATGAAATTGTTTGATATAATCTAAGATTTGCTTCACTACTGGCTGATACATAGAGACAATCATGTTGTAATGTAGTATAAACTTCATTCTCATTTATCCAATCGGTATGATGAAGATTAAAATGAGGAAGAGCAATAACTACATAGAGTTGAATCGAATAAATTAAATAGTTGATCATCATCTCGACGATGATGGTACGTTTTGAGAATGTGTTTTACAATCGTTTGAAAATTATTGCAGATTCTTCTACTTACAGTGAGTAACTTTTATTGTTCTTTTTTTAAATGAAAGGGATCCTAATATTTATATTTTTCTATGAACATTTGGCTTTTATTAACAATTTCTTTTTTTTCTTCTTCTGCAATTAATCGTAATCAAGTATAAAACAAAATTATGATAGTATAAAAGTGTATTGTTAATCATTTTTATTAATGGAAATTGAAGTATCAATCGTTAAAATTGCGAAAGTACGGTGGTTGTTTCTTTGTTTTGTTTTGTTTTTAAATTCCTTATGGTTTATGTATGATATTTGTTAAAAACGTGTCAATATAAAGAAATTTAGGTGTTCTATGGTTGATTTATGAATAAATTAAACATGACTTTTGAAGAATGCATATGTTTATCTCAAGTTTTTTGTTCATACTGATCACATCCTTTTTTTTGAAATCAACACATAAATATTAACATCTGCTAATGAAGGTTAAAATAATTATCATAAAACTAACGTTAATTTAATAACAAAAATCAGAATCAATAATCATTTCTGTTGATAGTATGAATCATTTATATTCAGATGAACAAAATATAGAGTAATAGCAATGAGTGCAATTTGTTTTTCCGCTTTGCATATATGGGGAAATTATTATATGAAGTGAGAATGTGTTTGATAGGAACTGATTTGTTTGTATCAGGGAAGCAAAAAAGTCACAATAATTAACATTCCTTTATTCGTTTTCTATTGTCTTTTTACTCTATATGACATTAGACCAAAGTATTACTGCGATTATTCTCATTATTTCACGTTAAAAAACAATGTGAACAGCAATGATAAAGACATAAAAATTGATTCTGGTTTGATTAAAAAAACGGTCAACTTTCAAAATAATTGGATTCATCTCATATGGCAAGATAATGACATTATCATATTTAGAATAATAGAATTTTTCATAAAAATCTAGAAATCATGGTTTATAATGACTAGATCGTTAAATATAAATTGTGAAAGATAGTGCCTTCCAAACAATACGACTAATTTACATATTCTCCCAGCTTTCGAAATCGAAATTAACTACAGTTTGTTTTAGGTCTCGTATTGTTCAATGATATCACTATAGTCACTATGAAAAAAATCGTGTCTATCTACGGCTCTTGAATGTGTCTGATCATACTAAAACTTTAAATGAAGTTCGGTGCATTTCAAAATCATGTCTATAAAATATATTCAATATTTGATTGTTTCACAGAGGAAAGAAGATTTTACGATAGAATAATTATTTGTTTTACTTATTTTTCATTATTTTAAATAGTTTATAAAGAATTAAATACAAAAAGCGTACATCGAAATAACTGGTACCTTGTCCGTAGCAGGACATATTACGGTATATTCTTCACAGTAACGAATCTATACTGGCATGACTAGGATACTTGACCGATATCCGTTGTTTTCTGTTGTTCATAAAAATAGACAAGGACTTGTTACGTGAAGAAGTCAAATAAAGTGTGTGTCATCATTTCGCAGGCACTTTTCTTCTCAAGTTCGTTATATTGTTGAAGTATTGTTAAGAATAACGATAGATAATAATCAAGTAGGAAGACATTTTCAATCTATAATCGTCAATTTTATTATTAGTATTTTCTTCAACATTCATAAATAAAAACAAGCACTGATAATGAAACATTAGTGTCTTTTATCAATAAAAAACTTTTGAACACGATGATTGCCGCAATCGACAACATACAGATTGCCTTCTCGATCAAATAATATATCTTCAGGGTCTTTGAGCTGATTTACCATTGATCCGACGCTTTTTCCACTGACAACAATCTTTCCTACTTGGGATCCTTCAGTAAACCGCATTATTCGACTGTTGTCTCTATCAGCCACATAAATATTATTCGAATTATCAACGACAATACCTGTAGTAACGTTCAACAGGTAAACTAAATCATTTGTATTATTATATCCACCAGCAACAACGATACCTTTTGTTGCATTTTTTAACCATTTCATCACACGATGATTGTATGCATCTGATACATAAACTAAATCATTGTTATGATCGACAAAGAAATACATAGGAAACATGTGGTGATAGAGATCATTTCCAGGCCCATTTCCACCTGCAATAACCTCCGGATCAGATTGTCCTTCTTTCCATCGTTTTATTCCCCCACTAAGAGTCTCGGATATATATATATATCCATTATTATCTATCATTATACTGAAACAGTCAGTATTTAAAATCACTGTTGGTTCTTGTACCAAATTATGATGATTTACTTTCAATATTCGACTGTTTCCTGCATCACAAATAATGAGAGAATGGTTTTGTTTATCGATAGCAACATCGGTTGGAGTTTCTAATTGATTTCTTTTATTTCCTTTCCCATCTTTACCTGCAATAAGTTCACCTTGTGAAGCATTCACTTTCCATCGAACAACACGATGATTCATTTCATCAGCAATATAAAGTGTAAGGTCATCGTCTAGATCGAATCCTCGAGGACCATTTAGTTTGTTTAGTTCATTGCCTGATTTATTTCCACCTGCAACAGTAATTCCATGTTGTTTCCATGTAGTATTACCATTAACTAAAATAAAGAAAAACACTTATTCTTTTGAGAATATAAACAATGTTCATCATGATGAAAGTAATTGTAACAATTAAGAAACACAATATTTTGTATATTTATTATAAAGTTATGCGTTCCTACTATCTTCTCTAAAAGAAAATTGTACCTTCTACTATTGGTATAATGGGTTTTGCTTTCTGTTTTGTTAGAAGAACTGCAACAGTGATGACAACCACTGCAATTATTACAATAATTGCAATCACACAAATTATTATATATTTCCGTGTATCTCTTTGAACTTGTGACTTTCTACGAAATAAAGTATCAATTATGTAACTGTAATTATATCGACTATAATAGAACATACGTTGTTGTTGTTTCTGAAGGCGATGATGAAGCAATATCACTTAATTGAACCTAAAAGAAAAGATTTTTTATTAATTTCTTAATGATCTATTCAAAAAAAAGATTACATTATCAGTATTTTTATCAGTTTTCGTCATGACAGATAATCGAATTTGACAATCCAAAAGTTATAAAAAATGTTGAACAATAGGAGAAAAACAAGTTTTTTTCAAGAAAATAAATGTGTGTCAATCTAATGTTGATGTTGAAATGTTTGAAATCAGCACACAACTGTTAAACTAAAAAAATGTAGAGAATTATATATCTTCTCTCATATCCTGTTTTATCGAAACATATTAGCATATGTTAATTATTATCATCTACCACGATGATAAAATATGGATGGTTAGAATATAGATAGATTCGATGTATCAAAGAGGAAATAGTTATTCATTACGTATATCAACAGTGAATATTATGCTGAGCAAAAGATAAATATTCAAATTCAATTTTTGTTCTAAGAGGAACACAATTGGTAGAATAAGCAGATCTGTACCGTAGCATTAGTTTGTTTTTTGCAAATAAGTGCGCATAAGGATGTTTTATTATTCTCATTCTCCCTGGTTTGGTATCTTTTGCTGACAATCACGATTTTCAGCAATCTGTCTTATGTATACCAAAACTAACAGAATGAAGTAGGTTTCTTTAAAATAATGTGTCAATACTTACATAAGGAAAGGGAATAAATTTAGATAATCATAGTACATAGTTTACTTTTGTTGTTTCTTAAAAGCTTTGTTACTAAATAAATTCTCTGTCTTCATCTTCTTTGGGGCTGGTTCATCACCCATTGATCCTTCAATTTCATCAAATGTACCAGGGATATCTAAAGGATTTTAAAAAGCCAAAGCTGGCATATGTCGTCTAAGCAAACAAATGATAAAAGTCGATTCCTCATCAATTATCGAAAAGATTCCAAGCGGTACTGACAGGTTTGAACAAAACAATTTCACGAATTTTACATAGCACAAATCGCGATAGATTTAGATAATTTTGTCGGACTGTTCGTCAATTATAACAAGACGTTACGATACGTAGAAAGTGACGTCGCCACAATATGATTCATTCACGTCTCAAAGATGCTTTCTAACATATGAACTAAATCATTAAAGTTTTACGAAAAAAAAGAATTTAGGGAAGGACAACAGGGAAAGGTAACAGAGCAAAGTCGTTCCCGCAGGACACTAATTACAAGCCTGTATTATAACTACTGTCATCATACTTTACAAGACGAGCTTAGATTTAATGAAAGGTCAAAATGAAGAGAGACCACAAGGATGTGTGTCAACGAGTAGACTTGGATGAATTTCATCCAAATCATCCGTTGGCGCTAAGAAAGCTAGACTAGATGTTCGATGTGCTGTGAATTGTAGATATCCATTCAGAGGAAGCCCTTACTTTGATTAACTCTGAGTTTTAACTCAATATAGCTAAAGTACCAACAGCATGCTACTGAGGAAAGGTTTGAGACATCTGATTAGCGTAGCAGACTGAAAATATGAGTGTATTACTAGAACTTACCAGTGTCTGTCATCCATTTATTTAATACGATACGCATACAAAGACTAACGCGTGACTGAAGCGAAATCCTCGATGGTGTATCAATGCATCAGAAGCTCGCTAAAGTTCGATTTTTTTTGTGTTTTATCTGATACACTTTTTGCAGTACACATAACTCGGATAAAATCCGAAGTTTCCACATTTATCATGTTTCGGATTGGAAAGACGATCAAGTAGTACGATGGAATGTGATTGATAACAAAGAAACGATTGTTGCAGGCGGAAACGGAAAAGGGAGTAGTATAGAAATCGTTAATTCGATTCGAGTTCTGACCTTCTAAACTCCTGCAATATATATCAATACGGCGTACTAAATACCAGACTAGAGCATCCACATAGTCATACACGTCTTCAACGCTTTTGATAATGAAAATAGTGAAAAGAGATTGTTCTATTGGAAAATCAACTATTTTTCATTTAACTGAAGAGAAAGAATTTTTTTAATCATTTCTAGACGACGAAAAACGTGAACTTATTTAAGTTCGACATTGAAAGATTTTGTTATGTAATACAATTTAGTGTACAAGAACTCCATTCTTCACGGGCTTTCGTTTGATATACCAGTCATCATACATCCTATTCAGGAGTGTATCTTTAGCTCCCTTGAATAATAATATTCTTTCACATCCTGTACGTATGCGTACCGAAAACATTCGTCCACAAGCGTTTTAGTAGTGTATATCTAATGTCCATGGAGTTTACAGTAGTTTCACTTCTTTATACATTGTAGTACATCGGTTTCATATTGATGGTGCGTATAAAAAGAGTGTACGATCTCGTTTCAATCTCAGCCACATCCTTAAAATCGTTCAAATTGATCTTTGCCAATTTCAAAATTGCCATCAACCAATATGGATTCGAAATCTGGTTAGAAGCAGCCAAACCATTTTTCAATTATATTTATTCGTTGCTACACGTAAAATCCAATTTATTTTTCTGTTTTACATGGCATTGCCAATGCTTTTCAAAATCAAAATTTGTGTATTGCTAATCTAGGAAAAATATAACTAATCATAATGCTCTTAAAGAAGAACAAGCAATGCCGCAACCATTGTTCACTGCTTGAAACCATGTAAGTACTTATGCACTGTCGTAATGATCGGTGTGAAGCTAGCACCATCGAGCTAGCACCATCAAACTAAGGATTTTCTGAAAACGAATTCCGGTCGATAAAACCGAGTGTATTCGATGCAGAATTTAATTCTGAGTCCAATGGNTTTCGTTCAATTTCATTGAACGTTGATTATAATATTCTTGGTAATCTTCAATAAGTTTCATCGACGCTGACCAGAAATACAATTCTTCACTAGTAACACCTTGTTCATAAAGTGCAGCAAAAGTAAATTTTTGATCGTATTCATTTTCGACAACTTGCCATTTTGATGGCCATACAGTTAAACAATATGAAATTGTTTGATATAATCTAAGATTTGTTTCACTACTGGATGATACATAGAGACAATCATGTTGTAATGTAGTATAAACTTCATTCTCATTTATCCAATCGGTATGATGAAGATTAAAATGAGGAAGAGCAACAACTACATAGAGTTGAATCGAATAGACTAAATAGTTGATCATCATTATCTCGACGGTGATGGTACGTTTTGAGAATGTGTTTTACAATCGTTTGAAAATTATTTCAGATTCTTCTACTTACAGTGAGTAACTTTTATTGTTCTTTTTTTAAATGAAAGTGATCCTAACATTTATATTTTTCTATGAACATTTGGCTTTTATTAACAATTTCTCTTTTTCCTGCAATTAATCATAATCCAGTAAAAAACAAAATTATGATAATATAAAAGTGTATTGTTAATCATTTTAATTAATGGAAATTGAAGTATCAATCGTTAAAATTGCGAAAGTACGGTGGTTGTTCCTTTGTTTTTATTTTTTTTTAATTTCATATGGTTCATGTATGATATTTGTTAAAAACGTGTCAATATAAAGAAATTCAGGTGTTGTATGGTTGATTTATGAATAAGTTAAGCATGACTTTTGAAGAATGCATATGTTTAGCTCAAGTTTTTTGTTCATACTGACATCCTTTTTTTTTAAATCAACACATAAATATTAACATCTGATAATGAAGGTTAAAGTAATTATCATAGAGTTAACTTTAAAATAATAACAAAAATCATAATCAATAATCATTTCTGTTGATAGTATGAATCATTTATGTTCAGATGAACAAAATATAGAGTAATAGCAATGAATGCAATTCGTTTTTTCGCTTTGCATATATGAGGAAATTATTATATGAAGTGAGAATGTGTTTAATAGGAGCTGATTTGTTTGTATCAGGGAAGCGACAAAGTCCCAATAATTAACATTCCTTTATTCGTTTTCTATTGTCTTTTTACTCTATATGACATTAGACCAAAGTACTACTGCGATTATTCTCATTATTTCACGTTGAAAAACAAAGTGAACAGCAATAATAAGACATAAAAATTGATTCTGGTTTGATAAAAATGCGTTCAACTTTCAAAATAATTCGATTCATTTCATATGGCAAGCTAATGACTAGATCGTTAAATATAAATTGTGAAAGATAGTGCCTTCCAAACAATACGACTAATTTCCATCTTCTCCTAGCTTTCGAAATCGAGATTAACTACAGTTTGTTTTAGGCCTCGCATTGTTCAATGATATCACTATAGTCACTATGAAAAAAATCGTGTCTATCTACGGCTCTTGGATGTGCCTGATCATACTGAAACCTTAAAATGAAGTTCGGTGCGTTTCAAAATCATGTCTATAAAATATATTCAATATTTGATTGTTTCACAGAGGAAAGAAGATTTTACGATAGAATAATTATTTGTTTGACTTATTTTTGATTATTTGAAATAGTTTATAAAGAATTAAATACAAAAAACCGTACATCGAAATAACTGGTACCTTGTCCATAGTAGGACATATTATGGTATATTCTGACCTGTAACTCATCTATACTAGCATGATCACGATACTTGACCGATATCCATTGTTTTCTGTTGTTCATACAAATAGACAAGGACTTATTACGTGAAGAAGTCAAATAAAGTGTGTGTCATCATCTCGCAGGCACTTCTCTTCTCAAGTTCGTTATATTGTTGAAGTATTGTTAAGAATAACGCTAGATAATAATCAAGTAGGAAGACATTTTCAATCTATAATCGTCAATTTTATTATTAGTATTTTCTTCAACATTCATAAATAAAAACAGGCGCTGATAATGAAACATTAGCGTTTTTTATCAATAAAAAACTTTTGGACACGATGATTGCCGCAATCGACAACATACAGATTGCCGTCGCGATCAAATAATATATCTTCAGGATTTTTGAGCTGATTTACCATTGATCCGACGCCTTTTCCACTGACAACAATCTGTCCTACTTTGGATCCTTCAGTAAATCGCATTATTCGACTGTTTTCTCTATCAGCCACATAAATATTATTCGAATTATCAACGACGATACCATTAGTAACGTTCAACTGGTAAATTAAGTTATTTGTATTATTATATCCACCAACAACAACGATACCTTTTGTTGCATTTTTCAACCATTTCATCACACGATTATTGTATGCATCTGATACATAAACTGAATCATTGTTATGATCGACAAAGAAATACATAGGAAACATGTGGTGATAGAGATCATTTCCAGGCCCATTCCCACCTGCAATAACCTCCGGATGAGATTGTCCTTCTTTCCATCGTTTTATTCCCCCACTAAAAGTCTCGGATATATATATATATCCATTATTATCTATCATTATACTGAAACAGCTAGTATTTAAAATCGCTGTTGGTTCTTGTGCCAAATTATGATGATTGACTTTCAATATTCGACTGTTTCCTGCATCACAAATAATGAGAGAATGTTTTTGTTTATCGATAACAACATCAGTTGGAGATTCTAATTGATTTGCTTTGTTTCCTTTTCCATCTTTACCTGCAATAAGTTCACCTTTTGAAGCATTCACTTTCCATCGAACAACACGGTGATTCAGTTCATCAGCAATATAAAGTGTAAGGTCATCGTCTAGATCGAATCCTCGAGGACCATTTAGTTTGCTTAGTTCATTGCCTGATTTATTTTCACCTGCAACAGTAATTCCATGTTGCCTCCATGTAGTATTACCATTAACTAAAATAAAGAAAAACAATGTTTTGTATGAAAACAAATATTTCGTATATGTATTATAAATTTATGTGTTCCTACTATATTCTCTAAAAGAAAATTGTACCTTCTACTATTGGTATGATGGGTTTTGTTTTCCTTTTTGTTAGAAGAACTGCAACAGTGATGGCAACCACTGTAATTATTACAATAACTGCAATCACACAAATTATTATATATTTCCGGGTATTTCTTTGAACTTGTAACTTTCTACAAAATATAGTATCAATTATGTAACTGTACTTATATCGACTATAATAGAACATACGCTGTTGTTGTTTTTGGAGGTGATGATGAACCAATATCACTTAATTGAACCTAAAAGAAAAAAATTGTTATTGATTTCTTCATGATCTATTCGAAAAAAGATTACATTATCAGTATTTTTATCAGTTTTCGTCATGACAGATAATCGAATTTGACAATCCAAAAGTTATAAAAAATGTTGAACAATAAGAGAAAAACAAGTTTTTTTCAGGAAAATAAATGGGTGACAATCTAATGTTGATGTTGAAATGTTTGAAATCAGCACACAACTGTTAAACTAAAAAGATGTAGAGAATTATATATCTTTTCTCATATCCTGTTTTATCGGATCACATTAGCATATGTTAACTATCATCTACCACGATGATAAAATATGGATGGTCAGAATATAGACAGATTCGATGTATCAAAGAGGAAATAGTTATTCATTACGTATATCAATAGTGAATATTATGCTGAGCAAAAGATAAATATTCAAACTCAGTTTTTGTTCTAAGAGGAGCACAATTGATAGAATAAGTAGATCTGTGCCATAGCATTAGTTTGTTTTTTTTGCAAATGAGTGCGCATAGGGATGTTTTATTATTCTCATTCTCCCAGACCCGGAATGTTTTGCCGACAATTACGGCTTTTAGCAATCTGTCTTATGTATACCAAAACTAACAGAATGAAGTAGGTTGTTTTTAATAAAGTGTAAATACTTACACAAGCAAAGAGAATAAATTTAGATAATCACAATGCATAGATTCTTTTTAATATATTCTGTCTTCATCTTCTTTTCGCCTCTTTGGAGCTAGTTCATCACCCATTGATCTTTCAATTTCATCAAATGCACCAGGGATCTCTGATTTTAAAAAGCCAAAGCTGGAATATGTCGTATAAGCAAACTAAATTTCTCATGATCTCCATGTTTTTTGGTTGTCCTACATGTTGCACCTCTCTGTGCGCCGAATGACCTAGATGAAAATGGCAATCTTTTCTTTGAACATCTGGAAACTCTGGTTTGGTCGCATTAATTGAAGCTTTTTTCAAGATCAGTTAACACAAACGGTGGATTGAATTCTAAATTATTTTATCTACCAATTCTAGTAGCGTTTTCTTCGCTCGAGAGACAAAACTCAATCTGTCTATTCGAAAACAAAGCAAGCAAGAATATAGAAGAATGATGTAAAGGAGGGCTACCAACCGTACCTCATTTGGGGGTACAGCATCCCATTTCGCTACTTTGCACCCTAAGAATGTTTGTACCCCATTTCTACATTCTTCTATACACTCTTACTCTTATAAACAATACCTATCGCATCTTTTTATTAAAAACTAGACCAATTTTTTTGCTACAACTTCTGACCTGAATTTCGCGTAGAACAGAAATGTAAAGCCACACCCTCAAAATCGCCTAAAAGTGTACGATTTTATCGTTCGTGGGATTTGCTTCAATTGTTAAAGAAATGATTTCGCAAGTTATTTCCAGGATCTACACTTTTCTCAAACTCTTTCGATAAGCTAGTAACAATTAACCGATTACATCACTTTAGTTAAACAAACTGGCCGTATTAAGCTAGCCTGCCTCAGCAGTTAAAAAGGAGTCGATGGCTGTATTACAAGTCAGTAAACAGACTAATGATAAAACTAAAAATATCTATGTTGCTTTGTGGCGATACGAGAAATTCATTATCTGAAGAGTGAACTATGAATAAAGCAGTATCGTTTGTCATTGACTAGTCTTCTCGGCTAACATGCCTCACAACACCGTGGGAATCATAGTCGATCTTGAATCGAATGAACGTCGTGCATTTGAGAAATTTACGAGTAGTGTAGAAATCGTTAATTTGATTCGATTTCTGACCTTCTAAACTTCTACAGTATATATCAATACAGTGTACTAAATACCAGACTAGAGCATCTACATAGTCATACACACACTCAACATCTTTGTTAATGAAAATAGTCAAAAGGGAATGTTGTGTTGGAAAATCGACTATTTCTCTTTTAACTGAAGAAAAAGAACTTTTCAATCATTTTTAGCCGATGAAAAACATGAACTTATGTAAGTTCGACATTGAACGATTTTGGTATGTCATATAATTTAGTGTAAAAGCACTCCATTCTTCATGGGCTTTCATTTAGTATATAAGTCACCACATATCCTGTTCAGAAGTGTATTTTTAGCCCGCCTTGAATAATATTCGTTCAGACCCTGTACATATGCGTACTGAAAACGTTCGTCAACAAGCGTTTTAGTAGTGAATATCTAATGTCCATGAAGTTCACAGTAATTTTACTTCTTTATACATTGTAGTACATCGGTTTCATGTTGACGATGCGTATAAAAAGAGTATACGACCTCCTTTCAATCTCACCCACATCCTCCAAATCGCTCAAACTGATCTTTGCCAGTTTCAAATCTGGATAGAAGCATCCAAACAGTCTTTCAATTATCTCTGTTCGTTGCTATACGTGAAATTCAATTTATTTTTCTCTTTAACATGGCATTGCCAATGTACCTCAAAATCAAAATTTGTGTATTGTTAATCTAGCGAAAAAATATAACTAATTATAATGCTCTCAAAGAAGAACAAGCAATGCTGCAGCGATTGTTCACTGCTTGAAACCATGCAAGCACTTATGCGCTGTCGTAATGTGAGTTCGTCTATTTGCATTTAACAAATAACATTCGATATTCGATTGTTTCTCTCTTCGATGGTAATGTAATCAATACTTCATAACGAAAATTCAGAAGTTGAATATACTTCAGTATTACGTACACATGTATTATTCAAGCGTCACAATACTATCTCCCTACATCGGAAAAATATAGAAGTATTAAATGTAATCAGTAAGTTTTGATTTGTTTGGAGTGGTTGTACTTAGGGTAGTTCAAAAACGGTTAAGGACGTACCTTATTTCCTCAAGTAGCGGCCTAAAAAAGTTTCTTTTTCATCAATAGATAGAGCGTGTTTTATTGTATTTTTCTGTACTATTCGATCTTTACTAAACTGAGTTTTTAACCGTCGCCAAACGCTTGTTTTATAGGAAAAAGAAAGGAAAAAACAGAAAATTTGTTAGAATATCGTAGTGTAAGTTCTTCAAGAGTAGGTATTTTTCATAAATGATTGAATTTAAATAGCTGAATTTTTCGCAGTCTGTAGATATACAATTCTCGATTCGCATGCGAAGACGACTATTCAAAGTCTATTGTCAACAAGTCATGGAATAGATTTCTCCTTTAAAAGCTCAGCTAAAATCTTATAATAATCATGTCAGAAAAATAGATAGCATACGGTTCAATGCATCTTCATCTCCTCTTCTCAGTGGTAAAAACCGCACATGTCCCTCTTGCCTTCATCGAAAGTTATTCCAAAAATATCAACAAGCATTCATGCGCATGCTACCAGGAAATATGAGACAAAAAACAGATAGTATCGAAATTTTAGTATGATGATATCAGTTTAATAGTAACCAAATAGCATAGAAAGATAGAACAAAACACGCTCTATCTATTGCTAAAAAAGATTATTCCTGTTATATCTATGGTTAAGAAAGAAGGCATCTTCCTCAAAGAAATTCACATCGCTTGTACATATGCCGTTACCGTGTTGCGGCGCAAAAATAAAAAAATTTCCACGGTGCCACTACCGTAAGAGTAACTTTAGAAACCGTCGTTGCCACGCCTTTGTTGCTACCTGGAAAATCCTACTATGAATGAAAGCTTTTTTTCAAGATTATTGAATTATTTATAGGATGCACTATAAGAGATCTTTCATGTTTTTTAATTAGAAATACAAATCAACACACAGTATATTTGTGACATTTCACGACTGGTAGAGTATTAACAAAGAATATTTTCTTACCTAGAAATACGGTGGCCATCAATACTGATTCTACGCTGTTTCTAGAGCGTTAGATATTGAACATCCCGAGATAAAAAGCTACCACTTATGCAGTGCTTTCATAAAAACATTCTTTGCGAGAATTCGATGAGAACCAGTTCTCCTGTTTTCTTTGTTAAAACCATGTCTAAACTATAATTGAAGTCCATCATTCCATTCTGCGCTAAAAACTGCATCATGGAAAATTACAAATGTGTTATTGTTCTTCATAAAATATATTGTGTATTCTATGAGTAATGGAGCTTTGCATGACTTCTGACGCGTTTTTTTTCATATTGTCTCTTTTTTTCTTTCCACTTCAACTTAGGAAGAAATAAAACGTGCTCGGATGTGATGAAGTTTTCAGAAAAACAATTTACATAAAAAAAGTTTTTTAAACATTATCGTGAAGCTAGCGCTACAAAACAAAAAAAATTCGACAGAACCTTATTCTCAAATGAATCTTCGTCCATATAAATAAATCGATCAGATATAGAGTTTGATTCTACATCTAATCAATGTTTTTGTACGGACGAAGATTCATTTGAAAATAAGGTTCTATCGATTTCTTGTTTTTTGGCGCTAGCTTCACACTGATGTTTCAAACACATTTCTATGAAAGCACTGCATAAGTGGTAGGTTTCTATTTCGGGATGTTCAGTATCTAACGCTCTAGAAACAGCATAAAAATCAGTATTGATGGCCACCGTATTTCTAGGTAAGAAGATATTCTTTGTTAATACTCTACCAGTCGTGAAATGTCACAAATAGACTGTGTGTTGATTTGTATTTCTAATTAAAAAACATGAGAGATCGCTTATAGTGCATCCTATAGATGACTCAATAATCTCAAAAATGACATATAGGAGCAGCTTTGAAATTAGATTTTTTATGTAGTTTTATTCTCGTATAAGATTATAAAGCAAACAAAAAAATAGGATGTACCTGAGGATAAGTATAAAAGCAAGGATGAATATCGATTAGTCTATACACAATGTGGTCCATAAATAACCCGACGGTAAGAAATTTCAATTTCCTTCGTGACTTGAGCAAACGGGCTGATTTTGTTTAACCAACAATAGAAATATGTTAACACTCTTAATCCATATAAACAAGATCAGAGTGAACCTTTATAAAGTACTAGTAATGATTTCAACAGTGTTATTTTACTTTTTGTTTACTCAAAAAATAAGTACATCCCAGAGCAGGTCAGTATACTCATCAGTTCTTTTGTTCGATAACTCTTCGAAGTTGTGTACGTTTGAGTCCTAACTTTTCCTGCAGAATCACGACTTCAATATCTATGCCATGTTCACAGATGAGACCGACCACTCAAGAAATGGCGAGGAAAACCAAGAGTCCGCCCTGATGATGAGCGTACAGTGATTTTTGAAGAAAAAAATTTAGGATACACTTGTATACTACAAAAACATAACAGAACTCAGTTTGTTGGAGGGTTCGTTAGATCAAAACACATTAAGGATTGTGCACAAGTGAGGGTATAATTCTACTCTTTGAATTACGCATACTGCTCGGATTTCAATCCAGAGTTCCCGCATTTAATACATACTGTACAACCGACTGGTAATAGATTATTGGAAATAATTGATAACGTGGGTATGAGCAAAGACTTCACACGCAACCATTGATTCCAGATAACGTTATTCTGATGTGGCTGAAGTCTAATTAACTATCTATATCAGAAAGAAGACTCTCTTGCAATCGGTTCACAGCGAATAAAATCTGCATTTAGATTCATAAATGCCCATTACTTTTGTTATTATAGATATCGTAATGACTACTATTTCAGCTTATAAAGATGCGTGTAGAAAGTGGATTGGTGTTATTTGGTTAACGCTAGAAGTGAATTTAGTTGCTGGTACTATATTTGGTTTTGCAGCACTTTTCAAAGTATTACCAAAGTATGGTGTCTATAGTCACTACTGTACGTCTGCTTCCAATACAACAGCAGCAGCAGCAGCAGCACTGGTAAACTGTGGTGCTCAGACTCGTGAATATCAAGTATCTTAACAGAATACTTTAGTAATTTAAATAACTGTTTGCTGTTTAGAATGCATTAACGCTAGGAATCGCTTTCTTTGGTTTGCCGTCGGCACTTGTGGGGGGCCTCATTGACAAGCTTGGTTGCCGTTTTACGAAACTCATCGGAGTGTAATTAATGTTACATTTTCTTTCTATTTCATTTGTTTTCAATTTTCAAAGAGTTTTTCATGTTGTGGGATGGTTGGCTCTCGCTTTAGTTCAATCCGGTACTTGAAACAGGAAAGTTCTTATGCATAGTTTGCTGCTCTATTTTTTCTACAGGTCGAGACTATTTACTATACATTCACACTGTGTTCTCATCAATCGGTGGCATAGCTGTTTTAATCTCAACTTTTGCATCTAGCGAATATTTTGCAACATCTCGAGCAGTGATATCAGCGCTATTTGCTGGTGCGACTATATCATCAACAATGTGGTTTTCCATTTTTCAAGTAAATTTGTCAATTCAGGCTTTTTCATGATCGAGTCGTTTGGATATACATAACAAGTTTTGCTCTAAGTGGAACTTGACGCGCGCGATCGATTCCAAAAGGAACGTTTCCAGAGAGCCTTCTCGTTCTGTTTCGTAAACTCAGCAAAACTGCAGAGAAAAGCGCTAAAAAAGCTCAGGTTGTATATAAGTTGGGGCAGATCTGTTTTTGCAACAGGAAAAATAATTCCAACATTCGTTCTCGCTCGATCAGTTCCGTTGACTTCGTTCATCATATTTCAGATGGCTTGTTGTGTGAACAAGAGCGAACGTGAGACAAAAATATCACGAGTAGAATCGATAGACTTCGTCGATTTCTACTTGAAGCCAGTTTAATCAAAGATTAAACGCTAATCTAAGTAAATTATTGCATTCTAACAAAATTTTAGAGATTAATCGATGATGGTCATGCAACCATCGGACATTTATCATATATATGGATGTCATTTGGGGTACTACTGTTTGTCTCTGCATTTTTGTTCCTCGATTGGAAATTCACGTTATGTAAATTACCTTATGGAACTAATGTAACATTTGAAGAAGCACTAACAAAAAGCAACAGTAAGCATCCACTATTGAATCGGATCCATTTCTCTGAACATCTCTCTTTCATCAGCAGACAGAACGGACTCTGAAACGAAGTGGTACATTAAAATTTATCAGCGCACTGGCATTTGGAATCATTTGTTAAGTCCTTTATATATATTGGTAGTTCTCTTTCTGAGCGTATTGCTGCTACCAAGTGTATTGCTGTCTGTTATTTGGTATCCATGGGTACATTACATAACGAATCAAGATACCGTTTTAGGTAATCAATCGTAAATTTGACAAGCACTCCTTGTTAACGAGAATATAGACACAGCAGAATATTTAGTGGATATCATAGTGACACCAGGCTGTAGTATTTCAATGTGACGGATATTGATTTCTAGAAAATTTGTGTTCAACAGTCGTTGTGTTTTATTGCATTGGTTATAGAATTTCCTAACCATTTTTAGTTCCATTATTTTATATTTGATCTGGGCTTATTACAAAAGAAGATATTTTGAACTATTATAGGGAAGTCAATTTCAAAAAAAAGATGCGAACGTTCAACGTACAACATTTTTTGAGAGTTTTATGAACTGAAAATAGATTCATAGAATGATAGACTCTTGAAAAGTGGGTAGAGCAGCTTATATTTTTGCTATAATAAAATCGAATGAGTAAATACTATGATAAGTAATTACTTTTATTTTAGCCAATCAATATACGTTTGCATTTAATGTGTCGACACTCTCAGCACTCGCTATTTGTCCGATCAATGGTTTCATTCTTGGACGCAATGCTATGAAAAGTAAGTAGCATACCATGCGGTTTTTGACAATACTAGATGAAAATAGGTTATATGATTGTTAGTGATTACAAAACTTGAAGGTTTTATCTCGAAAACACAGGGGCTGTTTAGAATTTCCTAAAAATAAGACAGAATTCTAATACTAAGCAACATCTATTTTCAAATGAATTTTCAATGACAAAGAATACCTATGGATATTCTTAAATACATGTAGCTGTTACACCGATGATTCATTTCTTTACAGATAGAAAACAACAACTATTGAACATATTAATAGTCCAGACAATCTCATGGATATCGAATGTTGCACTATGCATTATCTGTATGTTTGTGACATTGAATGTCATCATACCGGCTTTGGTCATAAACTGTATTGCACGTTCAACAATTGTAGCTGGTTCGCAGGCCGTGGTAGCGACTTTGTAAGCTTCTTTTACAAGACACGAATGAGATTTTAAGAGTGTGTATATGTCATTCGTTCATACTCTCCCAAGTGATTCTTTCTAGAATCGATTTCGTATCTATTTAGTTTTCCATCTGAGTATATTGGAAGATTGACTGGTATTATGTGGACAGTAGGAGGTGCAGTAACTTTTATTCAATATGCACTTGTCCTCTTGACCGACGATATATCAAAATCATGGAGGGTGCGCACGTTTTTAAATTTATCTTTGGATATGAAAATTAAAATACCTTTTTTATTAGGCTTGGGTAATTGTGCTGGTATTAGTGATGATCATGTCTTGTCATTTGGTACAGATATTGCTAAAAATATTCAAGAAAGAGCAGCATGAAGTGTCAGACACGAAAATGACTGAAACTCAAACGTAGACCTTTCTTGTGACTACTCATTCTTTGTACTAAAATGATTCATGCTCATATTTTAATGATTCTTATTTAATCGGATCTTTATATTATTCTCTTTTATCAGAAATAAAGAACGAGAGTTGGAGTGAATGCCAAGTCATATTTCCTGAAGATCATTCGGAAACCAGGTTTTTTTGTCAGGAATCGATGATTTCTTTTAGAATCAAAACATGGTAACTAAAATTTATAGAATTATAATAAATGAAATGATATTCCATCATCTAAAATCCTATTATATAATATGTCTTGTGTTGAAGCAATTACTTTTCTAACGTGCCCTTTTTTTTTGTTCAAACTCAACTGGTTTTTGCCATTTTTTACTGTGTGAATGATGTTTGCCAGTAAAGATGTCAATTATCTCGTGAGTTTTATTGTAAATATCATTTTTTCTGTAGTAGAAACTCAAAGTATTTGACTGTTGTTGAATAAAGATGACTGAAAGCACGCACGTGGTCAGTTACCTGCTGATTAATCGCGGATTTTTCAACGATTTTCACGACCTCGGAATCCTTATATATTAGTTTTTTCGAACCCAGAAACGCAACAAAAGAATGATGCACTGATGTCTTTTGCGTATGTGTCATGTGTGTATGCATCATTGCGCCCAAATATGATGACACCGTGGGATCGTTAAAGAAAACGAGCACGCTTCGTTTCAAAAGCTACTGATGAGAACATTTTGACGATTTACATGATATTTTGGAACACTCCTAATATACAGTAATATGACATTCACATTCTCGTTCGACGTATACAATCTGTGTCACTATGTTGCAGCTACCTGCAATACACAACTTTCTGTTGTCGTTGTTGCCTTTTGCAATAGATTAACTGCTGCAGTTTCTTGCCAATTTCAGGTATTGTTCCAAGACAAATGAATGGAAATAAGAATACAACGTAACATTCAAAGAAGAACATGTAGTTTTGTATAAGTTCGAATGAACTGAATGATAAGCCAAATATACTAAATAATTTCGAAGTGGGCCATGGAAATTGAAAACCACTAAAGTTAATGAAAATCAATAAGACTTGAATAATCAATTTTCGTTGCCTTTTCCACTGAAGATGTCCTCTTTGATTCGCTTTTTGTCGTATAAAACGAAAGAAAAGTCCAAAAGTAGAGATATTAATAAGAAGTATTGGAACAATTTGATGAAATAAAAAATCATATTTCGCATATATTGGATCAACAAACATACAAGGTAAATGGACACCGATAACTACTGATTGAAAATCAAGATATTCACAAAATGGATAAAAAGTAATTAAAGCATAATAAATAAAACAATAGAGAGAAAGAAATGCTAATGGTATGTAATGTAGAAGAATTCGTCTTCTTTTATTTAATAACCATCGACTATGAAAAATAAGTATGTGTCTTTCGATAGTACACCAAGCAAAAATAATCGCTTCTGATGTAAATAATCCAAAAGTAATGTATGACCAAAGTTGAGAGTATGGACGTGTTGGATTCCAATGACCGTTGCGTCTATAGTAATAGATTATAAGTGGAAAACTAGTACATTCCATAATCAAATCGACTAAGAGAATAACTATAATAGCATGATAATTTAATGAATAACGAAGAATTCGATTTGATAGGAGATGATATAGAGTGAATAAACAGAAAGGTAATGATACGATATTTGAAATAAGATAGATCCAAAATCGAATAGGATATGGAAGAGGAAACTGTTCATAATATAAAAGTGTTGTATTACTCAAACTATCGGTCATACTATTTGTTATTGGGGGAAAAATACGATTGACTTCTATACAATGGAAAATGTTCCCGAAGATAGTTTATATATATATCTATATTTCAACTCGCTTACTAAATTAATCTAGCGTCATGAATATTAATGCGATTTTTATGATAATCAACATATACTTTACTAACGCTTGGATTATCATCATCATTTTAGAGAAAAAATGTCAATTTAACCATGAAATTCAAATTTTATCTTTCACAATATAAGCATTTAGTTATGCGTGTTAGTTAACATTCTGCATACATATTCAAACTAACTATTGCTCAATCAGCTCTTCTTATTTGTTGTGAAATGGGCGGTGAAGATTTGAAATAAAACCACATTCACATTTAAATTTTAGAAATAAGATAAATTCAAAGTCGCAAAATATGTCTAATTGGAAGCTATTCATAAGCCAAAGGTGTTTCTTCAAGGATAGAATTTTTCATGTGCTTTTTCATTCGATAGAATATTTCTAACGATCCATTCTTGTGTCGGAAGAGAATTTTTCAGTGCGTAAATAATGTTGGATAAAAAATGTTAATATACTTTTTATGGCGATTAACATGACTTTTATTTACACTTCAATTAACTCGATCATGTTTCATGGTAATTATCTCGGAAAATGAATCGATTTACTGTATGTCATGGTGGGTGTGCTCATCTGTCTACAGGTAGTTCAATGTAGAATCGTTTATAATGGAGACGCCTAATAAATATAATAAATGATTCATTATCTGAATACAAATAAAGATGTTTCCTGAATGAAATGTGAAGGTAAAAAGTTGTCGTCTGTTCTTACATATTCACATAAATATTTGCGTCAGAATTAAAAATAAGGAAGAAATGCATTACTCCAAGCCACTCTATCTGTGCTCAGCTTCGCTAAAGTTGAAATTCAAATTTCGCAAAATAAAATGTGATCAGTTTATAGAGCATGAAACACTAGATGTCAAATAGTTGTATTACTAAGCTTTTTTGTAGTACATAGACAAAGGTTTCTAGCAAACGCTCTACAATGATTTATGGAACAGTTAGAGTGCGAGGAGAATCAGAAATCAGTGGGCTTTCTACTAAAAGATCAAATAAATTATTATCGGTTTCTATAGTTAAAATATACTCTGTCTGCAAACTTTGGCCGAAAAACGGATGAGTGCGTTACTAATTAGAGATTTTTTAAAGTTTGTTCTATTAATGTGTACTATAACCTAAAAGAACAGTATTTATACTTACCCAGGTCGAGCGTTCCAGCCGCCGGAACCGGCACGGAACCGAGACGGAAAACATCGGAAATCGATACAATTCTGCAGGTTCCGTCTCGGAAAACAGCTGGATAGCACCGGATATTCGCCGGTTCTTTGCCGCC
>CAJNOJ010000200.1:0-196197 GCA_905250025.1 Adineta ricciae
ATTTGTTTGGATCGATTGGCAATGTAGAAGTCGAAAACAAAGTAGATCGTGAACTGAAATGCACCGCTAGACAATATGATCTCGAGAGTGAGAAAAGGCCAAGCGTCTTCAAATGGCTGAAGAATAAAATATGTCACGCATTGATTGTTGCCTCGTCATAATCGAAATGAGATTGTGATTGCAGCGATGCATTTTTAGTCGAAACAACACTAATGGCTAGAATCGATTGTAAACGACTTTCTTCAGTAACAGAGTAACGTTCACGTGAGAGCAACCGCCACATTGCGATCCGCTGAGTTTCTGCTCGATGTTATGCTGATTCGATAGGCTTCAGTCCTATACGACATTTGCATTTTATCATGCAGCACTTTGCTCTCATACTCCTATTCATCTTCATTCGTTTTCTATGACTTAGTGATTTTTCTTCGAGAAAAAAATCATCAAGTTTCATTTTACCATTACTTCTTCATAAATCGAATCGAATCGAATGGAATGCAATGGAATATTTTATAAACTGTAATGTGTCTTATCAAATTAAGTAGGGACAGAGAGAGAGAAAATGCGTTGAATTGCAACAATCTCTTGTCGTGCACTGTCATCTGAATACAAGTTTATATAAAGATTGCTCTTAGTTGGAATAGAGTCATGCGATATCGTTCTAAATAAATATGTTAATTCTTTAGCACGTCTATAATTCGAATATTTTAGAGTCAGATATAACATTTCATCTTAAATTGCTTTGGTATTCTTGATTTATTCTAGATTGCTATTTATTAAATAAGGATCGTAACCTGAATGACGAAGTTGAATTCGATAATTTCAGTGATCATCGAAACTACGATGAATGTTCTCTGTATATTGTAGGAAAGGTATTTTAATAAAACTTTGTTATTGAGTTTCTTTGTTTTGGATTTATGGGAATAATCAATATTTGATCGTAAAAGTCTGGCCAATCATATTGAGGGCAAAAAATGCCTACGTAACCTTGTAGTGAAAGACATTTTTGAAAATAAAAGAAACTCGATACTTATTGTTTACATAAAAATCATATAGAGAATCGAGAGGAACAGCCGCCGTCAATTCTTCCATAAAGACATGATTTTTTCGCTGCCACGTTCTTACTCATTCGTTTTATTGCCCATTGTACACTGTGTGAAATAACATAGACATCAAATCGCGTCGCATACAAAACAGCATTCAATTCTCATTCGAAGGCAAACAACAGCGATGATGAAGTACTGTTGAAATGCAATTCAATTCTCTGCATAAAATTGTGATCATAGTAATCAGGTAAATACGAAATCAGTCGACAAGATTTTTACCAAAGTCGTTTAGTATTCATAAAAAAGCAGAAAACCAGCTGTTATATCAAAATTTAATTGATTACTTCAGTTTGTATGTGTGTGTGTAATGACACGAATGATAGGAATGAGAATTTATTGGTGTTCTTTACATATTTTGTTTCTTTCAATCGTTTCATGCCAAATTACTCCAGATATAACTGAACCACGAATAACATCGATTGTTCCAATTAATTCCACAGCATTAACTGTTAACTGGCAGTTCGCTGATACGTCAATTGATCGATCAGATTTAATAAGAATTTCAATTGATTTTCACGAGTATTATTATACTTACAATCGAACATATTCAGGAACGAATTACACGTTTGTATCAACAAACAAGACAATAACAAGTATAACGAAAAATTTCGAATTAGTAAACGCTTATTATTATGTTTGTTTCTCATCCAATTCAACCGTAACTAACGTCAGTATATATTTGGCAATTACGAACAATTGTATTTTAGCTCGAACATGTTCACGTTCGAATACAACATGTTCAGGACCATCATCAGTTCTTATATCATCGATCAACATGTCTCCTACTGCATTTTTAATCTCATTTCTTTGGCCGAATGATTTACCATATAAGCCAATTTCTTTTACGACCCACTTGATCAATAATAATCAATCAGGCACACCACTGAGTGTCATACAAAATTCGACGTATACAAATCGATCCTATCTATTTAGTGGCCTCACGTCGAGTACAGTTTATACTGTGAACACAAGCTTTAGCTATAGTACACTTTACAATGTTACAAAAACGAATACGAGTACTTTGATAGTAACAACATCTTCCTCAGCAAGAATGTTTTATACCGGTGTTGTACATTTCTTCTCGGTGATAATGTTCGTCTTATTCTTCTAGAAATAAAATCTTCTTCGAAAAGATGAATATTTGTTTGTTCTCTATTTATTTAATTAAACCTTATTTTCATAAAAAGTTCTTCTTGAGCAAGAAATGAATAGTTTGATCTTTATCGAAAGTTTTATTTTGTTTGTTGGTTATGAAGAACAGATCAATAAACAAATGAAACAATATCTAAGAATTCATAGTTCATTCATATTGAATAAGACGGAATGTTGTTAAATACCGTGTCTACAAGAAGAATGATTCATAAATTTCTTGTTATTGCAAGGCAACACCAGAAACCTACGATTAACTTTGTTTTTTTGCTGCAATATTCGATGAATTGATGTAATGATAAAGAATAATCAATAAAAACACCAAAACATTGAGAATATTAGCAATAATTGCCAATTGCACGTCAGAAATCATGACTGTTGATCGAATAGAATATGATATTGTTTTCGAATCTAAAATACAACTAAATTATGCCATACAATTCTTTTCATTCTCAACACCATCAGAAGAAACTTCTCAAAAAAATTTATTCAATGCTTTTTTTTAAATGTTTGTTTGTCCACGAGTGGATTTGTCCTTTCCCTATTGGCGCATGTTCTACCAATCGTAAAGAATGGTTACCAGGACGTCGTAAGTTATCACTGTAAACGATCAACATAATTATGAATATGGTCTCACCCGCAAAATAAATGATCCCTGCCTGTTTTGAATATGCGCATCTCCTACGAATAATAATTACCAATAAGAAGTACGAAGATAAGATATACACATAGATATGTACATGAAAAAAGAAATTAAGTTTGAAATAAATGTAGAAGATTTTTTGTACGAGGCAAAAAAGCAGAACAAGGTCGTGGTTCGATTTCTCCAGAATGAAATATAATGACCCGAAGTGAATGTGTGTGCGAAAGAATCAAATTGAGATCGACTTGGTTGAGTGACTTTCGCCTAGCATAAAGATATATAAGTGCCTGTAGATCAGTGGTTTCTGTACTACAGACGAACTTTCTATTCGCAGTGAATCGTTATACACAAAAATTTTCAAATGGCGACCACCGATGCTGCTTTCAATCAAGCAGACGCCAATCATGATGGTACATTGTCTCGAGACGAATTTAAAGATTTTCTAGTACGAAATTCTGTTAGTGGAAGTACGACAACAAATTATCCTGTCAGTACGGATTATAGTGATATTGATACTACTGGTGGATATGGCTCGACAGTCTATCGATCATCAGTATATGGAACATCTACAGGTGGTACTAGTGGTGATGCGGCTGGTTTAGGACTTGATTTAGGTTATACTGGTTCTAACTATGGAGCTGCTACATATGAATCGGCATCGTTTCGTTCATCTGTTGGTGGTAGTGATACATCGAACTACAATATCGTTGGAACGGGCGCAGTCTCAGGTGCGGATGCAGTGTCAACTACTTTTTCATCGGAATCACAAACATCATCCGTTCAGCACTATGAAACTGATGAGCAAGGCAATTTTAAAGATGCAAATCCACAAATTGTGCGCCGTCCAGCTATCGAGGGGCCTGTGACTCTTACACAAAACATCAGAGTTCGATTCCTTCAACCACCACCTGTGCCACCACCAGGCGTAAGATCGTTTTTCAATATATGTAGGAATTATTTCATCGGTGTATTTTTTTTCAAAATTTCGTTCTAGCCATTGATTATCAAAGAAGTGCGACCACCACAACCACCCCCACCACAGCCACTGCGTGTTCGTCAACAAGCACCTCCGCTTCCACAACAACCACCACTTGTTTTACGTGAGCGGCCACCACCGGCACCGGCAGTTGTTGCTTCTCAAACAGGTAGAGGTCAATAAGAAAAGTATTGACAGTCGTCATCGTTTCAATGTATAATTTTTAGTTATACGAAATCTTGCAGCTATTGCAGTTCCACCACGATCAGTTGTTATTGAGCGTTTGCCGCCCGCTCCACCAAAACCTCGTAAGTGTTCTTTTTATGTTTTTCCAATCAAGCAATGTCTAACATTATGTTTATGATGATCAGGGGACATCATCATTGAGCGTTGGGTTCCCTACGGGCCACAACCCGAACGAAAAACGATCGTTCAGCGAGCGGAAGCAGCGATAGTCTATCCCAAACCGCGTAACATGATCATACAATATGAAGCACCACAAGTTCGAGTCATTCGCCAATTTGAACGTCTCGGAGTCACACCGGCTAATCCACAAGAGTATATTCAACGTTACGGAGCTACCCTTTTCGATGCTCATACGTTATTACAACAAGCTCGTGCTGCTGGCGTCGTTGAAGATATTGTAAGTAGCCCACGGTTTTGAATTTGCTCGTAAATATATTGAATATTTGATTTAGTCACCACCAGCAGCATCAGCTTCAGCTATATCAGGTTCATCTGATTTCTCTTCGACAGAAAGAGCAAGCATAATCAACTACGACAATCTCAATCGTGGTAGTATTGACATAGGCAGAATCAGCAGCGCGGGCGGTGCAGGCCGTTCTTCATACTATGAATCATCATCGTACAGATCGACTGGTGACGTTGCAGGATTAGGTGCTGGTGGAAGAAGCTCAACAATTTACGAGTCATCGTATAAAACATCTACAGCAGGTGATGTAGGTGATGCATTATTCAATGCTGTTGATACAAATAACGATGGCGTTATATCACAGGCAGAATTTCGCAATGCTGGACTTTAGATGAGATAAAGATAAATAAATCAAATTCGCTTTTCTTTCTCTTGATAAACCACATTGAAATTATTTTTGTCTTTTTTTACTAATTTTTCAAATACTCTCTTGACACTATTTGTAGCATAATATGAATAAAACTAGTTTTCAGAAATCACATGTACATCGAATGTTCAGATGTTCTTTCTTTCGTTGTTCTTTTTCTTTATTGAGGGAAAGGAAAGCAAAAATGTGAAACAAGAATTTGATGTAATTTGATCTATACATTTGCAAATGTAATGTCAAGCAAAGGAAATGAAAAAAAAAATGAATGTAAAAGATATAATCAAGGAGAAAAGAAGAGCGAAGCAGAACGAATGTGTGACATATGAAAAAAATTGTCCTTGTTCTTCTAACAAGGGCTTTGTTACGGAATAGAAAGTCAGGTTTTTTCTCTGTTTATGAACTAATCAAATCAGTTGACACTTCGATTAAGAGAAAAATTAATTCATCTAAACAAAAGATTTGCATTGACATTTTTGAAAAGATTAAAATAATCGATCATTCAACGTACTGGAGTTGTGAACCAAGAAATTGACGGAATTCATTTGGATCAATTAGACCGTCTTTATTGAGATCAGCAGCGTTAAACGCAGCATTAGCTAAATCTATATTACTACCATTTGAGCCACTGTAACTCTGATAACCCGAGGCACTTGCGTCACCATGAAGAGTACCGTTATTGCCACCCGTAGCGCTAGTACTAGCACCCTGTGATGAATACGAACCTGCTTCGTATGAGGCACTAAAACCTCCGGATGTTCCATTTTGGCCGGTTTCAAAACCTGAAAATTCTGCACTTCCTGTTTGTCCACCATAGCCTGATGAATCAAAGGATGCTGGCGAACCGATTCCAGTACTTTCAGCACCTGGCGTAGCACTACCGTATTCGTTATTAAACGTTGCTGATGATGTTCCTCCAACACCAGCAAGGTTGGTTGGTGGCGACTAAAATCCAATGAATCATGTGATACGAATACAGAACGTCGATGACTTACAATATCTTCAATGACACCAGCAGCACGAGCTTGTTGCACCAATGTTTGTGAATCGTACAATGACGTACCGTAACGCTGAACGTATTCTTGTGGGTTTTCTGGCGTAACACCAAGACGTTGAAACTGTCGAACAATGCGAACTTGAGGAGCTTCATATTGAATAATGACATTGCGTGGTTTTGGATATGGTTTGGGCTCTTCGGCACGTTGGACAATTGTTTTTCGATTTGCTAGGACATTGTATGGGATCCAACGTTCAATGATGATATCCCCTATCGTCGAACATAGTTTAATCAAATCAGTAGATAAAAATAGAGTAACTTACGTGGTTTCGGTGGAGTTGGAGGTAAACGTTCGATGATGACTGATCTGGGAGGGAGTGGGAGAGGTGGAAGTTTTCGTATAACTAAAAAGAGACAATATTACGAAGATGAGTATCTTTGTTATTCTATTACCAGTTTGAGCTCCTGTTTGGGTGGGGATTGGAGGAGGTTTTTCACGTAGAATAAGTGGAGGCGGGGTAGGACGAGTTGGAGCCCGTTGACGAACAACCAACGGTGGCGGCGGTGGCGGTTGGGGCGGTCGCACTTCTTTAATGATCAATGGCTAAAAAGAACCGAACTGTCTATACAGCATGTACGACAAAGACAACAACTTACGCCTGGTGGTGGAATAGCTGGTGGTTGAAGGAATCGAATTTTGATATTCTGAGTGTAGGTTATTTGTTCACCTTGTGCGGGCCGGCGAATAATTTGTGGATTAGGATCTTGATAAAGACCTTGTGCATTGGTGGCGTATTGTTGAATTTGTTGTTGACTATTGCCACCATCGAACGATGATGTTGAAATATCTCCTGCAGTTCCTACTGTTCTTTCAGCAACTGAATTACCTTCCGCGTCGAACGTTAGACCACCATTGCCGTTACCAGCACCTACTACACTTCCACCGCCCGTTGATGAGGCAAATGATGTTTGATCGAAGGAATTGAAAGTTGTATTAGCATCGATATTACCAGCACCATTGAGCGTGCCTCCGCCTAAATCACCAACGCCATTATAACCATCAGCAACACCACTGTATCCTTCGGCAACGTTATTATAGCCACCAGTACTGTTGTTTCCATCTAAATAACCTCCTGATGAAGAAGAATCGTAGTATCTTCCAGAATACTGCCCAGCATCACTTAGATTACCAGTATAAATCGATGCACCAGGTCCAAGATTTTGACTAATAAGATTGCGGAATTCATTCAAATCAAGTCGTTGATCTTTATTAAGATCTAATAAAGAAATATTTGGTTAACATATTTATAGACAGAGAGAAAGAAAACAAATTTCAAAAAGTATTTTCAATAAAATCGAAAAAAAATCAATCAATACCTGCTTGATCAAATATCTCATCGGCCATATTGTTACGAAGAATTGCCTATCTGGTAAGAAGTACAAGACTGAATATCATTTCGTTGTCATTTTAAATACTGTTACAAAAATCAGTCAAGCAAACCACACCATACAAGGCCATTTTTGTCCATCTCCATCCTTATACAGTAAGTTATTTTGGTAACGGTTCTTCTTCAAACTTTCATTTTCTCTCTTCGTCCGTATCTCTCTCTCTCTCTCTCTCTCTCTCTCTTCTTCATTCACATACGAGAACTACGGTATCTATATTCATATGCACAAAGTAAAAAAAATTTTTTTTTCGTTTTGCTCTTCATGTTTACGCCAGCTGATTCTTTTGATGCGACAGGCGTCATCACCTTCCTTTTTGTCATTGTCGTAACATCAGGGATGCCTAAACAACTGAAAACTATCAAGGAAACTCGAAGACAATGTCCTTTTCATTGGTTATCAAGCGAAACACTGTCTTATTGACTTTCTATGTCCATACTTTTATCATTGTTCCTATGCTTATTAGACTGTCTGGTTCGTTAATTGCTTTTAATTGATACTCTATCCTGTTGATATTGAAATAAACGTTGATCAAACACTCGATGTACATAGTAAAAGTCGAGTTTATCAAACGAAATCAAACAACTATTCGAGATAGTTCAAGGTTTGAAAGAAATCTTTATCAAATGTCTATTTCCAATCAAGAAACCATTCTACTAGATCATGATCATCAGATCAGATCATATATTGATTATCATTAGTCGTAATCAATCGAAATGTGAAATTCAGATGTACTAGAGAGACAAAAAAGTCATTTCTTTTTCTACCAATTCAAATTTTAAACAAAAGGTCGATTTGGTATGATCAAATACAGAAATTTTCTCATCAGACACTTATGAGCGAATGCGTATTGAAATTACATCATCAATTTATGAATCTGTATATACATATATTATTCAGTCCATTTTATTTTATATAACAACTTCATCTTTTCCAATTTCACTATTTCTATATCAACGATGTTTTAAATAAATAATTTGTTATGTATTAATTGGTATAGCCGTATGCATACGTATCTTCTCGTCTTTCGCAATAACGCGAAGACCGAGAATGCGAACGAACAGCTAATTGTTTGGAGTAATCGATTACATCTTAGAGATATAGTCTTTTGTTATCGCGAGAATAATTGATCTTTAAGTTAAATTTGCTCATCTATTCATTGCATATATCCTCTAGTAACCTTGTTACAATTAGCTAATTCATTTTGATTGATTGTATATTCTTCATTAGTTTTATGACAAATTCATCAGTCGGATTTTTTTCTTTTCATTATAAATGTAATCATTTTTTCTTTCTCTGTACTTTCACTTCTATGACGACGACGACGACGACGATGATGATGATGATGGGAAAAAACTGTCTGTATAATTAACTCTATATGCTCAAGTATTCACAATATGCGTAGATGAACGAGCACGAAGAACACATAGGGTTAATTTTTAATCGGAAACCAAACGAAGAATGTTAGGTGTGTATGTGTCTATGATGTGATTCAGATATGCAATAGATCTCAATTGTGAAAGAAAAGAACACGACGAAAAAGAATGAAAGAAAGTAATAATATAATCAAAGCATTTTTCTTCTCTGTCTGTTTTTCTCTCCCTCTCTCTTTCTGAGAACCTGTGCGACGCTCGAACAAATTCATCTAACAAATAATCATGATGATGAGATGAAGACAAGTGAGTGAAGCATTCCATGTCAAGGTTAACATCACTATAGTCTGGTGCATCGTTTTCTCTTTGAATATTATAATTGATTGTTCAACGACATACGATATTTCAACCTGTAGGATACTTACAATAATGACCAACTAAGCAAAGCTGCTAATCCTTCGTTTAATTGTTCATTTCAACGACGCTGGAAAGACAGACAGACGGACGTGTTTATTTTTCGCATGTCATTTGTCATTATTAACAAGCACGCGACTCTTAACGACTTGTTTGTTCAACGAAAATCAACAATGAATAGGTACTTGTTAGCCAAAACAATGAAAAAAGAAAAGAAATAATCGTTTATTAAGCTAACATGCATCTACACAATTAGTAAGTTAATTCAAACATGTTGAATATAGTTGAAACATATAGGACAAAATGAAACATATGTATGAGTCGTTTTTTGTTTCATCTTGATAACAGGTTTCCGATTAGCTGATTGAACAATTAGCAAAGAGAAAGAATCGATCGGCGTAGGAAATGAACTGAAAAAAGTGGACACTTAACGTTAAATTTTCACGTCAAGTATGTATGGGTACAAAATTGAATTCGTCTGTGTGTGTGTAGAGATCAGAATAAAGACAGAGAACTGATCATTTACGAGGTAAATCGATTAACTATTTCCCGGAAAAATCTTTTTTCGCGTTCTCTTTTGTCTGCCTGTCAAGCACCTGTCTGAAGATGACCTCATTTATTCTATTGCTTATTTGCTTTTCTCTTCTTTCTATATTTCACTTTATCCTTAACCGATGACTAGTTCCAGTGAACGTGCTCATTCAGATCATCGGCTATTGTCTCTCAATGATTTATTCCCTTAGGAGAGAGCAAAAGAGAAAGAGAGAATAAAAGGGGGAGAACAAAAAGAAAGAAGCAAAAGAAAGAAAATCTCAGGAGTATTCATATCGATCGAACTATTTGTACTTCAATCGTCTGGTATGTAGTTTGATGTAATTGTTTTGTATTTTCTTCTTTTTTTTTCCGAAGATAAACGAAACGAATCCTATCAACTGTTAAGTGCAAGTGTGGGCGAGCGATAATTGTTTTCTTGCTTACAAGTCTAGTAATGATTTATCTGACTATTGTTATCAGCGAATAGACGAACAAACAAATGAGTAGAGTAAAGAAGGATTAACATTATGGCTTCTATCTTTTTGTGTCGATTTATTATTGTTAGTCACCTTTCGATAGATTTCTGCGTTCAATCTGACACATTGATGATTAGAATACTGTCGATGATCCTGAACAGACATCATCAGTTACTTGATGATAAGAAGGATAGTGAGAGAGAGCTGTTTATACAAGAGACCGAAAAATAGAGAGCGGAGAGAAGAAAAACAGCAATATAGCGAAGACTACATCATTCAATAATAAAATTTGACAACAATGGTACGTTTATAGCCGCAAGAGACGAAAAGACAGCGCACCAAAGGGAATTAGGAAGTCATTCGATTAATCGATTGAAGTACATCGAGGAGGACTGGACAGACGATAAAAATTGCTTCACGCGTCAGAGGTGATTATTATTTTTGTTTGACAATCAAACCACAGTCTTAACTTACAGCGCATGTTATGATTAGTAACACTACGAAGAGAGCAATGACTGATAGTTTACATGTATTGACTCTTCCTTTTTTCCCTTTTGTTTTCCCTCTGTCTGACCATTATCATCTCATGCTGTTAATATACAAAGTGTCTGTATCTTCTTGTGTTTCACTTGGACACGTTTATTTACTAACCAATTCCTTCTGTACATATATTTTATCTTAATGTGACATAAGATACACATTATAATGCAAAACTAACAGACATAATCAACTCTGTTCAATCGATTTCTATTCATATCAAAGTTAAGTGTACAGGTTTGTCAAATAAAATTCTCGATTATTATCGAAAGAAAAAGTTATATTAACTTTCAATTGTCATTCAATCTTATATATATACACATATGTAGGATGACATCATCATTCGCTAAATAATAAACCATATGACATCTAAAAGCTCTTCTATTTATGACCTTTGCGTGAAAAATCTCGATCCTTCGCATTTTTTTCTATTTCTAGATAATTATTTCTTTAACTCGATTGACGACTATGTCGATATCATTGTCGTCACATGTATACAATTGATTGGAATCAGTTATTGACTTTATTGTTTATTTTATTTTCTTGTAAAATAAATATGGTTAATAGTAATAATGAAGATAATAGTCGTTTGGAATACTTATCACGTTCAGAAAATGAAGATGTTGATTTCTTCTGTGATTTAATTGATGTGGCCTGGTGGAAACGACCGTATTTATTAGCAACAAGATATGGCTCGGTTCTACCAAGATTTCGTTCGAGGATGGCAGTGGAACAGGATAAGAAGAATATCCAAAGTCAAATTTTACATATTCGTCAAGTTCAATCGAATGATTCGGGCGTCTATGAGTGTGAAACGCTCGGAGCAATTCAACAATTTAATTTAACAGTTATAGGTAGGAGCAGAATTCGATTATCATCCCAAAAAAAAAAAGAAAATCCTTGATTAAGTTTGACGATAATTTCTTTTCTGTCTGAAGTATATCCGCTATGTTCTTTTCTTGTTGTTTATTTCTCGAATGGTTTGTAATCAAATGAATTAGTTCGTTTGACGTCCGGATAGATGAATTTGTTGCTTTTTCGATCAAAATGTCAGACACAAAAAAGTGCTTTTATGTCTAATATAATTACTCCTGTCAAGAAAGTCCACGAAGATGTTTGTTCGGTTGAACAAACGATTCTTGATTTTGTATATTATATTGAATTTTCAAGATCAAGTCGACGGTTGCAAGATGTCGATGAAAGCTAGCGCACTCTACAATGGTTGTCTTTTCAGCAGTATTCGACAAGTAAATGAGAGTTCGATTACTCTGCTATTCTCACAACTTTCATCATTTCTCCTTTTCTCTATTGTGCCATTTGATATCCATAATTTATAGTTTGAACGATTGATATTATATCCATCTTCAGACATACAGTAACTATTAGGCAACTTGACTAATCTATATTCATCTAATGTTGATAGAATGAGAGGAATGCGTGTTAGATATTTTTTCTCAAAATCATTTCTGATCCTTTCTTCTGTATAGCTATACATATGATGCTCTAAATGATCGATAGGGCGTCAACACAGACGGAAAAAGAGAGATACAGAAGTTCGATTACATCAAGTGTTCAAATAATAAAACTCTAGTTAGTTCGTTCAACAAGATTGTATTCCTCGTTTGTTCTTTTACGCTTCATTGCACACTCGGAGAATCAATGCAGAATCATTGTTAAAATTCAGTTTGACAACATTGCATATCTAAACAAAAGATTAGCACATCTGTCTCTTGAGATCGGCAAAGATGAATTCCCTTTTCTAACATTCTTTAGCTCTAGCAAGTGTAGAATTCTTTCTGAACATATCAAATCAGTCACCATCACAATTCTTTTTCTATCGATCTGTTCATTTCCATTCTTTTTTTTTATTTAATGTATCGGCTATTGTCCTAGTCCATGAATAGCATCTATCGTTTTCACTACTCATACTTAGTCTATTATTCTTTTCTCGTCCCTTCTTTTTTTCATACGAATCATAATTCTATATTTCCGTTCATTAAATTGTTTCTCATACTCTGGTATTCATTGCCTATGTTATTATAGCCAAAAGAAAAACGTATACATCCATATAAAATGGTACTACCAATACATTTCTCGTTCTTTATTCATTCGCAACTCGGATGTTCAATAATCGGTCTTCGTTTTTCTCTCTCTCTTCTAGTTCGCCCTCTAACTGTGGAACTTGGTGCACAATTAATTATAAATCAAGATTCATCCAGAGATCTTCCATCAAACGCAACAAGTCCTAATCTTATACAACAATCATTAAAACTAAATAACGGTCATATCCATATCCGTGAAAATCAATTGATACGTTTTACATGTGTTGTCGCACGCGCTTTACCAGCTGCAACTCTTCACTTTCCATTCGATATTGATTATCGTGTCGAAAGGAATTCAACGATCGAGAATAACGATAAAACCTATCGAACAATTCTTGTTCTGATCCTTCGAATTAACCGTCCTCTACACAAGCGTACTCTTCATTGTCAAGCAGTTCAAACGCCGAGTATCAAATCCGAACAGCATGCTCCACAATTACGAATTCTCTCCAATACACTACAACTGGATGTTGCTTGTAAGTAGACATGAGAATCAGGAGTAACTCGTCATTTTTAATTTACATACTGTACCATGTCTAGTTTGCTTTTTTAATTGTATTTTACTTGTCAGACTATTGACCGATTCCTTGTCTCATTCAATTTAGGCAACACTCTTCTCCACTTTTTTTCTTCTTCCCTCCTTTATATCACCATTCATTTTGCGCTTGATTGCTTCTGAGACATTTCCACATGGAATAGAAGTGTATGTACACGAGACAAAAAGGAAACATAACTCGAGGGCGAGAATCTGCTTTCTTCTGAGAGTATTAAATAGACTATTGGTATGTTTTCCTCTAAACTATGATTTAGTAATGATGAACAGTATGGGTTCAAATATGATGTAAAAGTCAGCAAATCGTAGGTAGCAGATGCTGGAGAGAGAAAGTTCCCCTCACTTATCGTGACCAATTTTGCGACCAATTAAAATTGACATGTTATTAATCAACAACAGTCTTGATGAGCCGTCTCTCTCCTGTCTTATTCTTTGATATCGCCTACGATTTAGGTTATTAGCTAGTCTGTGTGCAGTTGTACAGTACCATCTTTGAACTATATCTATTACAATGCGGAAAAAGAGAACAGTTATATGATATGTTCTTCTCATCATTATTGGAGATGAGGCCAAGAGAGGAGAGGAGAGAAGAGAAAGCGTAATAGAATCTTTGATGATCTTTATTCTTGAACGTCGTAATCGTTGCTATTCTTCTCATCGGATGAAATAGTTTCATTTTTCTAATTAAGTCTCTTTTTTCTTCAGAAAAAAACTCTATTTATCTAAGTAGGCTATTTGGATTTGATGAGATAAATTCTACTTTCTTTGTTTTGGAAATAATAGAACGAAGAATAGAAAAGGGCAAACAACGAATTATTGTGTCTCGTATTGTTTCTCTGCTTGATTACTGACATTTAAACGTAGCGTATATACGTCTACAGAAGGTTAAGTAGCTGAAACAATATCAGTTGTATAGAAATTCAGTATAAGTGTACAGTCATTCGACTGAATAGTTTCTATCTTGTTTTTCTTCTCGATATAAGTCTTTAAATAGTTAATAATGAAGTCAGCGCTGTTTGTTAATATTATTACACATGTATAATTGTCTAACAGTTATCATTTATGCATGTGTTCGTATGTCAATAAAGAGACGTCTTTGATAATGAAAGAACAAACACAGGAACTTCGAACGGTTAGATATTAATAATAATAATAATATGTTTTCTCTCTTCTAGACAGTCCAATATGTTCGCAAAAGAATTCCTCTCCACCACAATTGTACACGGGTATCAATCGAGCAATTAATTTAACATGTCATATGTCGAATGGAAATCCGACTAAAGTCAATTTTACTTGGCATTTACCGAATGGTAATATTTATCTAGGTTCCTATCTGAATACATCATCAAGTTATATTACATATCTTCCTGCATACACAACTGATTTTGGACAAGTGATTTGTCGAGCACAAAACGAATTAGGTTTATTTGGCGAATGTCATGTTAATATGATCTTAGGAGGTAAGTCAAATTCATTCTGATATGAATGAATTGGATCTGTTTGTTCTAGCTATACCCGATCCAATTCAATCGTGTCATTATACATATATTAATTCAACACTGACCGTCAATTGCGTAGCGGGTTATCATCAAGGTGATGAAGATTTCTTTTGTTATATGTATAAACGGCAATCGAATGGTTCCTATTCGGAACATGCACGTTTGAAAGGTTGGTTGAGTTTGAAGAAAAAATCGGAAAATATGATTTGATTGATATCTTAGGTAATTGTGCATTTATCCTTCCTGATCTTCGGCCTGAATATCATCATGATTTTCTGGTGTTTACAAAAAATAAATATGGAGATAATTTCGATCGAAGTTATTCCATTAAAGTTGGAAAACCCAAAGGTAGATTTGTTTCCATCGAAGAGATAATAAACAGAATGTTTCTTTATTTATAGTTCAAACATTTGCAGAAAAAACGCGTTTTTACTGGCCATATATGATTTTATTGATCCTTGGCGCATGTCTAGGCTCCCTAATTTTAATCTGTTGTTCATATAATAAAATACGGCAAAAGTCACAGAGCAAACGAAAGACAAATGGACACATCGAAAGTAAGTGCATTTCAAGATGTGCACTAGATGACAATGATGTTTTGCTTTCAGGTATGACATATCAAAATCACAATTCAAATGGCAAGATGTCCTTAAGTAAAACGAATACTCGAATTTGATTTCTAGAATAACGTTCTCTTCTTAGTACATGTGAAGCAAAATGGAAATGGAGCAACGTATCCTGTTCGTCCCTATCGATCGAAAGATCATCTTTTATCATACGAATCTTCATCGCTGTATCGAAACAGTACTCAACAGTTTAGAAGCGTCTATTCAGCAGAAGATGATAATTCATCTAATCGACGACATACATTCAAAGAAACTGATCTTGACCATGCAATCAATCCAACACTTGATCCATCTGAACGTATGACTAAAACGTTGCCGAACAATCGTAACCGTTCGATAGTTTCGTCAACAGATTCTTCTCATATCCAATCGAATGACCTTAGTTCTGTTCCATCGACGATGCAACGTCGCTCGAGTTTTCAAGCAGCAACAAAAACGAATCACTTTGAATTATCTTCAACACCTGAATCATTCTATTTTCTTGATAAACAAATAAGTAAATCAACCCAACGTAATCATTATTCACCTGAACAATGTCGAGACAAAGCTCGTCATCAATCTCCTTGTCCTAAACTTGATCAAAGCAGTCATTTGATCGTCGAAAATACAATATTGACTACCCCCAAAGTCGATCAACAAATCAATCACATGAATTCCTTGAATAACTTTCATCGAGAGAATGTTAAAGATACGAAAAAGTTTATTTTGAATAATCATGATCAACATGTAGAACGGCGACGTGATGATGGTATTTTTGTGTAGCTTCTCGTTTTCTCTCCCCAATTTTATTTGTATAAAACCTACATGTGTTTTTTAATTATATGTTGTTTGTTTGCTTTGAGTTTTTTTTAAATAAATACATCGAATTCTAATTTACCTTATCCCTATCATCCACCTTCGGAAACTAGATCAGCGCTCGACTTGCTCAACGAAAACTTCTCGGATGTATTTATAGCCAGTGACACATTCTCCGTAAAGATTTCTTATGCATAGTAATGAAAATTCAACATATAACAAATAAACATATTCTTCCTACGTCAGTGCAAAATCTGCTTTTCTGTTATTTTTAATGGACGTAAATCGACACATGATTGCGTTTTGAATGAAAGAACAGAAGAAAAAAAAATCTCGATCGATTCTTCTTCTCCTGTGTACTCCTTCACGCCGTGTATTTGACGTCTGCATCGACGTTATTGTTTGAACAACACTTGTTAAATTCTAGTTAGTAGTTAAGAGAAATGATAGGCTTTTTTGTTGTGACCTAAAATTCCTAAGTTACAGTAAAACATGCAAACATCGAGTGAGAAACGATTGTGAAAGCCCTCGGCAAGACATTTTCTTGCTCGTGCAGAACATTTCTCAAAGCAGAAGAGATTATTCGAGTCCTTTTTTTTTAATAAACTTATCTGCTGAAAACCTTAGAAATCGAACCCATACATTCTTTTGTTGTTATTCTATGTCTTTGAAAGTAAATGAAATAAAAATGTAAATCATTGCCAATCAATTGTATTGTGTAGCAAACGGAAAAAAGAGAGGAAAAGAGAGAAAGAGAAGTACAAGCAGCGAATCTATTGATATTAAAACAATTGAATTCTATCGAAACACGCATCGATAAATAATCTCCATCAGTTTCTTCTGGTATTATTTATAATCGAATATAAAAAATAACAAGTGCATTGAGCTAGAACAACATCAATATTTGTGTTCGATTGAAGTTGTCCATAAGAGGAAAACAAAACAAATGAGTCGTGCCATGTGAGCTGTTTATAAAACGTCAACTTTCGTTATCATTTATCCTTGTTTAGTCTCACACAACATGTTCATCCAACAATCTATAAACATCAATATGATCCTCATAACGTTTGGAATTTCGAGAAACAATGGCGTACGAAACTCTTATCGTGGTCGCCGATTGGTCGCTGTAAGCTTAACCCCTGTTTCTCTCTTGCGGTTTACTCGAGTTATTTTTTCTTCAATTCAGGCTGTTATGCATGCTTTTGTCCATGTTGTATGGGAAGTAAATTAGCGAAATATAGCGGGGAAAAAACGCTTATCGGTTGTATGCCATGTTCGTTACCTTATCTCCGAACAAAACTGCGAACTGCACGGCGTATTGAAGTTTGTTAATACAGCAAAGAGGAGAGAAAAATGTGTAAAGTCTTCTTTCTTTCGTTTGTCAGGGTTCGTGCTGTGAAGACTATTGTGTGTCACACTATTGTATGCCGTGTACAGCAACTCAAATGGCAAATGAACTTGAATCTCAAGGCCTTTGGGAAGTTGCTAAGACGAATAAGAGTAAACAAGTTCGGATTGATCAT
The DNA here is from genome assembly GCA_905250025.1 of Adineta ricciae. Lineage (NCBI taxonomy): Eukaryota > Metazoa > Rotifera > Eurotatoria > Adinetida > Adinetidae > Adineta > Adineta ricciae. The sequence goes on from CAJNOJ010000200.1 coordinate 17,823, forward strand.
TTCGCTCACTGCAGTGAATAAATGAACTTCTCTTTTTTCCTCACGATGTTTCTAAGTATAACTTGCACAGTTTGGTTGTCAATGAAATTTTCATATTCTTTCATTTCTATTTTGCCGTTCTGTGACTTTTTTATTTTCAATCAATAATTGTCATAGCGATATTTCTCTCTTTTTTATATATGAACGTCGAATCAAAGAAGAAAACAGTATGGCATCGATAAAATAAAAACTTCATTTACGACAGTTTTTTTTTCATCTTCTCTTTCTCCCTCTCTCTGTTCTCTTCGACCCACCTCTCTGAGAGAAGTAACCAAACGATTTGTGTACGTCTCCACAACGACATTTGTTTGTAGACAAAGCGCAACGTCTTCACTGCAGTTTATAAAAGACTAACGCATACACACCTCACAGTACATTCGCAAAGCCGTTCGATTCACCGACATCAATAATCATGAGGTATTGTAATCGACTATCCTTTCTTCCACACTTGACCGTCTATATGTCCATATAGCAATCCAGTTTCCAAACAACCAGGTGGTGGTAGCACAGCCGAATTTTTTCCATACAATAACCAATGGAAAGAAACTCTATTTGGTTCGTTCAAACCATGTCCACGATGTATGTAAACTTCGGAAAATCAGATCGATTTATCTAAATTTCACTTCTTTTAGCGGCCTACGCTTGTCTCTGTGGCCAATGCTTTGTCGGACAATTAGCTGATCGTTTAGGTGAACACTTCATCACATGCTGTATCGTTCCAGGTTCATTATTGGCACTACGAACCAAAGTCCGAACGGTTTACAAAATTGAAGTAATTTTACTCTTAGATTAGATTAGTCAGCTAATTCGAAACGTTGTTTCTCTTTCGTTCATAGGGAACTATGATTAAAGATTGCTTAGCAACATCTTGCTGTGTCGGTCCATGTGCTGCTATGCAAATAGAACACGAACTTAATCATCGTGGTGTTCCAGCGAAACGTGCCAAATAAACGATCTATATATAAAGTTATTTGACACTTATTTTCCTCCTTTTTTACGAGTGAACCGTAAACTATCGAAGTGTGTTTGTACGAGTGTGTTCTATCTTCCAATTTCAAAACGAATTATAAGAATAATAAAACGAACAACAATTACTTATAATATTCTAAATTTAGCTAATAGATCAGTTTTCATCGAGCAAGCGGTTTAATCTGAGCTAAAGTAAACTCGCGATAAGAGAAATCGTGTATTTGTCCACGTCTCGAATCAAAAACTTAATTTCTTTTAGCAATGAAATTCAAGCACTTCACTCAAATGAAAAAAAAGCCGAAGAAGGCCATTGCTTTTTTTTAAAATGTTTTTCTTTCTTTTCTTTTTAAGTATTCATTGTAATATAGGCTTTACTCAAACATCAAACATAACTCAAAGAATTTAAAAATCTCGACGATTAATCATAAGGCTACCGGATGCAAATATACATATCGCCATGCCGACAACTGTTCGCTCTCTCTGCAACGATGAACATCGATTTCCACCGGAGGAAAAATGATTTTTTTTATTTTCTTGAACATTTAAAAAGATGTGGTAACATTGTTATAGATCATCTTGCCGATTATGTATGACGGAAGAGATTCACATGTGAAAAAGGACCAGATGCTTTTCTTGGCAATTCATTGAATAGTTCATCTTTGCTCACATGCGATAAAACAGTTTTCAGCTCGCCACAAGCAGCCTACAGGTCACGAAGAAAACCATTAGGTTGATTCGATGCTTCTCTCGAACTTACCCATATGAGCCCTAAATAAGGAGCAGATGGTTTTAATGGGCGTGAGATGTATTCTGGATGGTATTGGCAAGCGACGAAATACGGATGATCTTTTTCAATAAAAAATTCAAATATAAAGTCTTTTTATTCTAAGGATTCCTTACTTTCTAATTCAAGAATTTCCATACGTTCGTTGTCATCACTTCGGCCTACAAATTTCATTCCAGCACTTTCAAAAGCTTCGATATAAGTTGGATTAACTTCATAACGATGACGATGACGTTCATCAATAGAATTCACATTTCCATACAGTTTTTCTATATAATAGAAATAAATAGAACAAAAGGCTTTAAACAGTAAAGTACTTACTAAGGATACTATCATCATTTACAAAATGAGTTGTTCGTCGACCTAATCTCATTGTTCCTAGAATCAACAGCGAGAAAAACTTGTTAAGAAAGGAGAAAAAAAAGAGAAAAATATTTACCTCCCATCGCTCCTGGATTATGCTCAGGCATTTCGATAACCTTAACAATTAATTAAAACAGAATTCAAAAGAATACAACTTATCACAAACCGTACCACTTGATGTTCACATTTATCAAATTCTGATGAATTGGCATTCTTGTACTGCAGAACGTGTCTGGCAAACTCAATTACAGCGCATTGCAGTCCAAGACAAATACCAAGGAAAGGTTTGCCTTGTGTACGTGCCCATTCAATAGCAGCGATTTTACCTTCGATACCACGTGAGCCAAATCCGCCTGGAACGAGTATACCACTAACACGTAAAAGCCATATTTTAGTCATGGACAAGAAATAATTCCTTACTGAGCACTGCACAACTGTTGCCATGCTTCGTGATATTTAACTGGATCATCCTTTTGCGTATTAGCTTCCAGATCGGTCGCATGAATGAACTAAATTTGCATATAAGAATCATTGGAATAAACAAGCACGCTGAGTCTTACCAAGACTTTCAATTTTCGATTACAAAATAATGCAGCATGATTGAGAGCTTTGAGAACGGATGCGTATGCATCTTCCAACGCTGTATATTTACCAACAAGAGCGATGATGACTTCATCAAGTTGTCGCTCAATACTAAGACGATAAAGAGAAGAATGCAGTTTCTTGTACGTAATGAATAGTTTAATAGAAAAAAAAAGTATCAAGGTCAAAAACTATTTTGCTCATTTTCATAGAAATAAATGTGTAGTTACGCTTGATAGGTTAATGCAACGTAGACGACTACTCTATCTTTCCAGTACAGTAATAAGTCATAATCAAAGGTTATTTTCTATGTGCACAGTCTTGTTTTTCTACAGCCTGACAGTCACATCGACACGTTATTGAATCCAACTGGTGATATGAGTTCTGGTTATGTTCAATATGACCCATACGGATATGGTGTAGCTCAACCAGTGAAAAGTGGAACCGGTCTTGGTTCGTCACTGATGATCATCGCTGGTATAATTGCTGCTGGAATTCTAATTGGCATGGCCTTGGGATTAGGTCTTGGAATTGGCACTGCTGGTCTCGATACTAGTACGAACTTAACATTGGTTACTAATACTACTAATTCATCGGGTTAGTTTAACCATCGGCACGTCTCATTATTATATACATATATGTTTTTTTTCGAATATTTTTCATTGATTGATATAAAACTTACCGTTCGGTCAAATCTCGCCATTTGATCATTAGCGATCGATCGTAGTTTGATTTAGGTATTAAATGTAAACGTGCGGATAGAAAATTGAATACACCATTTTCTTCTAGTAACAGTGGAACACGATAGAGTGTTTTCACATCAGGTACACAGATGACCTTGACAAGAAACATACAGTGTATTCATTCAATTTTGTTTCATAGATTCGCATTTTTACGTGATCTTTTTCAACTTGACAAAACATTGAGATCTTTTCTTTATCGGCTAGGGCCATTGGTGTTGCACATCGACAGATGATCTGCACGAAGAAAAATAGATGCACGTTATTTTTTTTTAGAAGAATTTCACATACAAGATCCGGTGTAAGACCGTAACCACGAAGTTCTTTCACACTATGTTGTGTTGGTTTAGTTTTATGTTCTTTAGTAGAATTTGGCTGGGATAATCAGAAGAAACATTCGTTTTCATCGTGCATCAGAAATGAGACTTACTTGTGGTACGAGACTAACATGAACCAAACAGAAATTTTCTTTCTTTACACGAAATTGAAATTGACGAAATGCTTCTACAAATGACATGCTTTCAATATCACCGATAGTTCCACCAAGCTAAATGAATGAAAATCTTCATCGAAAATATCGTTTCTATCTTCAGTTTTACTTCAATGATACATATATCAGGTTCAGCTTTATCTTCATCAACCGATATTCGTGCGACACGTTCTACCCATTCTTGAATAGCATCAGTAATATGAGGTACAACTGTATGAAAGGTAATCCAAGAAAATCAGTCAGAATCAATAAAAAGATTTTTATTAACCTTGAACTGTTTTTCCCAAATAATCACCTCGACGTTCTTTATCAATTACATATTGATAAATTTTACCAGTTGTTATATTATTATCGCGATGTAATGTCACATCAAGAAATCTTTCGTAATTACCCAAATCTAAATCCACTTCACTAAAGATCAACAAACAACGATTGTCTCTCAATTATCTTAACAAAAGTTTTATTCTTGTCGAAAACAACGATTTTTAATTTTTAATGAGATCATTAGAAAAACATCTGAGCATTACTCAAAGCTGAATACAGTAAATTACAAATGACTTATCTCTGTTTTCAATAGCGTCCTACAATAGACAAAAATCAGAACTACTGCAAATCTTGTTTATATTTTTATTAACTTCAATTTCAGTCGGATCATTCTCAGTCTTGTTAACAAAAAATCAACGTACCCGCCATCATCAAGTACAAATACTTCACCATGCTCATATGGTGAGAATGTACCGGCATCAATGTTAATATATGGATCGATCTAAAACGAAGTGTAACTGTGAAACAGGAAACGACGATGTTCTAAGTACTTTTATTGATGTCACGCGAAATCCATGTGAACGAAGAATAGTGCCGATACTTGATGAGATAATTCCTTTACCAATACCACTGATAACCCCACCGGTTACTAGGATATACTTCATGGGCGATGCCAATGAATTATGACGAGACATATTCTAAAAAAAACAAGAACAGGATTCGACGTTCGCTCATCATTTATCGGACAAGAAAAAACAGATGTAACAAATCATCAGCTCCTTTCGAAATAGTAGAATGCGTAATATTTTACGTTTCAGATCACGCGTTCGAAGAAAAGAAAGAATAAGCATACATTCTAACGTGCGAATATGTTATTGATAAAACGCTGATCCCTGGATGACGACATATATGGACCATCGACATTAACAGAAAGAAGAATACGATGGATTCAAAGATATCAGAAAGAAACTCAACCGAAAGAAAAACGACAAAGAATGTAGTTATGCATCTTGCCGAACACTCATTTCACATAATCTGAGGACAAGTCACATTCGGAGTAGATCACTAGTGTATATGGAATTTTACGACGAAGAAGGTAGAAGGGTATGACAACAAAACGACATTTGTTATTAATAAGATCAGATAGTGTTTTAGTCTCTCTTTTTTCCTTCGCTTGGTTGAGAATCTCTTTTATCTTTCATTATTCATTCAACTTTTTATCATGATTTTATTGTTGTGATGTACAAAAATCTGTTTATTTTTGGAATAATCTAAGAATTAACACACGACATTGAATCCGTATGCTAACCAATAGAACATCCTATTTGTCTTCTGAAATCGATGGTTCAGCATGACTTTTCATATATTGTATTAATATCTTTCGATCTATATCCACATCTGACCAGATTCGAACGCGTGAATGGAAAACTTCTCATAATTTGACTTGTAATGTTGTAATGAATATTCTATTGTTCATTCACAGTGATAATCAATGTTTTACTGATCTTTGCTTAAGAAGTCATGCCATTTTCCAGCTCGATCAAGTGCCGGACGGTCGATTATCTGATCGAATAGTAAATAAGCATGCCAAAATAGAGACAGACGCATTGATGTAAGGAACACAATATTATTTGTAACATTTTTCTAGTTCAACTAATGCAGTTGAAACAGTCTGAAGTATTAAATTGTTTTCGTGCTTGGTTGAATAACTATATTCATCTGATGATAAAAAAAAGGAAGGACGAGAACACGATAAATTTATTCTGTCATTGTAAATGGAAAAACAGACCTTCAGCTGATGATCATCTATGTATTCCGTTCAGTTTGTCGAGAAATTGATGCAACACATGCATTCTAGTCGATCGGTTCCTAACAGTTTTCGCAATTGTCTTACTCATCGTTTGGAGACAGAGAAAGACAGATTTTCAATTAAGACCTAGATCACATCTGATCTTACTGAATGATTCCAAGGAGGTCGTTTTCTATTGGTCCGAATCTCGACCAGCCAATGACTTTCCTTCTCGATGGACATACGCGTAAACTATGGATGCACCATACAGAGAGGATTCACTTTTCTTACCAAGAGTATTCTGGAGTAGGAAATAGCTCGTAAAAGTAGATGCCGTCTTTCTCCAAAAGCGAATGAATATGATAAGAAACAGATTTTTTCGTAGATGACAAGACCCATTTTACTGCGTCAATGTTCATTTCATCATATTTTTTACTTTTTTTCAGTATTTGAACTTTGTCGCATTAAAAAAAGTTAACTGTTCAGATAATGGGTGCTCAAATCAGTAAAGTCGAAGATACAATTCATGATGTCTATAAGAAAACATGGCCACAAGCGTGGTGCGTCTCTAATCCGAAGCGATTCTCTGATTGATATTCATCATTGTTGCTTATTTAGGTATTTGGCTCCATCATTTCTTGCATCGCTCGGTGCTTTAGGTTACGTTGGATATGCTTTTTCTCAAGGAAAACCAACACCTTCATCCCCCAGCGTATCCTTTTTACATTTACTCGGTGTTGCCGGTGGATTCGGTATCAGTTTCTGGATCACTGCCGTACATGGTCAAGATTTCATTTGTCTTTTCGTTATTTTATTAAGTTTCTTTGCTTGCTAGGTCGTGCTGTTCAGCGTATGTTGACGCGTCATGAATTCGCCACAGTACAATCGCATTTATCAACAGTATATTTCTCTTCATCAGCTGTGTTAGCTAGTTTAAGTTTAGGAACGTTCTTACTTCGTCATCCATTCTCAGCCTGGTCCAAAGAAGCAACTCAATTGGTATAGCAAAAGAAAAAAGTTATCTTTCTTCAAGAGTATTTGCTTTGTATAGGGTGCCGCATTAATTGCTGCATTAGTAGCAGCTGAAGTCAACAGTCTTGTTCTCAATCCATTGGTAACAAATTTGATGTTAGACCGAAATAACATCGAATTTTTACAAGCAGCTAAAGTAAGAAAGTCATTATCTATCGAAGTAACACTCAAAATTTGAATCGTCTTACAGACTAGTGATGATATCGATCGATTAGTTCGCAACGATCAAAAATATCGTGGCATTAACAATAAATTCAATCTTTTTCACTCACTATCAATGATTTCAGGTCTTGTCTATCACGGTGTTCAATGGTATCATCTCTATTTCCTTGCTGATCATTGTCTGGTACTTTAAAACAGTCATCAATGAGAAATGATTTTCACGCTTGGCGTTTAGCTCATAGTAAAACTTTTGTCTTGTCCATGTTTTCCTCCTTTTGGATATGATATTTCTCTAGAGAAAACGTTAATAAACTCTGTTTTTCAGATATCATGTCTGAAAGTATTGACCATTCGTTATCGACAAATAACGATGAGGCATTAATGGACGAAGATGAAGTAAATAAATTTACAGCCACTTTAGACGAATTCACGCCAGCGATCCCTGAGAACGTAACAAAGTTTTACATGAGACAGTGTGGACTAGAAACCGATGATGATCGTGTGGTGAAATTACTTTCAGTTTCTGTGCAAAAGTTTATGTCAGGTATAACACAGCAAAGAAAACGATGACGTCTTTCAGTATGCTCCTATTTATAGACATTATTAATGATTGTCATCAATTAAATAAATTACGTCAAAAATCCAGCAATCGACCAACTGCAGCAGAGACAAGTACAGCAGCTACGACAAGTATGGCTAATGCTCAACCATCTACTGTTGAGGCAGCTGCGACAACTGCTGAACAATCTACAAATGCAGCTGGTAATAAAAAGCCAGTTGTGACAACGAATCAAACATTAACACTCCATGATCTAACGCATGTTCTTGATGAATATGGAATCAATGTAAAGAAGACATTTTACTACACATAATGTATATAAGACGAGTTTTTTCCATGTATATGACTAATCTTTTTCTTTTGTTCGTCTAATAAAACAGATGTTTTTTTTTAAAACAGTATACGAAGAAGATACTTTTCACTTTCATAGAGATACTAACTTACTTCATACACTATCTCATATTGTCAAATTGATAAACTAAAGCACATAGATTTAGTTGATGACTAAGTTTTAGCATTGTAAGGCAGAAAAATTGCGAAAGAATACTTGCATGACTCAACATGTTGACTCACATATTGTTTATTTGTCCACGTCGACAATGTAAGGAACGTGGCTTTCCGACTGAACCTATATAACCGAATGTTGCCATAATCGAAAGCATCACTTCTAATTCACTGGTTTCAATCATGTCATATAATTACACTACCGAAGTAGAATTCGATTATCTATTTAAAATCCTAATCATTGGCGACAGTGGTGTCGGGTATGCGTTGAAATTGTTGTAGTAACACTTAAATATGACTATTCGTTCTTTTAGAAAAACTACGATTTTACAACGTTTTGCTCAAGATTATTTCTCGACAGAATATGTCGCCACAATTGGTGTTGGTAAATATTTCATATATGTTTGGGTAACTTATCTCTTTTGATGTTTGTTTTCGTAGATTTTCAAATCAAAACTATCGATGTTGATCAAAAACGCTGTAAACTGCAAGTCTGGGACACAGCTGGTCAAGATCGTTTCAAATGTGTTGTTTCATCATTCTATCGCAATGCCAATGGTGTTATGATCTGCTTTGATTTGACAGATTTAGAAAGTTTTCGTAATGTTGGCAACTGGATTGAAGAAGTAAAACGATACTGTCCTGAACAAACACCTATTTTTCTTGTTGGCACCAAATCTGATTTACAGACACGACGCATGATTCCCTACGAAACAATCAAAGCCTTTGCCCAAGTCAAACAACTCTCGTATTTGGAAACGAGTTCAAAAACAAATGAAAATATCGAACGTTGTTTTTGTGATTTTACAGCAATGTTAGTTGCGCACACAAATCAAATCGAATTGGCACATAAAAAAGAGCCGAAAAAGCCATTGGTCGATCTACGCGAGAGAGGTAAAGTAATCGGAAACAACAATTCCGGTTGCTGGGGTGGCGATAAATGTACAATTTAAATTTATACTTCATCACTGTGAATACATGTGACATAAAAGCTATTTTTCTACGAACTGATTTTTCGTTTTTGTTATCGAACAGTATAATGTTGATATTTCTGTGTGTTTCTTCGTTTTTTTATTATTATTAAATATACAAAATATTCACATGTCTACAATTCACTATTGGGCTGTTAACGATAGTCGGGAAAAGAGCGCAAAACTAATTACAACTAAAATTGTAAATTTGCGTATAGAAAGAAATACTTAACTAAACAAAGTGAGAAAAAAAAACTTCTATAATACACGTTTACATCACAGCGACACTTGTTGGACGTTGAGATACATACGTAGATAAAAGGAGGACGTACATTAGATAATAGATTTTGTAGATATATTATCATCACTCATATCACTATCATCATGAAATTTCAAATAAGGTAACGTGAACCACTTCCATAGTTCATTGGGCCAATAATGTAAATGCAGATTTGCCTGAGGATTTTGATGTTTGATTGTCAAGAAGCCGCAAACAACAATCGCTTCGTTACTACTGAACAGAATTAAAACGTGCCAAATGGCATGCAAATAAGGAAAGGATATGGCGAGCCAAAATGAACAAAACATTCGATCACAGATCCAAATTGTAACTGCAACTACCCACATACCAAAGCAGTGGAGACCGAGGCTTCTGATGCGCGAATTGTCCGAACTAGAACAAATGCTGATTGATACAAATCTTATTATGAGACTTATTTTACCGTTTCAGATGTATTATAATAAAGCCAATCGAAGGTAGACCAAGAATCATCAGAGCAAATGCATTGGCGTATGGATAAACAAATGATAAACACGTAATTATAACTGCAAAGACCACACATGTGTACACAAATCGATGTCTAAATACAAACAAGTGGCAATTAAAACTATATGCAGGATAGAGAACCTACCGTTGAACACGAAATGACTGAGGTAAATAAATACTTGGCAGAAACAATGCATAACCAGCCGTCAGTACCCAAAGGATTGATATTTCATCGACCAGTTGTCCAACCTAGACAGAAATGATTATTCCTTTTTTTTTTTCGTCCAAACTCTCGTCGATGAACATACGAGACTTAAGGTGGCATGAAAATAAACTGAACCGACACCGATGATAATCAACAGAATCCATAAGATCATAATACCATTGGCTACTCGTTTCGAGTACGGTCGAAAGAGAAAGATCATAACTGGTGGTACCAAAAAGAAGAATATGTTGGAGATCTTAACGAAAGAAAAAAAAGTTTATACTAACACTTGCCTTCAATTTGAATCTATTCGAGATGAAAAACAACTCCCTCGTCAAACGAATCGACCTATTCGATCATTAAAATAGCAAGCAGGAGAAATGGAAACAAATGAGCATGCATTCATATATGTAAATATAGAGCAAATTCCAGAAATAGAATTAAACGGAAAACAAGACGTCGTGTTACCTTTCAACCGAATGATTTAGTCTGTTAGCCTGCAATATAAATATATTTATAAAAAAAACATTGCTTGAGTGAATTAATAAAAAGCCTTTTGTTAGTTGACTGCTATCCATGCTGGATGAGTAATGATCGTTTCGGTTCAGTACTTACTGTGTTCCAAAATTCAGCTATGTGAGAGCTAACGACATAGTTTGGCTCACACCAATCAACTTTACTTGATCCAAGTTGAAATGGATTTTCATTAGTAGGAGTCGAATCGAGTTTTGACTGTAATGTGGTTAAATACATCTTGAATCTGAAATAAAAGATGGAGGAATGAGCAACGATGAGCTAATAAAGAAAATCGTTTTCGTTTTATCTATCCCATTTTATTTGTTTGATGATAATTTTCATAGGAAAAACAAAGCAAAAACAATGAAGCAAAGACATTTTTTGCTATATTGTTATTTAGTTGTTGATTGAATGGGATGAATTTTTCTGTTCTCATTTCTTGCGCTTGGTTTTGCTTCTAAACGCTTGATTTATTGAAAACCAGCTCGTCGAGCATATCCCTCCTGTTGTCGATTGTGACCACCACGTTGATTTCCACCTTGTTGGTTTTGCTGGTCGTTGCTTTCTTGTACACCAACATTAGGTAAACTTTTGAAGTCGAATGCGTTTAACATATCCTTGGTGTCTTGATCGATGGCGATCATTGTTTGTGGTTCGAGTGCTGAAACTTCTGGAACATAGTTATCCCGTCGTTCACGTTCTTCTTCTTGAAGTTTAATCGAAATGCCACGAACAGGTCCAGCTTGAATACGTTTCATCAAATGTGTAATGAAACCAGCGATTTGATTACGAAGACGTTTCGTTGGGATAATGGCGATTTCTTCGACAACACGTTTGTTGGTATGAAAATCCAAGGTTAACTTTGTGTAGTACTTTTCGATGATTTGGCGTGATGCCTTCTTGATGGTTTTTGTACGAACACGACCCATGTTTGTTGCTTAAGTGTGGTAGAATAGAGAAACAACGAGATAATCTAAAAATTGACAAGGCAAACAAAAAAAAACGAAGAGATTCATTCGTAAAAAAATAAAATGAATAAATTATTCGAACATTATTTCTTTATTTAGGAACTATCTGGTTTTCTAATGACTACTTTGACTTTTGGCTGACGGTCTTCGGCTTTGGCAGCATAATCAGATTCAGTATGATTTCGACAATGTTGACAGTTATCGAATTCTTTGTCTTCTTCGGTTTCGTTAGCATTCGACTGAGGATCATGTGGTTTTGTATAGATACAGCAACATTTCGATTTCTTTTTGTTCATATATTCATTATCGACCGTTTCTTCTGACCAACGCACGCGCGGACCATTGTCAGATGGGCTCGTCAGTTCTAAAACGAGCGTCGGAGGATTTTCTCGTGAAGTATGTCTAGGTTCAGTTGAGGTTGTTGTCGTCGTTGTTCGACTAGATGTTGCCATGTGATACACTACGAGTGAAAGATCGAAAAACGAAAATATTTATCTGAAAATAGAAAGCGAATGGTGCACCAATAACAATTTCAAGTTTTATTTTCAATTTGAACCACCGTATCAATGAAATCCATTTCTTGAAACGACCATTGAAATGGGATTTCATAGATATACTACATATAGAGAACGAAAGTATTGATTTGGCTTAGTATTTGGAATAGTTTCAGTAGAACGAAACAAAGAGAAAGAAGAGAAATTCGATCTGACATAAAGATCATAATTGATTATTACACAAACTTTATCACACATACCAATCATAATAAGATTCATTAAGTATTCTTCCATGGCCGAGTGTTTGATATTTAATTGAACGTATCGCATACTCATTACCATTATTTGTCTGTTCGATATCAGATAAGATCGTTGTCGTTTGCCTCGTTGGACTCAAACGATCATACTGCAGCTGTACACGTTGTTTCCAATGACTATAGTCCATGGGATGAAGATTAGTAAGGCCGTTGTACACAATCGAACGATTTATCTGTCGACCAAATAAACCATTGCGATATTCGAGTTGGAAGAGGCCAGGACAATGATCACATAGTAATCGTAATATTCGATCTAACATACGAATTGTCCATGCATAACCATCATCAGCTAGTTTTCGACATGATATATGACATTGGATTTGGTATTCATCAATATTCCATGGAATATACAAATAGTAACGTTCATTCGATATCGTTAGCGAAAATTCAAAGGCATTATCTGACTCATCATTCGGACTGTGAAAAATAATGGAATTCGGTATCCAAAAATGTCGAAGAGCGATCAGACGAACTTGCTCGAATGCACGATAAGTTAATAGATGATCGTGAGATTTGTTCAGCAGACTGAAATGCATATCAGTTAGATTCGACATCTGAAATAAGAGAGAAGAAAAAACGAATCGAAGGAGATTTTGTTGAACAATAAAGTGGAAGAAAGAGATTATGCGTGTTGTTAGTAGAAGTATTAATTTGATCATTACGTTTCTACTGAAGAGAAAAAAACGAAAAGTTCCACAATATATTAACAAAGAGAAAAAAAAACGAGCAGATCGATCTCACATAAGAATATAAAAAAAAAGACGACAGAAATGGCGTGTATTAGGTGATTGACAAATGTACAAGCAATCTTCTTTCTCTGATTAGAATTCATCTGACTAGAACAAAAGAAAGAAATTTCTCACTAATGATCTTTAGTTGTTAACCGATCGATTAATTCTTGTAAAGGTGCTAATTCTTTTTTTTCGACTAAGGAAAATTCTTGAATGAAATAAACGAAATGTTTAAATGATGTATTTAAATGTGCTTCTTCTTTGAGCATAACAACTTCTTTGAAGTGTTGATGGTATATGTGAGCATAGACACGGAATAAGCGTTTTAAGATTGTTTTGGCAATGGAGAGGAAATTTTTGGGAAATGGCACACCGATTTTCGATGGAAAAAGACTTTCCTCATCGAGTTGATCTTGCACCCAAGACATTAAATAATCAATGTAACGTGGTGCTGAACATTTAATAGGCTTTTTAATCGTTTGACCATCGGCCCAATGATATTCATACTTGGGTCCAGCTGTCATTAAGACACATGTTGTTTCCGTGCAGAATTCGGTGATTGTACCGTAGAGCATGTTGATTTGATTGAAAAAATCCACAACTAAATCAAACGATTTACTAAGATATGTCAATTTTCATTGCAAAGCGTCTGTACTGTTAACAGCAATCCATTCGTTAAGGTCTTCTCCATCTGGTAATTGAACAGCAAGGCGTAGGTTTCCACTTCCAAGAGTATTTTGAGCATGTCTCATCAAATCATGTTGTTTAGTACCTGTAAGTGAAAAAAAAATGAAAATAAAGATCGAATTGAACAGTAGATTCGAATACCTTCTGGTATATTTCGGTGAGGTTTGAACGTACGTTGTTGTCGACTAGAGTAAATTGAGAAAAAATGCGGTCTAAAGTCGATTTATCAAGTGATTGGCAACTTACAATAGAAAATTCATTTTAGCTCCTCGACATTGGAGATTGGACGAGTAAAAATATTAGTCTATCACATTGATCTTATCAGAATAGCAGAGATATTTTAGTGGAAATACTAACAAAATCGTGTTTTAATGATGCCATCTATTTATTCATTTTCGATCCTTGTTTTACCGTCTATGTTTATTTCATCGATCCTCTATTTGCTTTTCTTGCAAATATTGCATGTCCCAATGCATACATCTAGCGACATCTATTTAAATTAACGTTTATCGATGGTGAAAACCATCTATTCCCGGTTCTGTTCTATTAAATCACGAATGATACACTCATTACATGCAGTTCAACGATGAGAAGTCTCGTTCTGTAAATAAAACATCAAAAACTTAATGATCAACATCATATGATGTTGACAAATTGAGAAGTACCTGCAATGTTTTTTTTACAAAGCAATGTTGCAACTACATTTCATGATAAAAAACCCTTTTTTTTCATTTACAACTTGTGGTGAAATGCTCGTTGTATCTATGCTTTTCAAGCATGGAATAGGCGTTGTCAGGGGCAAAGGAAGAAGTATTGTACAACTGTTGTGCAATACTTGCCCATGAGTATATATACGCGGTGTTTTACGTGTTTTTCTTTATCTTAAACTGTGAAGTAGAACGTGCATCGTCGCGTTTGTGCTTTGCGAGATCAACTCCGCTTACTTCGAATAACCCTCAACAGTGATCGAAGTAATGCAATAACAATGAGCGGTGGCTCTGTGCGACTCGATGGTCTTTTAAGATTCATCTTGGCTCGTCGGAGTACACCGCATCTTTCACTTTCGTCTACAAGCTAATTTTCTTCTTTTTCTTTTCTCTTCCGGATTGACAGGCCCACATCAAGTGCCATTCTGTCTCCAACTAGCGGCTACGCAGTCGGCTCTTCATGAGACGCATCGCAGGTCAAACTGCGTTTTGTAGTGGAGATCGAATATACGGTGCAAGAGGTGGATACCTGCCGGTCCACTGATATGATTTGAGCGAACGTGTTCTGCGTATATACATGATATCGATTCAGACATGTTTTCGTTCCATTTCATTGGATCGGCTAGGTGAAACGTCGATGAAATACTACAAACAATCATTTATTGTCATGAAAAAGCAAACACAAACAGGTAAGTCAATGCATTTCGAGTGGTGTTTGTCGTCGAATGCGCATAGTTGTTTCTTGCATTGAATGATGCAATGCATATGTATTCCATTGTAAGCCATTGCGTGCTGTATTTTGTAGAGCAAGTGGCGTTCGAACGTAGAGACCATTGAGATGGGATTGAAAACAATTTGTAAACCACCATGCACCATGATAGATTTGTGCACAATTGTCATAAAATAAGTTGTCAAAGTCGTGATCGAAGGTGGAGAATGATGCACCATTTGCATTATCCCATGATGATGAAAGAGAATCGCCAGCCGTTGAGATGTTTGCAAGGAAGTTGGATACGGATAACTTATACTTTTCATTTTCATTCTCTAACCGAAACTGACCATATTCAGCGATGAGAATGGATGCATCCCACGGTTTTAGATCGATTCGAAGACTAAATATTCAATAAATTTTTAATTTTGAGTTCTCAAATGAACTTACGCATATTCTCCTTGTTTGGTTAACTGATGAATCTTGTCATTTCCCAACCAAAATTCCATTTGTACATCTCCAAATCCAGTTTTATAATCATTCCAACCTCGATAAAAATCTACCGTACCATTGAATCGTCGTTGAATGACTGTCCACCCTAATTTCAACAAAAAAAAAATGAAAATCCTCTAAGTATTCTGACGTCTATTTATCGCTCCCGTCATACCAGTAACATTATTTTCAAATATACATTTAACTTCAAACGACTCGGTCGACGAACGAGGTTTAATACGAAAGATTCCTTCCGAAGTGCTTGGTGACTGTTGACGCAGTACATCATCACAATCTAAACCAAGAAATACTTTAAAAATAACTTGACAAAATAAAAGTTTACCTGTCGGTAGTTCATTAACATCTAAATTTCTCTTTACAGAAATAAGCGGCTTGGCCCGTTGTGCAGGTTTCATTTGCAATTCATTCAGTAAGACATTAATCATATTCGTCAGATTTTTAACTTTGTTCTCCATAAATGATATATTCAATGCAAATGTACGCTCTTGTTTTGTCATTTGTACAACTAGTTCATTAAATGTGACATTGACATTTCGAACGGGTAATGACGAGTTTTTCATCTTGACCACTTCGTTCTCGAGATCAAATAATTTCATTTGTTGATCGTTGTAATAACTAATCATTTCGTCGAGAATAATATCCGTGATTTCACCTTTCATACTCGTCATATAATTTGACATTGTTTTTTGAACTTCTTCTTGGATGAATTCACGACGACGAAAACGGGCACGCCGTTTTTTATGATGTTTCACATTCGAGTCGGCCAGTCGTGTCGATTCTAATACACACAGAAGAAAGCAAACTAGTAGGACGAATTGTTTGACAAACATATCTAAAAACAAGACAGTTTTCAAGCGTATTCGAGTAGGAATATTCTAATGAACATTTCGTGCTGTGTTTGATATGAAGAAATCAGATAAAGACGTCATTCGGCGGCAGAGAAAGAAAGAAAGTAGCATGTTCATTTGAACTGGCATCTCTGATGTGCGAAGAAGATAACAGATGTGTGTTCATCAGCGAACATTCTCTCTGTTCATTAGATATATGGCTTCATTCTTAACAACGATGCACACTATTCTCTTTTTTTTCCCTCCATTAAATAAATAAACTCATTTTCTGAAAATTAAGTCATCAGACCAATGACCTTTTTTGAGTGGCGGAAACTAATGTAGTGGACTGCACGAGAGAACGAATGTCTCATCTTATGCATACAAACCATGTTTATTAGTAAATCTTCTCATCATCGGGCACATCTGTTTTCACAACGAAGGTATTCGATACGGAACGATGTGTATTTCAGTGCAAATGAGAAAACGAATGTTATGTTCATTATATGATTAGTACTGATAAAGCTGCTCATTTGCATATATCTATTGATGAAGAAGAAAAGGTCGAATGATAAGAAAGTTAAAATGGCATTCAGTGATCAGATCAACGCCTTTGATTATAAAATAATTTTATCGATCGTTTGTTCGTACATTGACAAATGCAGAGTATCGCCGGAAGAGATCGAATATTGTTGTTTCAAGGCTATTGATTGGAATGATAAACGAAGTTAATAGTCTACATATGTTGTTTATCAAATGAACAAATCGATGGCAAGACATGTGTTTCTTTTTATAGAAATGAATGAAGTGAACTACCACCCGTGGAGAATTTGATATCACAAGTGTTTATTCCATTTCAATGCAAACAATCGATTCACTTTTATTCGTAGAAGAATTCTTTTCAAGCATACAGTCGCTTTTATACGAATAGATCCTTTTTTGATAGTAGAACATTTGAAAGCAAGTGAAAATGATTGAAAAGATATTGTTGGCTGATGTTTATTTCTTTCTGAGGAAAAGAAATGAAAATATTTAGTATCCACCTTGGTCTTTAAATACACGTTCAATGTCAGCATTATGTGGATTTACGGGTGGCAACCATTGCGGCTTTTCCTTTTGTAACCACGACCATATAATATCAGAGATGATTGCATGTCCATATTGGTTCACATGGAAACCGTCGACACTTTCGATTAATTGCCATGGTTCGCCACCTTGCGCTTCCCATTCTTGAATAGCTTGGTCAAATGGAAAATCAAGATAAGCAACATCATAGTTCTTAGCGTTGTAAGTGAATGTAGCATTTCGAACCGCACCCGATAATTGAACAGCTCGTTCGGTGGTCAATTCTCGAAGGGTGTCATTCGACGAAAGCCAGCCATTACAAGGAGAAATTTGTAAGCACGACAAGTAATCGTACATTTGAGGATAGGTGAGTGGTGGTCCAACGCGGCCGAGTGGATGTAAACGAGTGTGTAAAAGATCGTATAACATACTACCGTTGCCAAGTCCAGTCGTCAAAACGTGACTACCTTTTGGTAAGACTGTATCGAGATAAGTTAGTGCAGCCATAACGTTTTTGTACATTTCTTCGACTGTGGTCATATGATCGATAGTATCCGGATGCCCATTGCATACATCATTACCGACTAAAGAGTAAATGACAAGAAGTGGTACATCATCTTTTGGTTGCCGTGCAAGCGATTTCATAATATTAATCATGGTACTACTACGAGCTCCGTTGACGGCAATATTTTGATAATCACGATGATTACAATGGTCACGATCAAACAAACGACCATATAATGATCGCGTTGGTCCTACATGTATTGATAGAAGTTCACGAAGGGCGGAGTACGAAGATAGTGATCCTACCTTGTATGTTCGGCCAGCTAACATTAACATGACCAGTACTTGCTGATAATTGTGGCCAATCCAGCTCATTTTCCAATATAAACATCAAATGCTCAAATGCTTGTGGTGAGAATTGAGAAGCGTCCAGCCACTGTTCCGGAATGTGAAAATGAGCAGAGATCGAATCGCCAAGCACAGCAATACCCATTCGTTGTGTATCATTGCACATCTCTTCTTCCCATGGTTGTCCAGTTGCTGAATTCATACCGAAGATGCCGTTACAGTTGTGATCAAGAACACTGTCACCTTGTGAAGCACGAGCACCAGGGTGGATGTGTGACGAGAAGTCGTCGCAATCTTTTCCTCGCCATGAGGTGCCTCGAAATGTTACTTCGGTCCCGAATTGATCATGATCAAGATCGACCAACGGTTCATGATTGTTAAAGACATTCTCTAATATCTTACAGATTTCTGCAATACCAGGAATTTGACAAATTTTTGGTGTTGCTAAAAGTGAGTCAATGCGCGGATGTTGTTGACGTAGATGTAAAGCACGTTGTGACAAAGATAGAGACGATTTCGATGGATAGGTTCGACATTTCGGTTGTCCAGGATCGTCATGACAAAATTTCAACGCATGGCATATTACATCTGGATTATCTCCTTTGATAAAGCCATCAATGATAAGTGGACCTATGATAATACATTACATATGAATTCAATGAATGAATATGGAAACAATCATACCTAGAACATCCACTGCAGTCTTGCAATAGACTTTGAAATCACCCGGTAAATATGAGCATAATCTTTCCAGTGCTTGGGCTGCACTTTCGTTATAAACGATGGCAAGACGGTCAACAAGACCTAATATAATTGAGCATGTTGCGCAATCTGAGCCGCCATTGACACTCGACAACGAATGTGTTAGACGACCGTCTACGACTGTTAAGAAAACGATCAGCAATAACCCGATCCAAGTGAAAGTTGTGCTGGACATTGACGGCAGCCGCCTGTGTGAAAAAATCCTGTGGATATCACATACACACCCAGATTTTAAAAACGACTCTTGGATGAGAAATACCACAGATGGATGTTTTTTTTTCTGTTCGCTATATATATACTATTTATTTAGATATTTCTGTCATAAGAACAACATAAATGAACGTTTGTCAATACTAATATCCACCTTGATCTTTAAATACACGTTCGATTTCGGCGCTATGCGGATTGACTGGTAGCTGCTAATGATGTCTCTCTCTCTCTGTAACCAAGCCCAAAAAGCATCGGAAAGACCAGCATGTCCTTAGTGATCGATATGAAATCCATCGACACTATCAATTAATTGTCACGGTTCACCATCTTGCGCTTGCCATTCTTCGAAAACTTGTTCGAATAGAAATTCAATTCAACCTGTAACAAATTGTTTAGATTTGAAAATAAATGTTCCATTTCGCACTGCATAGATAGATCTACTGCTCGTTGCGACGCCAGAGCTCGGTTGGCCATCGTCGGCAGTTAACCATACATTGTAAAGCGAAATTTATAAGCATGCTAGATAATCATATATTTGTCTATAAGTAAATGGTGCGCTAACACAGCCGAATGGATGGATTCGATCATACAACAGTTCAAACAATAAACTACGATTGGCTAATCCAGTTGTTACAACGTGACTACCTTGTGACAGTACAGTATCCAAATAAGCTAGATCGCTTATAACATTCTTATGCATTTGTTCGACTGTTGTCATGTCACCAAGAGTGTTTGGATGACCATTTCATACATCGTTGCCTACTAATGAATAGATGGCGAGCAGTGGTACATCACTCTTTTAATTACGTCGTATTGATTTGACGATTTTGAGAACAAATTCCACTATCTACGCCGTTGACAGTGATATTCGGATAATCGCGATGATTATAATGATCTAAATCAAATAGATGCGGATATAACGATCGTGTCAGTCCTACACATATTCATAAAGCTATATAGTGCAGAGTAAAGATCTAACCGACAATATTTGGCTAACTGATATTAGCGCGTCCCGTAACTGCTGACAATTGTTGTTAGTCCAGTTCATTTACCAATATAAACATCGAATGCTCAAATGCTTGTGGTGAAAATGAGCAGAGATCGAATCGCCAAGCACAGCAATACCCATTCGTTGTGTGTCATTGCACATCTCTTCTTCCCATGGTTTTCCAGTTGCTGAGTTCATACCGAAGATGCCGTTACAGTTGTGGCGCAGATAAAGAAGATTTCGTTGGATAAATTCAGCATATCTTCTGGCCAAGACAATCGCGACAAAGTTCTAGTGTGTGGCAGATAACATCTGATGTTTCTTTATTGAGAAATTCGTCAAGAATAATAACATCTATAGATACATTATTTATAACTTTCAGTAAAGAAAGGAAAATAAGCAAATTTACCCAAATACTCAATGGTAACTTTACCATAGGCTGGAAAGTCGGTTGGTAATGCATTACAAAGTTGCTCAAGAGAATTAATAATATTTTCATTGTAAACAATGGATAGTTTTTCAACAAGACCGAGAACAATAGTACACGTTGCGCAATCTACGCCACCATTTACACTCCTAAGGTCGAATTCATTAATAATAGGAAAGATAGCAGCACATAAGAAGCAAATTGGACCTACTTTTAAGTTACACATTCTTTCATTCACTTATATCTATTTTTTTCGTATATACTTTAGCGCACAACAAGAAGCAGAGTAGCAAACATCTGTGTAGAAGTATTCGTTTTCTCATATTATCTATTTTGTTCTTATTAATTTTAAAAAAATACAAAAATCAGTTATTTCTTCACTCGTTCATAAAACAAAATGTATGCCATAGAAGCGAATACTTGAAGATCACTGCATTCTCGGACAGAATCATCAGATATGGATAGCCATCCCTTGTTATCCACTCGTCTTCTATAGACAATGAAATGTCCAGCTTCACTGATACCACCTAAATGTACAAGGACGGAATTGAGTCGATAGAAAGCATTCGATGGTTTCTTGATCGGTTGAGTTGGGGGTAAATTTGCTGGTAGAAGACGTGATAACGATATGAACGGATTCATGTCCAATAGATCAGGAAACGAAACATGACTTGTATTTTTTATCGGCCAACCTTCATTTGTCCATGTCGTGCGAATGATATGCAAACAAAGGATTTCCGGCAGCTAAAAACAGAAATGGTATAGTTATTTGATGACGAAATACACTAGAACTAGGATATTTACTCGAGAGAACGTTGTTATTTTCCGATGTGATAAATTTCCTTTCGATTTACATTGTTTGCATGTTAAATTAGTAATCATCTCAGCCTTGAGATAATTACCAATCAATTCTTGTAAGGCAAAGTTTTGTTGTTGCCGAACAGCAAGTGTCTGAAAGCATATAACATTCATGACATTATTTTTACAAAAGATTCTCTCCTACCAATGGACTCGCTGTCTGCCGATCAGGTATGACTAGAGACAGGGATTCAAAAAGCGACATACTGATTGGATTCTAAATGAAAACTGACGAAATAAATGGAAAACTAGAACTTTCAGATAGATTTACTTTATGTCTACATTCGTTGCACTGTAGTTGTGTTGCTTGTAGACCTTGAAATGGATGTGGAGATACCAACGGACTTTCATTGATCATCATTGACTGTGTATCATCCTGTTCGTCCGAATCAAGACAAGCAGCAAAGCCGAGTTGTTTCGGCCGTGTCGATTTCTTGTGAGTTAATGTATTTATCAAAGAAAGAAGAAATTCGTGACTATCCTGCTGTTCGAATGGACTTGACCATCTCGGCTGACACATATGATCAATCAATTTAGCAACAGTGGAGTCTTGTGAAAAGGAGGATGATTGTCCATTAATTGACTGAATAAGATCAAGAAGGATTTGAGTAACACGATTATTTTGCACGTGTTGATCGAGCCAATAAATAAATATCGATGAAGATGCAAGACATTGAACGATAGCGTTAGCAAAACAATTGTTTCCATAATTGATCAGTCCACCAGGATGACCTGTTCCGAATTCAAATCTAGGAGAAGATTTTCGATGGAAAATGCAAACCTTTCTTTCTTCGATCTTTTGGTTCCGGTCCAAAAAGTACATAAACACCGATTGCGGTTAGAATACTAACACTAATCACAACTGGCGACGTGAAACTAACAGGAATTGTCAACATTGTCAATGCGTTTCGAGAAAAGCTCAATTCACACACTGGAGCAGAGAAGCATGCATTGTATGTGTGTGTCTCTTCTTCTTCTTCTTGCCTATTGCTCGTTTCATCTTGGATGTCTGGCAAACGTATAACAATTCACACCTACAGATGTCAGTTTAAACAAACTACGAATATTTTCTAATTGGCATTGTCATCACCTGTTTCAAATTTCATGTTCTCCAAATCAGGGATCATCGAAAGAAAACAAGCAGCCTTTGATCAATTTACATAAGTATTAGCATTCTATTAATGATAACAAATATTGCATCTGTGACATGATTCTATTTTTGCTCTTTTATTCGTCCCTTTTAGGAAACAACAGCCCAGTGCATTTCTTTTTCTTTTTTCTCATAAGCAACTTTGAATCTATTGGTAAATACACCACGCCCAACAGAGAAATCAAAACTTACTCATTGTTAATTCTTCTCTACGCCCTTTATTTCCGAAGAAAATAACATTAGGACATGTTAAATGCAAGCTGTTACGATAATCTTCGAATATTTTAAAGCTTTGACGTCAATTGATCAACATAATATCGATAATAAAAAATAGTTGACATATGCTCTTTTCTTCTACTCTTGGTGCGAATCGTAACATGTTATTTTAGTACCTAATCGAACTTCTTGTTACTCAACCAATCGATGAGTATGCATTATTAGTCCAATAATAAATATCAATCGATTCTACATAAACCCAATACTCATCGTAGCTCGAAAGGCGTGCGGGTTCTGATTGAATCATCACTGCATTACCTTTTTCGTACCATCGAACAAATAAAACGATCACTTTTTCATTTGATGCAGAATGGCGCATGTTAAGTGCAGAATAGAAGAGACAAAAATGTGCACTTTTTTTCCTTTCATCGAACATATTCAGAAAAGAAAAAAGACAATTATTGTACGATTTGCAAGTGACAGAGAAAATATAGGAACACGCTCAAAAGAACAACATTGTTATCAACGCGTTTCTCATCATCTTAAGATTTTTATAGTGGTTTGCGTTTCAGTCTTTATCAATACGATTTTATGATACATTATACTTTTCGAAGACAGTCAGTGAACTTGACTTATCTTAGTCCAGCTCGATTATATTCATTATCCTTACTGCTTCATAAAGAGTAATTGATATCAGTCATCAGCAGAGTCTCATTTCCGAGATGATATGCGGTGTCTGTAGTGCACCAGCAACTGGATCAATTCGTGTACTTATTGCTGTTTGAAGAAATGCTTCGACATCAAAATGCGCAAAGAGTGGATTCGAACCAAAGAAGAAGGGACGCTGCGACAATCACGGAAACGAATATTCTACCGAAATGAGATCGATTCGAAAACAACAATTGCTCTTTCATTTGTGATACGAAAAAAGAATCGTTCATTAAGAAAGTCACTCACTACAACAGTTCAGCCAATAGGTACCGAGTGAATGCAACGACCGCCTTACGCATTATATTTCCAGATACATAATGGAGTATTCTTTGGTTTGCATCGAAATTTGAATGAGTCAGACAATAGCTGGCTAAATAATGCCACTCATGCGTATCAGATCGGAGCTGATACAGTTGATTGCACCTCTATTGTCTACTATACTAAAGAAGCCGTGCTATCCCAATTCATGAGGAATGAATGCTCAGTGATTACATCATTAATTTATTTCTATAATAATATTTCGGAATTCAAACGATTAGATATTGACGATCAAGTTCAACTAATTAAACTTAATATTCGAAATACTGTTCATAAGGATCGTATTATCATTGAGAATTACGAAGATTCTTCTCATATTGCTAAATATATGTAGAAATAGATCAGTTCAACATATCATCAACAAATGTCTCGAACACGTCAACGTTTCTATCGTTTTGTCAAATATCCGTTGCTATTAAAACTGTCTGTGATCATTTTTCTCTTCGGTGTCAATTGATCGACTACACGTGATACGAGTGAAGCCGAAAATTATCGAAATCCGGAGAAA
This sequence comes from Adineta ricciae, assembly GCA_905250025.1. Classification (NCBI taxonomy): domain Eukaryota; kingdom Metazoa; phylum Rotifera; class Eurotatoria; order Adinetida; family Adinetidae; genus Adineta; species Adineta ricciae. Next base: position 42,576 of record CAJNOJ010000200.1, read on the forward strand.
GTGATTGAATATCAAGATTTTTATACTAAAATACTGTGACGTCATTTAAATTATCTTTTTGATGAAAAGAAATCGATGGAGTTTATTGTTAGACAAATATTACAATACCAAATATTGACGATGACGGTGATTGATCATGTACGAGAGATCTCCAAGAAAGACGGTCTACATGAACTAATGGAAACAATCTTTGCACTGGGCCGACAAGCGAACTTCCGTGAAAATCACTGTTTGTTTGTTCAATCAAATTGGAAACCCAGGGATTCTTCGCAAAGCTATGTACATAATGATCTCGCGATCAAAGAACTCGTAGTTATATGCTGTACTGTGTTTCCTATTTTGCATAGAGAATAAACTGGTTCATCGTATCGATATTTGAAAATAAAATGTGTTTGCGCGATATGAACGCCTAGTTATGATTTAGACAGATTAGTCATTGCCTAGGAATTTATATTGCGATTTTCTGGTAAGAACCAATAAAATCTTGCCTTGGCGCAAAAGACATGACATTTTTTTCAACCATAATAGTCAATTCACTGACTCATCGTCATAGACGAAAGGGCTTCACAAAACCTGTGTTCCTGTTCTGCCTTTTGGATGACTCAGCGAGTCATAAAGAAAAATAAGAAACGCAAAAACATTATTAGGCGTTTTCATTCCTATAAAAGGGTAAAAAAAGTACCCCATAATGTTTGAAGAAGGAAAGTTTAGACGATAGAAGCAACACAGCTAGCGACATAAATTTCTTTTTTTTCTCGTTACAAGAAGAAAAACATCGATTCGAGCAAAAGTGATCTCAAACAATGACAGCAACAATTTTATACCAGTCCGACTGGGATAATTTTTCATTTTATGAACCTCTAACCTACGATGAATTAGTTCCTGCGTCCTTTGACTCTGGTCATCCTCCAATGGATATTCAGAATCTCCTTTCAACTATGGAACCAATACAAATGGATGAAATTAAATCTGAATGTCTGAATTCGGTCGAAAACTCTCAGGAATCTCGTGTTTTGGTGACAGAAAGCCCTAGCAGTCAACTGACACTTCATTCCGATCTTATATGCGGCGTTTGTGGTGCACCAGCAACTGGGTACAATTTTGATCAAGTCACATGCGAATCGTGCAAGGCGTTTTTCCGTCGTAACGCTCTACGAGGCACAGTAAGAATGTCCATAGTCAGAAAATAATCATATAAAATATTTCATATAGTCTTCTCTGAAATGTCGTTTCTCGGGTTCGTGCGTTATTAATATTCACACACGTCGACAGTGTACTTATTGTCGTTTGAAGAAATGCTTCGATATCAAAATGCGCAAAGAGTGGATTCGAACCGAAGCAGAAGTGACGCTGCGACAAATACAGAAGCAGATGAAACAAGAACGAAGATTCTGCCGAAATGAGACCGATTCGAAACCAACAATTGTTCTTCCGCTTGTAGTACGAAAAAAGAAACGTCTAATGAGAAGAGCAACTTCTGTAGTTCAACCGGTAAAGGCATATTGATCAGATGATCATAATCTTCTTTTCGATCATATCGTAGATGTGCACTGCAGCATTTTTTTGTGTTCATCGAAATTTGAATGAGTCAGACAATAGCTGGCTAAATAATATCACTCACGCATATCAAATTACAGCCAATCAAGCAGATGGATTACGTTTTAACTGCTACAATGAGTCAATGTCATTAATTCAGTTCGTTGACAGGGAAAGTTCAATACATCGGTCATTGGTGGAGTTCTTTACGAAAATTCCGATATTCAAAGAGATAGACTTGGACGATCGAGTTCGATTGATAAAGTCGAATCTCCTTAATATCGTACATTTACATGACATTTTGATACAAAATTTCTCTGAAACTCCAATTATTGGTTATTTGATGAGCAAATGGATCAATCCTGAATTTCATCAACAAATGTCTCAGACACGGCAATATCTCTATCGATTTTGCAATCATCCATTGATTCTAAAACTCGCACTGATTACCTTCGTCTTCAGTATTTACGAAGTGGATAATTGTTCGAGTAAAACTAACATACTAGACGTCCAACATATGTTTATTGCATTACTATGGCGATATCTAAATGCCGTATACGACGAAAAAGAAGCAATTATTTCGATGGATATCATAACGAGGCAAATCTTACGATATCAGTTATTGATGACCATCATGGAAGGTCGCGTTCGCAGCGAACGGTCAACTCACGTGTCTGATGCATTAATGCAATCGATTTTTCGTTTAACGTAGTGGAAGTAGTTGAGTCTCATAGAAGAATTTCGTTGTAAATATTTATATGTGTATACATTAGTAGCAAATGTTCTTGTTTTACTTAGCTTTCGAAATAAATTGGGTACGTGACAGTAAAATCGGACCAACAGAACGAGGTATGTCAGAACGGAAAATGTTTTTTTCATTAACACATTTCGGTTATGAATAGAAAATGATGCATATGACCGTATTGCGTCGATCGATATTCAATTAGAACAGAAAATCTATGTCGGTCAGAATGATTGCAGTGTATGTACATACATGTGTAATGTGTCTATATGTGTATTCGGATTGGTAGTTATTTGAAAACACTTGGCGAGTTATATCGCGAGTGTAGGTGTTTGTAATAAAACCCTATGTCGACTGTTGATATTTAAGCAGATTTCAAAATTAATTCTATACCGAAGAACTGCCTGAGGAAACCGAATCATACGCTCCTTTTTTATTGAAAAGAAAGAAAGAAAGTGAAAGGCTTGAGAAATGTTTCTGCGTTTCGAGCTTATAAATTAGTAGGATTTGGTCATTATACTTCATTCGTCACTGGCGCATATAGAATAAGTAACTCTGACAAAGGTTAACGTTGGGAAGTATGTCAACTGATATAAATATGTCTCCAACTGATGAAAAACGAGCAAAATTACTTCGAAAATCTCGCTCAGTTCGTTTGATTATCAGAGAGTTCGGTCTGAACACATCAACCCATGGCATTCCGGGTATAGCACGCAGTGAAAGCATGCACAATCGAATCTTTTGGTCAATATCAACACTTATCTTTACAAGTATAATGACCTATTTCATTGTTCAAACGATTCGATCATACTTCCAGTATCCTACACAAACATCTGTGTCTATTGTTACCCAATGGCCGCAGCCTTTTCCCGCAGTGACCATATGTAATTATTCTCCTCTAAGATACGATCGAGTGATAAAGCCATTTTTGAATTATACAGCAGCATTAAACTTAACCAATATAACTGATACAACGAACTTTACGAAGGCATATGTACCATACCTTAGGCAGTTCCTAATTGACAAATTCAACCAAAATGAATCGGTAAATGAATATTTATATTCCCTCGAATCCATGATGATGTTCTGTTCCTTCAATGGTCTTTCGTGCACAGTCGCTGACTTTACTTGGTTTCTATCACCACAATACGGTCTATGTTATACATTCAATGCTAACCCGAAAGATTCCTTGAATAAACATATCAGGAATACTGGAGAGAATGGAGGAACTGGTACACTAGAATTACATCTATATATTCATCAACATCAAAATGTGCCTTATATGACCAACGGTATGCGTCAAATCCATACGATACTCTCGCTAAATTACGTACATTCTATGTTTAGGGGTGGGTGCAGTAGTCTTAGTTCATGATAACGCTCAAGTACCAATTATCGAACAGAAATGCACACGGCTTGCACCTGGGCGGCATCATCGATTAGGATATGGAATAAAACAGAGTACTTTCTTGCCATTGCCTTATACTTCATGCAGTGATCAAGTTAACGTAGGAATGCAAGCTATGTATACTCAATATCATGATACTAATTATGGATATTCGCAAAAAATATGCTATACCGCTTGTATACAAGCCTATATGTAAGTCCACGATGCTACGTGCCAATTCATGCGAATGATCCATTTCAGATACCATAAATGTGGTTGTGGAAGTCCTTTTTACTGGACTACAAGTCTTGTTGTCCTTCCTGGCAGTGATAAATCGATTCATATACCATTTTGTAACATTAGCGATTCATGCTATACTCAAGCACAAGCCGAGGCTATGACTACAGAAAGTATTTGGACTTATTATTGTTCTGATTGTGGACAAGAATGTAGTTTCAACGAGGTTCCTATAGCTTCAACATCAGTCTATTCACCACCTGCGTATTTGATGAATGAAATAAAGACATTCGTTGAATCAACGGACGTTCCATTACCGACGAATTGGTCAACGACGTGGACATCCGAAATCCTTCTGAGCTATGTTTCATTAGAAGTTTCTTTTGAAACGACTCGAACCGAAATCTATGCTCAACAAGCGTCAATTGGTCCAGTTGATGTTCTTTCCAATGTCGGTGGACAAACGGGTCTTTGGATAGGTATTAGTTTCCTTTCGCTAATGGAAATCGCCGAAATGATCTATCGACTTCTTCGTTCACAGTATCATCGCTTTCGACGCTTCGCGGTTTGACGAGCTTCGAAATAAGACAATTCTATTTCCACTATTCTTAATAACTCAATAAAATTTTTATATTCAGCGTGCATTTTTTATCAGAGTTCGGTAATTTTAATAGAAAAATATGCCAATAATTGAAGTCAAATCCAATGACGATCTACAGGCTTCGACGGAAAACATCATTGCATAGTTTTTTTTCTTAATCATTTTATCAATTACGACTGGACGTAGATAATGATCTTGCATATCAAAAAATAAGAACACAAGTATTTACAAGACATAAAAATGTCAAATAACTGTACGACGTTAATTGATTTGTCCAACAAAGAAATATAATTAACGCAGAGATCCTCTTGCATATATCAAGGCAGAAAAAGAAAAGCTCTTCTCATTCATAAACGATAAAAAGCAGTCTTAGTTTAACGGATCAATTCAGTACGATCAAAAGGTAATGTATCGTTTCTTCACGTGACACATACGCTCTTTCATTCATCTGTCGAATTCGTATATTAATCAAAAAGAAAACTAGGAAATTATGAGTCGTTTGACATATAACCAAATATTTAGTTAGCGTAGTTGACTTAGCCGGCGTGTCAGAATGTGCATTTAATTCACTTGGTAAGATTTAGATGGAAGCAAATGTATCACCATGGGAATGAGAATGAATTTGATTATTCAACTAATAAAATGAACTTCACTTTGCGTAACCCATATGCGACGAGAACATCAACTTCTCTCCCTGATGTAAGTTTCAAGAACTCTAGAAGGTAGAATTTAAATTTCAGGAAGATCTATCTCAACATGCGATCACGAGATACGCTGAGAACTTCATAAATTGTTGAGGGCTTTTTTCTCTACATTTGCCTTATTTTCATCGATCATAATAGAGAAAACGATATAACTAAGGAGTGAAAAAAAGATAATTGATGTTGTTGTATCCATAGAAGAAAAACGACGGCAGAATCGGCGTTTTCCTGTTCTCTCCTTTCTTTTTCTCTTCGTTTGCTTTTATGTTCGTCATCGTGGACTCAATATTATCGCCTAGTCTACTGAACATCGCCTAGTCTACTGAGAATGCCGCTGAAATAACAAACAAGAAAACATTGAGACAACTCGAAATATTATCATCTATTCCCGTTTGACTAGGAAAAAAAGAGCTCAAATCAAGAACTTGTCAATCATTCTTCTCATTTTCCTCATGTTCGACGTCTCGATCTATTATTCAATTTCTACCAAATGATATTTGTCCAAGTTTCGTGATTATCATCATGTCATTGATCTTATTCATTGGAAAAATTCTCAAACTCTTTTATCTTCTCATCGTAAGTCTTTCACTCCAGCTATTCTGCAGCTCGATGATTGCATTTTAACATTCAAGTATATACATACATATAAGCATTTACTTATATTTATCAATCGAATAAATGCACACGAATAAAAGAACGAACGAGCGAACGATTGATTATGTATATACCGAAGATGAAATTTCAGACAGTTTCTTTTTCTTCAAACGCGATGTGCCTTTTTTTTTCAAATGTCAAATAGAGGATTTGTATAGTGACGTAGGACGAACAAATAGTTGATACATAACTGTTGATAGTCTAGCAAATTCAATCAATTTCCGACTAAGATGATGAGTCAAGTTCTAGTTTTGTTAAATATTTGACATTGATTTGTCTGCTCATCGGCTCATTTCATCCTCCCTTCTTTTTCTTTTGCGTAGAGTAGACGTGAAAATGGTGAGCGCAGGTTCTTTCTTTTTCGTTTACTTAACCAAATATTCGAGTACGATGTACTTCTTAAAATTCGCTTGCCAAGTATGACTTATTGACCTGAAGGTAAGCGTCGTGTGCATTTGTAAGATAAATAAATATTGGAGGTAAAAAGGTCGAAATCTCTTTGATTAAGTTTGGTTTCTCTTGTAGATCAGCTGCTACGAAGAAATGAGTTCAACATTTCGACAATGGAAGAATAAACTGCATTGTTCACATAGACAATCGATGAATCAAAATCAGTTGTTCGTCGAAGACGAGGTAATCAGAAACGTTTCCGTGAAACATTTCTTTGATTGATTAGTTTTAGTTCAAAAATGTACATAATGTCATGGACAGTCTCGTGAATGAAAACAATGCATTGAAGACACGACTTGATCTATTAGAAAATCGAGTAAGTCATTTGAAAAAGATTGCTTTTCTTTTGGAAATTGTCTTTTCTCTTTTAGTATGAACGATGGATCCATGACGAACAAACTTATTTGAATAAACGTATTGAATATCTTGAAAATGAAAATCATCAATTGCACGAGCTATATATCAGTTACCAGATGCAAAATGAAACGTGTATGCGATCAATGACGGATTTAATCATGAAAATTCTTTTAACCCAACAGGTAAATGTCACTTAGATCTTTGTTGTTACTTGTAAACCAGAACAACAATCGATAAGTGCTTATCTCAGAGATGTTTTCTTCTTTAATTGATACATCCAAATCTCAAGTTGTGCACTCGTCTCTCTCTTACTGTCACTTCGTTTTATCAACGAATAGAAAAATAATGTTGACAACGTCGCACATGAAATATCTTTTATCAACAGATCTACGAAAAATATATATATATATGTCTCACGTTTCTTCGTGCGTTCGTTTTACATAAAGAAGCGATGATTATCGTAGGTAAATAAAGAAAAAACATCATGACCAGACAAAAAAGACGACGAATTCAAGATCTTCTTGGACAATGTATCCTTCCATGTCATGATCACGCTAAATCGCAGGTAGAAGAACGTCTGTTTCTCCACTGCAAAAGAAATTTTTCCCTCTTAAATCACGAATGAAGACATAATACTCGATTTCTTTTCACAGGAACGAAGAAAAGAACGTGTTGAACTGTATCATGAGAACGATGCGGCCCAATGGAGGACGGAGCAACAGCAGGTAGAGCAGTCGCCTGTTCTTTGTACCTCGATCAATTAGTATGTTGTATTTGAATAGGATGATGATAATCGATGTACTACTAATGATCAAACCACATGGCTTGATCAGCGCTTGATGAATGCCGATGAACACGATCAACAAACAAGAAATCATTCATCGGGTATGTGTTCTTGTATTCTTATGAAAGAATATGTTATGATGTAAGTTCCTTTTTTCTCTGCTTGTCGGATTTTTTTCTCTTCGTCATACACATGTCTAATTAGGATACTACAGAACGAGAGAAAAAAAGGAGAAAGTACATGGAAGAGGAGAAGAGAAAAAAGCAAACTGCTATGTTTTTCCGTGAAGCAAAGAGAAAATATGCTAACGGCAACTGGAAAAAAAACGGCAGTTTCGAAGGCAAAAACTAAGTGTGCTTATTAATTGAGTCGTTTTTCCAGCAAGAAAAAAGAAAAGTCTATACAAACGGTAAGATAATATTATTCAAGATTATTTAGGTAAATATCGAGAAAGACTTTTCAAATGGGAATAAGAAAACATGATTTTATTGAGTAAATACCGTCGAGAAGATCGACGTAAAAAGAACAACTGTCAGAAGAAATAAATATCTCTGTCCTGTAATATAGACCAGTCTGTCAGAAGAATCATCATCATACTCAGGAAACTTCCGATAGGGGGATATGTGGAAACTAACATTCTCAATAGAGGATCTAATTTTTCAATATGAAAGTTGCATTACTAGGACACGTTTTCCGATATAATATTGTCAACTATACAGATCCCTAAGAGAAAACCTGTGAATGATATTGATGAAAATTGCTTGTTCTATCGCCTTGAATTTCAATTACTGTGAGAAGAGAAGAAAAAGATGAGTAATTATGTTTGTCAACATGACAAATCAAGGACAGAAATTTAGTGTCTATCCGTTCTAACTATGAATTCTATTCGATCGGCATGCGATCGATAGAACGCCTCATATTTCTCATCCGAGAGTCTCAAATAACACATAATAATCAATATAGAAATGAAATAAGATTCACTAATATCCTTTGCCTGATTACGGTCATCGACGAAGTGGAAAGACTTACAGATAGAGAATTCTCTTCATCGTTCTGATTCGATTAATCCATTTCTGTTCATAGAATATCCCGATCAATTGTTAACACTGGCTACTGTCAAATCTAAATCCGAGAGATCATCCACTGGCCTGACAAATAAACTCTATTATCTGTTAAGTAATGAAAAGTCTCCTTGTGATAATCAACGTTTACCAAGTGTAAATATCGTTCCTGTTAATGATCCTCATACTATTCCTCGTAAACAACAATCAACAATAACAATTAATCCGAAGAATAAGTCAACACCACAATATGCCCGAACAACTTATTCTAACCATGAAAGGTTATCAACACAAACCCCAGTTCGTACAACGACAGTTGTTAAAAACACATCCACAACATCGCCTGCCAAACCAATCCGAGTACAAGCAACTCCCGTGCGAGCATCGACGACAACAGCAGCAGCAGCAACTGCAACAACTAATCGACCACGTCCTACTATTTCTACAACTACTTATCAAAAGACAACATCGTCAACTTCAATACCTACCAAGCCATCTCGACCGCGATACACTCTGGCAAAGTCTTCTGAACCGCTACGAACTGTTACACCGACACCACCAACAAGCACACGAACAAGTGCTTCGAAATCAACAAAACCGGCACCGGCTACTGTTAAAGCACGTCCACCACCAGTTACTCATCAATCTGCTCGTGTTTCCGATCTTGACGCACTGATCGCTCAGCGACAAGCTCAGACTAAAGCGAAAAAGCCAACCTCCATTCCAGTCACTTCTGTGACGAATAACAAAATCCGACAATCGCTGTTTACAAAAAATACCGTTAAATTAGTTCGACCTGTCCGTAGTCAAGAACTGAAAACATTCAGTTGCCATCTAACACCTGAAGTACCGAATATAGTTTCAAATGAAGTCGTATGTCAAACTAATGAGTCGTTGTCAACGTTAACGCCACCTTCACTCGAATCGATCACTGAAACGAAAACCATCGAGAAAAAAGAGGATTCAAGTACACCAAGTATTGCGCATGATTTTTCCGAAGATAGCCTCAACGAGCATCACCATGGTCAGAAATTAGTCGATACAAGTAAGCAAAATTCGAGGAAAAAAGAAGTTTTTGTAATTAAAATGAAATACTCTAATTTAGATGCATCAATGAGTACGAAAGAGAATAATCATAACCATCATCTGCGCGATCAGTCGTCTGGAAGTGATATTTCACCGATTATCCTAATCAAAACTGAAACATCAGCTGACTCGGCGTATTGTAATGGTTCGCTAGATCGTGAAGAAACGAACACAAGCGACGGATATTTTCTCCTACCGGATGATCAATTAACTTCAAAAGACAATCCGTATTCGACGAAATCTTCATCTGTATCACAGAAATCAGTCGTACATCGATTAGTCTTTCCCGGTCGACTCGGTCGAATGATATTCTTTCGTCGCATCTTATCCGATTCGGATATCTATCAAAAAATCTGCTCCAAAGACTCGGAAATTACTCATAATGTCTACCATTTAGATACAATACGGGATTACTCAATGGAATTTTACATGTTAACTACATATGCTTCCGATTCACAGTTGCACGCTTGGATTGATTGTAGTGATGATGAACTTGTGAATAATGTGTGCCATTTCGATGANTATCCCGTCGTTCACGTTCTTCTTCTTGAAGTTTAATCGAAATGCCACGAACAGGTCCAGCTTGAATACGTTTCATCAAATGTGTAATGAAACCAGCGATTTGATTACGAAGACGTTTCGTCGGGATAATGGCGATTTCTTCGACAACACGTTTGTTGGTATGAAAATCCAAGGTTAACTTTGTGTAGTACTTTTCGATGATTTGGCGTGATGCCTTCTTAATGGTTTTTGTACGAACACGACCCATGTTTGTTGGTTAAGTGTGGTAGAATAGAGAAACAACGAGATAATCTAAAAATTTACAAAGCAAACAAAAAAAAAACGAAGAGATTCATTCGTAAAAAAATAAAATGAATAAATTATTCGAAAATTGTTTCTTTATTTAGGAACTATCTGGTTTTCTAATGACTACTTTGACTTTTGGCTGACGATCTTCGGCATTGGCAGCATAATCAGATTCAGTATGATTTCGACAATGTTGACAATTATCGAATTCTTTGTCCTCTTCGGTTTCGTTAGCATCCGACTGAGGATCATGTGGTTTTGTATAGATACAGCAGCATTTCGATTTCTTTTTGTTCATATATTCATTATCAACCGTTTCTTCTGACCAACGCACGCGCGGACCATTGTCAGATGGACTCGTCAGTTCTAAAACGAGCGTCGGAGGGTTTTCTCGTGAAGTATGTCTAGTTTCAGCTGACGTTGTTGTTGTCGTCGTTGTTCGACTAGATGTTGCCATATGACACACTACGATTGAAAAATCGAAAAACGCAAATATTTATCTGAAAATAGAAAGAGAATAGTGCGCCGATAACAATTTCAAGTTTTATTTTCGATTTGAACCACCGTATCAATGAAATCCATTTCTTGAAACGATGATTGAAATGGGATTTCATGGATATGCTACATATAGAGAACGAAAATATTGATTTGGCTTACTATTTGGAATAGTTTCAGTAGAACGAAACAAAGAAAAAGGAGAGAAATTCGATCTGACACAAAGATCATAATTGATTATTACACAAACTTTATCACACATACCAATCATAATAAGATTCATTAAGTATTCTTCCATGGCCGAGCGTTTGATATTTAATTGAGCGTATCGCATACTCATTACCATTATTTGTCTGTTCGATATCAGATAAGATCGTCGTCGTTTGCCTGGTTGGACTCAAACGATCATACTGCAACTGTACACGTTGTTTCCAATGACTATAGTCCATGGGATGAAGATTAGTGAGGCCGTTGTACACAATCGAACGATTTATCTGTCGACCAAATAAACCATTTCGATATTCGAGTTGGAAGAGGCCAGGACAATGATCACATAGTAATCGTAATATTCGATCTAACATACGAATTGTCCATGCATAGCCATCATCTGCTAGTTTTCGACATGATATATAACATTGGATTTGGTATTCATCAATATTCCATGGAATATACAAATAGTAACGTTCATTCGATATCGTTAGAGAAAATTCAAAGGCATTATCTGACTCATCATTCGGATTGTAAAAAATGATGGAATTCGGTATCCAAAAATGTCGAAGAGCGATGAGACGAACTTGCTCGAATGCACGATAAGTTAGTAGATGATCGTGAGATTTGTTCAGCAGACCAAAATGCATATCAGTTAGATCAGACATCTGAAATAAGAGAGAAGAAAAAACGAATCGAAGGATATTTTGTTGAACAATAAAGTGGAAGAAAGAGATTATGCGTGTTGTTAGTAGAAATATTAATTTGATCATTACGTTTCTACTGGAAAGAAAAAAACGAAAAGTTCCACAATATATTAACAAAGAGACAAAAAAACGAGCAGATCGATCGCACATAAGAATATATAAAAAAAAGACGACAGAAATGGCATGTATTTAGGTGATTGACAAATGTACAAGCAATCTTCTTTCTCTGATTAGAATTCATCTGACTAGAACAAAAGAAAGAAATTTCTCACTAATGATCTTTAGTTGTTAACCGATCGATTAATTCTTGTAAAGGTGCTAATTCTTTTTTTTCGACTAAGGAAAATTCTTGAATGAAATAAACGAAATGTTTAAATGATGTATTTAAATGTGCTTCTTCTTTGAGCATAACAACTTCTTTGAAGTGTTGATGGTATATGTGAGCATAGACACGGAATAAGCGTTTTAAGATTGTTTTGGCAATGGAGAGGAAATTTTTGGGAAATGGTACACCGATTTTCGATGGAAAAAGACTTTCCTCATCGAGTTGATCTTGCACCCAAGACATTAAATAATCAATGTAACGTGGTGCTGAACATTTAATAGGCTTTTTAATTGTTTGACCATCGGCCCAATGATATTCATACTTGGGTCCAGCTGTCATTAAGACACATGTTGTTTCCGTACAGAATTCGGTGATTGTACCGTAGAGCATGTTGATTTGATTGAAAAAATCCACAACTAAATCAAACGATTTACTAAGATATTTCAATTTTCATTGCAAAGCGTCTGTACTGTTAACAGCGATCCATTCGTTAAGGTCTTCTCCATCTGGTAATTGAACAGCAAGGCGTAGGTTTCCACTTCCGAGAGTATTTTGAGCATGTCTCATCAAATCATGTTGTTTAGTACCTGTAAAAGAAAAAAAACTGAAAATAACAATCGAATTGAACGGTAGATTTGAATACCTTCTGGTATATTTCTATGAGGTTTGAACGTACGTTGTTGTCGACTAGAATAAAACGAGAAAAAAATGCGATGTGAAGTCGATTTATCAAGTGATCGGCAACTTACAATAGAAAATTCATTTTAGCTCCTCGACATTGGAGATTGGATGAGTAAAAATATTAGTCTATCACATTGATCTTATCAGAATAGCAGAGATTTTTTAGTGGAAATACTAACAAAATCGTGTTTTAATGATGCCATCTATTTATTCATTTTCGATCCTTATTTTACCGTCTATGTTTATTTCATCGATCCTCTATTTGCTTTTTTTGCAAATATCGCATGTCCCAATGCATACATCTAGCGACATCTATTTAAATTAACGTATATCGATGGTGAAAACCATCTATTTCCGATTCTGCTCAATCAAATCACGAATGATACACGCATTACATGCATCTCAACGATGACAAGTCTCGTTCTATAAATAGAACATAAAAAACGTAATGATCAACGTCATACGATGCTGACAAATTGAGAAGTACCTGCAATGTTTTTTTTACAAAGCAATGTTGCAACTACATTTCATGATTGAAAAAAACTTTTTTATCTACAACTTGTGATGAAATACTCGTTGTATCTATGCTTTTCAAACATGGAAGAGGCGTTGTGAAGGGCAAAGGAAAAGGCGTTGTGAGGGGCAACAGAAGCGGTATTTTACAACTGTTGTGCAATACTTGCCCATGAGTATATATACGCGGTGTTTTACGTGTTTTTCTTTATCTTAAACTGTGAAGTAGAACGTACATCGTTGCGTTTGTGCTTTGCGAGATCAACTCCGCTTACTTCGAATAAACTTCTACAACAGTGATCGAAGTAATGCAATAACAATGAGCGGTGGCTCTATGCGACTCGATGGTCTTTTAAGATTCGTCTTGGCTCGTTGGAGTACACCGCATCTTTCACTTTCGTCTACAAGCTTATTTTCTTCTTTTTCTTTTCTCTTCCGGATTGACAGGTCCACGTCAAGTGCCATTCTATCTCCAACTAGCGGCTACGCAGTCGGCTCTTCGTGAGACGCATCGCAGGTCAAACTGCGTTTTGTGGTGGAGATCGAATATACGGTGCAAGAGGTGGATACCTGCCGGTCCACTGATATGATTTGAGCGAACGTGTTCTGCGTATGCACATGACATCGATTCAGACATGTTTTCGTTCCATTTCATTGGATCGGCTAGGTGAGACGTCGATGAAATACTACAAACAATCATTTATTGTCATGAAAAACAAACGCAAACAAGTAAGTCAATGCATTTCGAGTGATGTTTGTCGTCGAATGCGCATAGTTGTTTCTTGCATTGAATGATGCAATGCATATGTATTCCATTGTAAGCCATTGCGTGCTGTATTTTGTAAAGCAAGTGGTGTTCGAACGTAGAGACCATTGAGATGGGATTGAAAACAATTTGTAAACCACCATGCGCCATGATAGATTTGTGCACAATTGTCATAAAATAAGTTGTCAAAGTCGTGATCGAAGGTGGAGAATGATGCACCATTTGCATTATCCCATGATGATGAAAGAGAATCGCCAGCCGTTGAGATGTTTGCAAGGAAGTTGGATACGGATAACTTATACTTTTCATTTTCGTTCTCTAACCGAAATTGACCATATTCGGCGATGAGAATGGGTGCATCCCATGGTTTTAGATCGATTCGAAGACTGAAAATTCAATAAATTTTCATTTTGGAGTTCTCAAATGAACTTACGCATATTCTCCCTGTTTGGTTAACTGATGAATCTTGTCATTTCCCAACCAAAATTCCATTTGTATATCGCCAAATCCAGTTTTATAATCATTCCAACCTCGATAAAAATCCACCGTACCATTGAATCGTCGTTGAATGACTGTCCAACCTAATTTCAACAGAAAAATCAAAATCCTTTAAGTATTCTCACGCCTATTTATCTCTTCCTTCATACCAGTAACATTGTTTTCAAATATACATTTAACTTCAAACGACTCGGTCCACGAACGAGGTTTAATACGAAAGATTCCTTCCGAAGTGCTTGGTGACTGTTGACGCAGTACATCATCACAATCTAAATCAATAAATACTTTCAAACTAATTTTACAAAATAAAAGTTTACCTGTCGGCAGTTCATTAATATCTAAATTTCTCTTTACAGAAATAAGTGGCCTGGCCCATTGTGCAGGTTTCATTTGCAATTCATTCAGTAAGACATTAATCATATTCGTTAGATTTTTAACTTTGTTCTCCATAAACGATATATTCAATGCAAACGTACGCTCTTGTTTTGTCATTTGTAAAACCAGTTCATTGAATGTGACATTAACATTTCGAACGGGTAATGACGAGTTTTTCATCTTGACCACTTCGTTTTCCAGATCAAATAATTTCATTTGTTGATCGTTGTAATAACTAATCATTTCATCGAGAATAATATCCGTGATTTCGCCTTTCATACTCGTCATATAATTTGACATTGTTTTTTGAACTTCTTCTTGAATGAATTCACGACGACGAAAACGAGCACGCCGTTTTTTATGATGTTTCACATTCGAGTCAGTCAGTCGTGCCGATTCTAAGACACACAGAAGAAAGCAAACTAGTAGGACGAGCTGTTTGACAAACATATCTAAAAACAAGACAGTTTTGAAGCATATTCGAGTAGAAATATTCTAATGAACATTTCGTGCTGTGTTTGATATGAAGAAATCAGATGAAGACGTCATTCGGCGGCAGAGAAAGAAAGAAAGTAGCATGTTCATTTGAACTGGCATCTCTGATGCGCGAAGAAGATAACAGATGTGTGTTCATCAATGAACATTCTCTCTGTTCATTAGATATGGCTTCATTGTTAACAACGATGCACACTATTCTCTTTTTTTATTCTCTCCATTAAATAAATAAACTCATTTTCTGAAAATTAAGTCATCCGACCAATGACCTTTTTTTGAGTGGCAGAAACTAATGTGGTGGACTGCACGAGAGAACGAATGTCTCATCTTATTCATACAAACTATGTTTATTAGGAAATCTTCTCATCATCGGACACATCTGTTTTCACAACGAAGCTATTCGATATGGAACGATATGTATTTCAGTGCAAATGAGAAAACGAATGTTATGTTCATTATATGATTAGTGCTGATAAAGCTGCTCATTTGCATATATCTATTGATGAAGAAGAAAAGGTCGAATGATAAGAAAGTTAAAATGGCATTCAGTGATCAGATCAACGCCTTTGATTATAAAAGAATTTTATCGATCGTTTGTTCGTACATTGACAAATACAGAGTATCGCCGGAAGAGATCGAATATTGTTGTTTCAAGGCTATTGATTGGAATGATAAACGAAGTTAATAGTCTACACATGTTGTTTATCAAATGAACAAATCGATGGCAAGACATGTGCTTCTTTTTATAGAAATGAATGAAGTGAACTGCCACCCGTGGAGAATGTGATATCACAAGTGTTTATTTCGTTTCAATGCAAACAATCGATTCACTTTTATTCGTAAAAGAATTCTTTTCAAGCATACAACCGCTTTTATACGAACAGATTCTTTTTGATCGTATGACATTCGAAAACAAGTGAAAATGATTGGAACGATATTATTGGCTGATGCTTATTTCTTGTTGAGTAAAAGAAATGAAAATATTTAGTATCCACCTTGATCTTTAAATACACGTTCAATGTCAGCATTATGTGGATTTAAAGGTGGCAACCATTGTGGTTTTTCCTTTTGTAACCACGACCAGATAATATCAGAGATGATTGCATGTCCGTATTGGTTCACATGGAAACCGTCGACGCTTTCAATTAATTGCCATGGTTCACCACCTTGTGCTTCCCATTCTTGAATAGCTTGGTCAAATGGAAAATCAAGATAAGCAACGTCATAGTTCTTGGCGTTGTAAGTGAATGTAGCATTGCGAACCGCGCCCGATAATTGAACAGCTCGTTCGGTGGTCAATTCTCGAAGGGTATCATTCGACGAAAGCCAGCCATTACAAGGTGAAATTTGTAAGCACGACAAGTAATCGTACATTTGAGGATAGGTGAGTGGTGGTCCAACACGGCCGAGTGGATGTAAACGAGTGCGTAAAAGATCGTATAACATACTACCGTTGCCAAGTCCAGTCGTCAAAACATGACTACCTTTTGGTAAGACTGTATCGAGATACGTTAGTGCAGTCATGACGTTTTTGTACATTTCTTCGACTGTGGTCATATGATTGATAGTATCCGGATGCCCATTACATAC
Organism: Adineta ricciae; assembly: GCA_905250025.1. Classification (NCBI taxonomy): domain Eukaryota; kingdom Metazoa; phylum Rotifera; class Eurotatoria; order Adinetida; family Adinetidae; genus Adineta; species Adineta ricciae. Next base: position 59,631 of record CAJNOJ010000200.1, read on the forward strand.
ATCATTACCGACTAAAGAGTAAATGACAAGAAGTGGTACATCACCTTTTGGTTGCCGTGCAAGCGATTTCATAATACTGGTCATGGTGCTACTACGAGCTCCGTTGACGGCAATATTTTGATAATCACGATGATTACAATGGTCAAGGTCAAACAAACGACCATATAATGATCGTGTTGGTCCTAAATGTATTGATGAAAGTTCGCGAAAGATAGAGTACGAAGATAGTGATCCTACCTTGTATATTCGGCCAGCTAACATTAACATGACCAGTACTTGCTGATAATTGTGGCCAATCCAGCTCATTTTCCAATATAAACATCAAATGCTCAAATGCTTGTGGTGAAAACTGAGAAGCGTCCAGCCACTGTTCCGGAATATGAAAATGAGCAGAGATCGAATCGCCAAGCACAGCAATACCCATTCGTTGTGTGTCATTGCACATCTCGTCTTCCCATGATTGTCCAGTTGCCGAGTTCATGCCCAAGATGCCGTTACAGTTGTGGTCAAGAACACTATCACCTTGTGAAGCACGAGCACCGGGATGGATTTGTGAAGAGAAGTCATCGCAATCTTTTCCTCGCCATGAGGTGCCTCGAAATGTTACTTCTGTACCGAATTGATCATGATCAAAGTCAACCAACGGTTCATGATTGTTGAAGACATTTTCTAATATCTTACAGATTTCTGCAATACCAGGAATTTGACAAATTTTTGGCGTTGCTAAAAGTGAGTCAATGAGCGGATGTTGTTGACGTAGATGTAAAGCACGTTGTGACAAAGATAGAGACGATTTCGATGGATAGGTTCGACATTTAGGTTGGCCAGGATCATCGTGACAAAATTTCAATGCATGGCATATCACATCTGGATTATCGCCTTTGATAAAACCATCAATGATAAGTGGGCCTATGATGGTACATTACATACGAATTCATTGAATGAATACGAAAGCAGTCATACCTAAAACATCCACTGCAGTCTTGCAATAGACCTTGAAATCGCCTGGTAAATATGAACATAATCTTTCCAGTGCCTGGGCTGCACTTTCGTTATAAACGATGGCAAGACGGTCAACAAGACCTAACACAATTGAGCATGTTGCGCAATCTGAACCGCCATTGACACTCGACAACGAATGTATTAGACGGCCGTCCACGACGGTTACGAAAACGATCAGCAATACACCGATCCAAGTGAAAGTTGTGCTGGACATTGACGACAGTCGATCGTGCGAAGACAATCCTATTGATTATCACATACACGCCCCGATTTTAAAAACTACTCTTGGATGAGAACTACCACAGATGGATATTTTTTTTTCTGTTCGCTATGAATATACTATTTATTTAGATACTTCTGTCATGAGAAAAATATAAGTGAACGTTTGTCAGTACTAATAGCCACCTTGATCTTCAAATACATGTTCGATTTCGGTGTTATGCGGGTTGACTGGTAGTAGCCAACAAGGTCACTCTCTCTCTGTAACCAAGCCAAAAAAAAGCATCGAAAGACCAGCATGCCCATATTGATTGGTATGAAATCCATCGACACTTTCGATTAATTGCTATGGTTTACCACCTTGCGCTTGCCGTTCTTGGAAAACTTGTTCGACTGGAAATTCAATACAACCTGTAACGAAGTATTTAGGTTTTTAAATGAATGTGGCGTTTCGCACTACACCAGAGAGATCTACTACACGCTGCGATATTAGAGCTCGGTTGTGTACCGTTGGAAATCAACCATACATTGTAAGGTGAAATTTGTAAGCATGATGGTTAATCATATATTTGTCTATAAGTAAATTGTACGCTAACATGATCGAATGGATGGATTAGATCAGGCAACAGTTCATACAATAAACTACCATTGGCTAATCCAATTGTTAAGATGTTACTACCGTGTGGCAGTACAGTATTCAAATAAGCTGGATCGCTCATGACAATCTTCTGCATTTGTTCGACTGTTGTCACATCATCAAGAGTGTTTGGATGATCATTACACGCATCGTTACCTAACAATAAATAAATCACGAACAGTGGTACATCACTCTCTTGATTACGTCGTATTGATTTGACGATTTTCAGAATAGATCCACTATCTGCACCGCTGACAGAGATATTCGAATACTCGTGATGATTACAGTGATCTAGATCAAATCAACGTGTGTATAACGATCGTGTCAGTCCTACACATATTCGTAAAGCTATATATGATACAGAGTAAAGATCTTACCGACAATATTTGTCTAATTGATATTAGCGTGTCCCGTAACTGTTGATAATTGTTGTCAGTCCACTTCATTTACCAGTATGAGCATTAGATGTTTAAATGCTTGTGGTGAAAACTGAGAAGCGTCCAGCCACTGTTCCGGAATATGAAAATGAGCAGAGATCGAATCGCCAAGTACAGCAATACCCATTCAACAACACTGTCACCTTGTGAGGCACAAGCACCGACGTGGATTGCTGAAGAAAAATCGTATTTTGGCAGTGGATGTCAATGACACAGATGTAAAGCTCGTTGCAATACAGATAAAGAAGATTTCGTTGGATAAATTTAGCGTTTCTTCTGACCGAGATCATTGCGATTAAGTTCTAGTGTGTGGCAGATCATATCTGATGTTTCTTTATTGAGGAATTCGTCAAGAATAATAGCACCTAAAGATACATTATTTATAGCTTCCAGTGAAGAAAGGACAATGAACAAATTTACCCAGATACTCAATGGTAACTTTACAATAGGCTGGAAAATCGGCTGGTAATGCATTACAAACTTGTTCAAAAGAATCGATAAAACTTTCATTGTAAAAAAACGGATAGTTTTTCAACAAGACCGAGAACAATAGTACATGTTGCGCAATCTACGCTACCATTTGCACTCCTAAGGCCGAATATATTAATAATAGGAAAGAGAACAGCACATAAAAAGCAAATTGAACCTAATTTTAAGTTAAACATTCTTTCGTATATATTTTAGCCCGCAACAAGAAATAGAGCAGCAAACGTCTGTATAGTAATATTCGTTTTCTCATATTATCTATTTTGTTCTTATTAATTAAAAAAATACAAAAATCAGTTATTTTTTCACTCGTTCATAAAACAAAATGTATGCCATAGAAGCGAATACTTGAAGGTCACTGCATTCTCGAACGTAATCATCAGATATGGATAGCCATCCCTTGTTATCCACCCGTCTTCTATAGACAATAAAATGTCCAGCTTCACTGATACCACCTAAATGTACAAGAACGGAATTGAGTCGATAGAAAGCATTCGATGGTTTCTTGATCGGTTGAGTTGGAGGTAAATTTGCTGGTAGAAGACGTGATAACGATATGAACGGATTCATGTCCAATAGATCAGGAAATGAAACATGACTTGTATTTTTTATCGGCCAACCTTCATTGGTCCATGTCGTGCGAATGATATGCAAACAAAGGATTTCCGGCAACTGAAAACAGAAATAGTATAGTATTTGATGACGAAATAGACTAGAACTAGGATATTTACTCGAGAAAACGTTGTTATTTTCCGATGTGATAAATTTCCTTTTGATTTACACTGTTTGCATGTTAAATTAGTAATCATCTCAGCCTTGAGATAATTGCCAATCAATTCCTGTAAGGTAAAGTTTTGTTGTTGTCGAACAGCAAGTGTCTGAAAGCATATAACATTTATGCACTATTTTTACAAAAAGATTCTCTCCTACCAATGGACTTGCTGTCTGCCGATCAGGTATGACTAGAGACAGGGATTCAAAAAGCGACATACTGATCGGATTCTAAATGAAAACTGACTAAGTAAATGGAAAATTGGAACTTTCAGATAGATTTACTTTATGTCTACATTCATTGCATTGTAGTTGTGTTGCTTGTAGACCTTGAAATGGATGTGGAGATACCAACGGACTTTCGTTGATCATTATTGACTGTGTATCATCCTGTTCATCCGAATCAAGACAAGCAGCAAAGCCAAGTTGTTTCGGCTGTGTCGATTTCTTGTGGGTTAATGTATTTATCAGAGAAAGAAGAAATTCGTGACTATCCTGTTGTTCGAATGGACTTAACCATCTCGGCTGACACATGTGATCAATCAATTTAGCAACAGTGGAGTCTTGTGAAAAGGCTGATGATTGTCCATTAATTGACTGAATAAGATCAAGAAGGATTTGAGTAACACGATTATTTTGCACGTGTTGATCGAGCCAATAAATAAATATCGATGAAGATGCAAGACATTGAACGATAGCGTTAGCAAAACAATTGTTTCCATAATTGATCAGTCCACCAGGATGACCTGTTCCGAATTCAAACGTAGGAGAAGATTTTCGGTGGAAAATGCAAACCTTTCTTTCTTCGATCTTTTGGTTCCGGTCCAAAAAGTACATAAGCACCGATTGCGGTTAGAATACTAACACTAATCACAACTGGCGACGTGAAACTAACAGGAATTGTCAACATTGTCAATGCGTTTTGAGAAAAGCTCAATTTAAACACTCGAGTAGAGAAACATGCATTGTGTATGTGTGTGTCTCTTCTTCTTGCCTATTGCTCGTTCCACCTTGGATGTCTGGCAAACGTATGACAATTCACACCTACAGATGTCAGTTTAAACAAACTGTAGATATTTTCTAATTGATATTGTCATCACTCGTTTCAAATTTCATGTTCTCCAAATCAGGGTTCGTCGAAAGAAAACAAGCAGCTTTTGATCAATTTATACAAGTATTAGTATTCTATTAATGATAAAAAATATTGCATCTATAATACGATTATATTTTTGCTTCTTTATTCGTCACTTTTAGAAAACAACAGCAGTACATTTCTTTTCTCTTTCAAGCAACTTTGAATCTACTGGTAGATACACCAGACATAACAGAGAAATCAAAACTTATTCATTGTCAATTCTTCTTTACGCCCTTTATTTTCGAAGAATATAACATTATAGGGCGTATCAAATACAAGCTGCTACGATTATTTTCGAGTACTTTAAAGCTTTGACGTCAGTCGATCAACATGATATCGAAAATAAAAAACAATTGAAATTTGCTCTTTTTTCTACTCTAGGTGCGAACTTTAATGTTATTTTAGTTCCTAATCGAACTTCTTGTTACTCAGCCAATCGATGAGTATGCATTATTAGTCCAATAACAAATATCAATCGATTCTAAATACACCCAATACTCATCACAGCTCGACTGACATTTTTTTTTGTATGCATTGCCGCTCCAAAGTCGTGCGCGTTCTGATTAAATCACTGCGTTACCTTTTTCGTACCATCGAACAAATAAAACGATCACTTTTTCATTTGATGCAGAATGGCGCGCGTTAAGTACAGAATGGATTTTTCTTTCATCAAACATATTCAGAAAAGAAAAATAAAAAAAAAGACAATTATTGTATGACTTACAAGTAACAGAGAAATAGGAACACGCTCCAAAGGACAACGTTGTTATCAACGCGTTTCCCGTCATTTTAAGATTTTTACAGTAGTTTGCGTTTGAGTCTTTATCAATACGGCTTTTATGATACATTGTACTTTTCGGAGACCATCATCGAATTCCTTTTCGTGTCACCAGTACATTTCATTATATTGTATAGCTGTCACCCATGATGTTGTCAAGGAATTAATACTACAAACAGTATCAATCGTCGAACTTCGATAGTTTATTCACATTTCCTATTGATATAGTCTTCAACGAAGAATTCAACAAGTTCGCTAATTCTAATGGTGATGATGACAATGATTCAAAGTGAACTTGACTTTTCTTCAGACGTTAGTCCAATTCGATTATATTCATTATTCTTATTGCTTCATGAAGAGTAATCAATATCAGTTATCAGCAAAGTCCTATTTCTGAGATGATATCCGGTGTCTGTAGTGCATCAGCAACTGGATACAATTCTGATCGAATCACGTGTGAATCGTGTAAAGCATTTTTCGTCGCAACGCGTTACGAAACACAGCAAATAAATTGTAGTCATATTCTTCGGTGCATAATTTATGTAATCGTTCGTGTATTTTTGTAATGATTTTTTGATAGCGTACTTGTACTTGCAAATAATTTGATTACCGAAGGAGAACGTGAGTTATTGACAAAGTGGTTTTAATATGTTTTGGCCTGACTTGAAATGTCGTTTCTCGAATTTGTGCGTTATTAATACTCACACACATCGACAGTGTACTTATTGTCGTTGGAAGAAATGCTTCGATATCAAAATGTGCAAAGAGTGGATTCGAACCAAAGGAGAAGTGAAGCTGCGACTATCACGGAAACGAAAATTCTACCTACCGAAATGGAATCGATTCGAAAAAAGAAATGTTCACTAAGAAAGTCACTCACCATAGTTCAGCCAGTAGGTACCAAGAGAATGCAATGATCGTCTTACGCGTTATATTTCCAAATACATAATGGAGTATTCTTTGGTTTGCATCGAAATTTGAATGAGTCAGACAATCGCTGGCTAAATAATATCACTCATGCGTATTAGACCGGAGCTGGTACAGGTGACTGTATCTTTATTGTCTACTATACTAAAGAAGCCATGCTATTCTAATTCATGAGGGATTGATACTCAATGATTGCATCGTTAATTTATTTCTATAAGAGTATTTTGGAATTCAAACGATTAGACATTGACGATCAAGTTCAACTAATTGAACTTAATACGAAATACTATACATATGCAATGTATTCTCATCAAGAATTTCGAAGATTCTCTTCATATCGCTAAATACATGTCGAAATGGATCGGTCCAATGTTTCATCAACAAATGTCTCGAACACGTCGACATTTCTATCGTTTTGTCAAATATCCGTTGGTATTATGATTATCCCTGATCGCTTTCCTCTTCAGTGTCAATTCATCGACTACACGTGATACGAGTGAACCTGAAAATCATCAAAATCCTGAGAAAGTGATTGAACACCAAGATTTTTTATACTGCACTACTATAACGCCATTTAAATCATCGTTTTGATGAAAACGAAACGATTGAATCGATGGAGATTATTGTTAGAAAAATATTACGATACTAAATATTGATGATGACGGTGGTTGATCATGCACGAGAGATCTTCAAGCAAGACGGCCCACATGGACTAACGGAAATAATCTTTGGTCTAAGTCGACAAGAGAACGTCCGTGAAAATCGCACTTTGTCTGTTCAATCAAATTAGAAATTCAGGAATTCTTCGCAAATCTATGTACATACTAATCTCACGTTGATAGCATTCGTAGTTATATGCTGTACTTTGTTTCCTATTTTGTAGAGAGAATAAGCTGGTTCATCGTATCGATAGTTGAAAATAAAATATGTTTGAGCGATACGAACGTCTAGTTATGATTTCGACAGATTATTCATTGCCTAGGAATTTATATTGCGATTTTCTGGTAAGAGCCAATAAAGTTTTGCCTTGGCGCAAAAGACATGACATTTTCTTTACCATAATATTCATTTCACTGACTCATCGTCATAGACGAAAAGGCTTCACAAAACCTGTACTCCTGTTCTGTCTTTTGGATGACTCAGCGAGTCATAAAGAAAAATAAGAAACGCAAAAAAATTATTAGGCGTTTTCATTCCTATAAAAGGGTAAAAAAAAAGTACTCCCATAATGTTTGAAGAAGGAAAGTTTAGACGATAGAAACAACACAGCTAGCGACATAAATTTCTTTTTCTCTCGTTACAAGAAGAAAAACATCTATTCGAACAGAAGTGATCTCACACAATGACAGCAACAATTTTACAGCACTCCAATTGGGATACTTTTTCACCTTGTGCACCTCTAACCTACGGTGAATTAGTTCCAGCGTCCTTTGACTTTGATCATTCTCTAATGGATATTCAGAATCTCCTTTCAACTATGGAACCGATGCAAATGGATGAAATTAAATTTGAAAGCCTGAATTCGGTTGAAAATTCTCAGGAATCTCGTGTCTTGGTGACAGAAAGCCCTAGCAGTCAACTCACACTTCATTCCAATCTAATATGCGGCGTTTGTAGCGCCCCAGCGACTGGGTACAATTTCGATCAAGTCACATGTGAATCATGCAAGGCGTTCTTCCGTCGCAATGCCCTACGAGATACGGTAAGAATGTCCATAATCAGAAAATAATTACATAAAATATTTCATATAGTCTTCTTTAAAATGTCGTTTCTCGGGTTCGTGCATTATCAATATTCACACACGTCGGCAATGTACTTATTGCCGTTTGAAGAAATGCTTCGATATCAAAATGCGCAAAGAATGGATTCGAACCGAAGAAGAAGTGAAGCTGCGACAAATACAGAAGCAGATGAAACAAGAACGAAGATTCTACCTAAATGGAATCGACTCGAAAACAACAATCGTTCTTCCGCTTGTGGTACGAAAGAAGAAACGTTTAATGGGAAGAGCAACTTCCGTAGTTCAATCGGTAAAGGCACACTAGTCAGATGACTATAATCTTCTTTTTGATAATATTGTAGATATGCACTGCAGCATTTTTTTCTTTTCATCAAAATTTGAATGAGTCAGACAATAGCTGGCTAAATAATATCGCTCATGCGTATCAAATCACGGCCAATCAAGCAGATGGGTTACGGTTTAACTACTACGATGAGTCAATGTCATTAATTCAGTTCGTTAACAAGGAAAGTTCAATACATCGGTCATTGGTGGAGTTCTTTACGAAAGTTCCGGTATTCAAACAGATAGACTTGGATGATCGAGTTCGATTGATAAAATCGAATCTCCTCAATATCGTACATTTACATGACATTTTGATACAAAATTTCTCCGAAAGCCCAATTATTGGTTACTTGATGAGCAAATGGATCAATCCTGAATTCCATCAACAAATGTCTCAGACACGTCAATATCTCTATCGATTTTGCAATCATCCATTGATTCTAAAACTCGCACTGATTACTTTCGTCTTCAGTATTTACGAAGTGGATAAATGTTCAAGTAAAACCAACATACTAGACGTTCAGCATGTGTTTAGTACATTATTATGGCGATATCTGAATGTCGTATACGAGGAAAAAGAAGCAATTATTTCGATGGATGTTATAACAAGGCAAATCTTACGATATCAGTCATTGATGGATATCATGGAAGGTCATGTTCGCAGCGAACGGTCAACTCACGTATCTGATGAACTAATGCAATCGATTTTTCGTTTAACGTAGTGGAAACTGTTGAATCTCGTAGAAAAAATCTGTTGTAAATATCTACATATGTATGAATGAGTAGCATATGTTCTTGTTTTCCTTAGCTTTCGAAATAAATTGGATACATGACAGTAAAATCGGATCAACAGAACGAGGTATGTCAGAACGGGAAAATGTTTTTTTCATTGACACATCTCGATCATCAATAAAAAATGATGTATATGACCGTATTGCGTCGATCGGTATTAAATTAGAACAGAAAATCTAAGTCGATCAGAATGATTGTAGTGTATATTAATACAAATATAGTGTATTTATATGTGTATTCGGATTGGTAGTTGTTTGAAAACATTCGACGAGTTATATTGCCAGTGTACATATTTGTAATAAAATCTTTATATGAAGTATATATAATCAAATCCTATGTCGATTGTTGATATTTAAGCAGGTCTCAAAATCAATCATTCGATCCTGAAGAACTGCCTGAGGAAACCGAATCATACGCTCCTTTTATTTTGTAAAGAAAGAAAGTGAAGAGCTTCGCAAACCTTTCTGCGTTTCGAGCTTATAAATTAGTAGAATTTGGTCATTACACTTCATTCGTCACTTGCGCGTACAGGATAAGCAACCCTAACGAACGTTAACATTGAAAAGTATGTCAACTGATATAAGCATGTCTCCAACGGATGAAAAACAAGCAAAATCATTTAAAAAGTCTCGTCAAGCTCGTGTGATTATCAGAGAGTTCGGTCTGAACACATCAACCCATGGCATTCCGGGTATAGCACGCAGTGAAAGCATGCACAATCGAATCTTCTGGTCAATATCACTACTTATCTTTACAGGCATAATGACCTATTTCGTTGTTCAGACGATTCGATCATACTTCGAATATCCTACACAAACATCTGTGTCTATTGTTGTCCAATGGCCGCAGCCTTTTCCTGCAGTGACCATATGCAATTATTCTCCTCTAAGATACGATCGAGTGATGGAACCATTTTTGAATTATACGGCAGCATTGAACTTAACCAATACAACCGATAAGACGAACTTTACAAAGGCATATGTACCATACGTCAGGCAGTTTCTAATTGACAAATTGAACCAAAATGAATCGATAAATGAATATTTATATTCCCTCGAATCCATGATGATGTTCTGTAACTTCAATGGTCTTTCGTGTACAGTCTCTGACTTTACTTGGTTTCTATCACCACAATACGGTCTATGTTATACGTTCAACGCTAACCCTCACGATTCCTTGAATAAACATATCAGGAATACTGGAGAGAACGGAGGAACTGGTACACTAGAATTACATCTATATATTCATCAACATCAATATGTGCCTTATATATCCAACGGTATGCGTCAAATCTATACGATACTCTCGCTAAATTACGTACATTCTATGTTTAGGGGTGGGTGCAGTAGCCTTAGTTCATGATAACGCTCAAGTACCAGTTATCGAACTGAAATGCATACAGCTTGCACCTGGGCGGCATCATCGATTAGGATATGGAATAAAAAAGAGTACTTTCTTGCCATTGCCTTATACATCATGTAGTGATCAAGTTAACGCAGGAATGCAAGCTATGTATACTCAATATCATGATACTCATTATGGATATTCGCAAAAAATATGCTATACCGCTTGTATACAAGCCTATGTGTAAGTCCAAGATGCTACGTGCCAATTCATGTGAATGATTTATTTCAGATATCATCGATGTGGTTGTGGAACTCCTTTTTATTGGACTACAAATTTCATTGTCCTTCCTGGCAGTGATAAATCGATTCATATACCATTTTGTAACATTAGCGATTCATGCTATACTCAAGCAGAAGCCGAGATTATGACTACCGAAAGTATTTCGACTTACTATTGTTCTGACTGTGGACAAGAATGTAGCTTCAATGACATTCCTATAGCTCCAACATCAATCTATTCACCACCTGCGTATTTGATGAATGAAATAAAGACATTCGTTGAATCGACGGACGTTCCATTACCGACGAATTGGTCAACGACATGGACATCCGAAATCCTGCTGAGCTATGTTTCATTAGAAGTTACTTTTGAAACGACTCGAACCGAAATCTATTCTCAGCAAGCTTCAATTGGTCCAGTTGATGTTCTTTCCAATGTCGGTGGACAAACAGGTCTTTGGATAGGTATCAGTTTCCTTTCGCTAATGGAAATCGCCGAAATGATCTATCGACTTCTTCGTTCACAGTATCATCGCTTTCGACGCTTCGCGGTTTGACGAGCTTCAAAATAAGACAATTCTATTTCAACTATTCTTAATAACTCAATAAAATTTTTATATTCAACGTGCATTTTTTATCGGAGTTCGGTAATTTTAATAGAAAAATATGTCGGTGATTAAAGTTAAATCTGATGACGATATACAGGCTTCGACGGAAAACATCGTTACATAGTTTTTTTTTCTTAATCATTTTATCAATTACGACTGGACGTAGATAATGATCTTGCATATCAAAAAATAAGAACAAAAGTATTTACAAGACATAAAAATGTCAAATAACTGTACGACGTTAATTGATTTGTCCAATAAAGAAACATAATCAACGCAGAAATCCTCTCTCATATATCAAGGCAGAAAAAGAAAAGGTCTTCTCATTCATAAACGATAAAAACCAGTATTAGTTTAACGGATCAATTCAGTAAGATTAAAAGGTAATGTATCATTTTTCCACGTGACACATACGCTCTTTCATTTAACTGTCGAATTCGTATATTAATCAAAAAGAAAACAAGGAAATTATAAGTCGTTTGACATATAACCAAATATTTAGTTAATGTAGTTGACTTAGCCGGCGTGTCAGAATGTGCATTTAATTCACTTGGTAAGATTTAGATGGAAGCAAATGTATCACCATGGGAATGAGAATGAATTTGATTATTCAACTAATAAAACGAATTTCACTTTGCGTAATTCATATACGACGAGAACATCAATTTCTCTCCCTGATGGAAGTTTCAAGAAGTCTAGAAGGAAGAATTTAAATGTCAGGAAGATCTATCTCAACATGCGGTCACGAGATACGCCGAGAACTTCATAAACTGTTGAGGGATTTTTTTTCTCCTACATTTGCCTTATTTTCATCAATCATAATAGAGAAAACGATATAACTACGGAGTGAAAAAAGATAATTGATGTTGTTGTATCCATAGAAGAAAAACGACGGCAGAATCGGCGTTTTCCTGTTCTCTCCTTTCTTTTTTCTCTTCGTTTGCTTTTATGTTCGTCATCGTGGACTCAATATTATCGCCTAGTCTACTGAACATCGCATAGTCTACTGAGAATGCCGCTGAAATAACAAACAAGAAAACATTGAGACAACTCGAAATATTATCATCTATTCCCGTTTGACTAGAAAAAAGAGCTCAAATCACGGAATTGTCAATCATTCTTCTCATTTTTCTCATGTCCGACGTCTCGATCTATTATTCAATTTCCATCAAATGATATTTGTCGAATTTTTGTGATTATCATCATGTCATTGATCTTATTCATTGGAAAAATTCTCAAATTCTTCTATCTTTTCATCGTAAGTCTTTCACTTTAGCTACTCTGCAGTTCGATGATTGCATTTTAACATTCAAGTATATACATATAAGCATTTACTTATATTTATCAATCGGATAAATGCACGCGAATAAAAGAACGAATGAGCGAACGATTGATTATGTATATACCGAAGATGAAATTTCAGACAGTTTCTTTTTCTTCAAACGCGATGTGCATTTTTTTTTTCAAATGTCAAATGGAGGATTTGTATAGTGACGTAGGACGAACAAATAGCTGATACATAACTGTTGATAGTCTAGCAAATGCAATCAATTTCCGACTAAGATGATGAGTCAAGTTCTAGTTTTGTTAAATATTTGACATTGATTTGTCTGCTCATCGGTTCATTTCATCCTCTCTTCTTTTCTTTTGCGTAGAGTAGACGTGAAAACGGTGAGCGTAGGTTCTTTCTTTTTCGTTTACTTAACCAAATATTCGAGTGCGATGTACTTCTTCAAATTCGCTTGCCAAGTATGACTTATTGACCTGAAGGTAAGCGTCGTGTGCATTTGTAAGATAAATAAATATTGGAGGAAAAAAGGTCGAAATTTCTTTGATTAAGTTTGGTTTCTCTTGTAGATCAACTGCTACGAAGGAATGAGTTCAACATTTCGACAATGGAAGAATAAACTGCAATGTTCACATAGACAATCGATGAATCAAAATCAGTTGTTCATCGAAGATGAGGTAATCAAAAACGTCTTTGTGAAACAGTTCTTTAATTGATTAGTTTTAGTTCAAAACTGTACATAATGTCATGGACAGTCTCGTGAATGAAAACAATGCATTGAAGACACGACTTGATCTATTAGAAAATCGAGTAAGACATTTGAAAAAGATTGCTTTTCTTTTGGAAATTGTCTTCTCTCTTTTAGTATGAACGATGGATCCATGACGAACAAACTTATTTGAATAAACGTATTGAATATCTGGAAAATGAAAATCATCAATTGCACGAGCTATATATCAATTACCAGATGCAAAATGAAACGTGTATGCGATCAATGACGGATTTAATCATGAAAATTCTTTTAACCCAACAGGTAAATGTCACTTAGATCTTTGTTGTTACTTGTAAACCAAAACAACAATCGATAAGTGCTAATCTCAGAGATGTTTTCTTCTTTAATTGATACATCCAATCTCAAGTTGTGCACTCGTCTCTCTCTTACTGTCACTTCGTTTTATCAACGAATAGAAAAATAATGTTGACAACGTCGCACATGAAATATCTTTTATCAACAGATCTACAAAAATATATATATATGTCTCACGTTTCTTCGTACGTTCGTTTTACATAAAGAAGTGATGATTATCATAGATAAATAAAGAAAAAACATCATGACCAGACAAAAAAGACGACGAATTCAAGATCTTCTTGGACAGTGTATCCTTCCATGTCATGATCACGTCAAATCGCAGGTAGAAGAACATCTGTTTCCCCACCGCAAGAAGATCTTTTTTTCCTTAAATTACGAATGAAGAAATAATACTCGATTTCTTTTCATAGGAGCGAAGAAAAGAACGTGTTGAACAGTATCATGAGAACGATGCGGCCCAGTGGAGGACGAAGCAACAGCAGGTAGAGCAGTCGCCTGTTCTTTGTGCCTCCATCAATTAGTATGTTGTATTTGAATAGGATGATGATAATCGATGTACTACTAATGATCAAACCACATGGCTTGATCAGCGCTTGATGAATGTCGATGAACACGATCAACAAACAAGAAATCATTCATCGGGTATGTATTCTAATATTCTTATGAAAGAATATGTTATGATGTAAGTTCCTTTTTTCTCTGCTTGCCGGATTTTTTCTCTCCGTCAGACACATGTCTAATTAGATACTACAGAACGAGAAAAAAAAGGAGAAAGTACATGAAAGAGGAGAAGAAGAAAAAAAAGCAAACTGCTATGTTTTTCCGTGAAGCAAAGAGAAAATATGCTAACGGCAACTGGAAAAAACGGCAGTTTCGAAGGCAAAAACTAAGTGTGCTTATTAATTGAGTCGTTTTTCCAGCAAGGAAAAAGAAAAGTCTATACAAACGGTAAGACAATATTATTCAAGATTATTTAGGTAAATATCGAAAAAGACTTTTCAAATGGGAATAAGAAAAAATGATTTTATTGAGTAAATACCGTCAAGAAGATCGACGTAAAAATAACAACTGTCAGAAGAAATAAATATCTCTGTCCTGAAATATAGACTAGTCTGTCAGAAGAATCATCATAGTCAGAAAACTTCCGATAGGGGGATATATGGAAACTAACATTCTCAATAGAGGATCTAATTTTTCAATATGAAAGTTGCATTGCTATGACAAGTTTTTCAATATGATATTGTCAAGTATACAGATCCCTAAGAGAAAACCTGTGAATGATATTGATGAAAATTGCTTGTTCCATCGCCTTGAATTTCAATTACTGTGAGAAGAGAAGAAAAAGATGAGTAATAATGTTTGTCAACATGACAAATCAAGGACAGAAATTTAGTGTCTATCCGTTCTAATTATGAATTCTATTCGATCGGCATGCGATCGATAGGACGCCTCATATTTCTCATCCGAGAGTCTCAAATAACACATAATAATCAATATAGAAATGAAATAAGATTCACTAATATCCTTTGCCTGATTACGATCATCAGCGAAGTGGAAAGACTTACAAATAGAGAATTCTTTTCGTCGTTTTGACTCGATTAATCCATTTCTGTTCATAGAATTTCCTGATCAACTTGTAACACTGGCTACTGTCAAATCGAAATCCGAGAGATCATCCACTGGCCTGACAAATAAACTCTATTATCTGTTAAGTAATGAAAAGTCTCCTTGTGATAATCAACGTTTACCAAGTGTAAATATCGTTCCTGTTAATGATCCTCATACTATTCCTCGCAAACAACAATCAACAATAACAATTACTCCGAAGAATAAGTCAACACCACAATATGCCCGAACAGCTTATTCTAACCATGAAAGGTTATCAACACAAACCCCAGTTCGTACAACGACAGTTGTTAAAAACACATCCACAACATCGACTGCGAAACCAAATCGAGTACAAGCAACTCCCGTGCGGCCATCGACGACAACAGCAACAGCAACTGCAACAACTAATCGACCACGTCCTACTATTTCTACAACTACTTGTCAAAAAACAGCATCGTCAACTTCAATACCTACCAAGCCATCTCGACCGCGGTACACTCTGGCAAAGTCTTCTGAACCGCTACGAACTGTTACACCGACACCGACACCACCAACAAACACACGAACAAGTGCTTCGAAATCAACAAAACCGGCACTGTCTACTGTTAAAGCACGTCCACCACCAGTTACTCAGCAACCAGCTCGTGTTTCCGATCTTGACGCATTGATCGCTCAGCGACAGGCTCAGACTAAAGCGAAAAAGCCAACCTCCATTCCAGTCGCTTCTGTGACGAATAATAAAATCCGACAATCGCTGTTTACAAAGAATACTGTTAAACTAGTTCGACCTGTTCGTAGTCAAGAACTAAAAACATTCACATGCCATCTAACACCTGAAGTACCGAATATAATTTCAAATGAAGTCGTATGTCCAACTAATGAGTCGTTGTCAACATTAACGCCACCTTCACTCGAATCGATCACTGAAACGAAAACCATCGAGAAAAAAGAGGATTCGAGTACACCAAGTATTGCGCATGATTTTTCCGAAGATAGCCTCAACGAGCATCACCATGGTCGGAAATTAGTCGATACAAGTAAGCAAAATTCGAGGAAAAAAAAGAAGTTTTGTAATTAAAGTAAAATACTCTAATTTAGATGCATCAATGAGTACGAAAGAGAATAATCATAACCCTCATCTGCGTGATCAGTCGTCTGGAAGTGATATTTCACCGATTATCCTAATCAAAACTGAAACATCAGCTGACTCGGCGTACTGTAATGGTTCGCTAGATCGTGAAGAAACGAACACAAGCGACGGATATTTTCTCCTACCAGATGATCAATTAACTTCAAAAGACAATCCGTGTTCGACGAAATCTTCATCTGTATCACAAAAATCAGTCGTACATCGTTTAGTCTTTCCCGGCCGACTCGGCCGAATGATATTCTTTCGTCGCATCTTATCCGATTCGGATATCTATCAAAAAATCTGCTCCAAAGACTCGGAAATTACTCATAATGTCTACCATTTAGATACAATACGGGATTACTCAATGGAATTTTACATGTTAACTACATATGCTTCCGATTCACAGTTGCACGCTTGGGTTGATTGTAGTGATGATGAACTTGTGAATAATGTGTGCCATTTCGATGATAGTCAATTCAATATCGATGATTACGAAGATGATAGTCAATTGAAACAAACTCATAATAGTGATAGTCTTGTCGAAGGTGAACTTGATTGGTATTCCGAGCTTGATATTTTAAACTTAACATCAAATAACTATCAAGTAAGAGAAAAAGTTCATTTCATTGTCGAGATTTTTATTTTTGTCTGTATCTAAGGATAAACAAGAAACAACATCTAGTTGCTCAAGTAAAGTGCATGTCGAAGAACTATTACAGACACATTTGGTAAGTTTTTCTTCTACTCCAAATGCAAACCTTTCTCTTCTCTTGTATTTATAGTTTTCATTATCAAGTCCGACAACAACCACGTCTATCGATTCATCAAGTTCTGCTGGTATGACATCAACATCGTGGGCTATGCCGCAGAATACTAAGCCTAACCCTGCATCTGTTGATCATAATAACACAATTCTTCAAGAAATACTTAATCATTCATGGACGGATCATTTACCATCGTCATCTTCTCATCTGCTCGATGATTCTCATGACGAACACAGTGAACATGACATGACCTCATCGATAATCACCGATGAATTTCAATCGGATTTCTATTATCTCTGTCCAGTTACTAATACTACAACCTTTTCAAAGAATGAGCCGAAAACATTTTGTCATGATGTTTAAGCATCGTTCAGTGCCAGATATATTGTTATATCTATATTTTTATTCGTTTTCTTTCTGTTCATTTTGTTTTGTTACCGAACAAAGTACATAATAAAATGCAAATCTTTTATTATTCTTCATTTCCAAGCAGTCGATCAAGTAGATCTAAAAACAAATTGAAATGTCAACGGCACGATTCTGGTCGAAACCTACGTTCAATATTGATCTGTTTATGTTCATCATTTAAACCCAATTGAATTAATCCATCGATCTCATCGTCGGTTAACGGTTCACCAAGTGTTCGCATAACTGTTCGGAAATGTTCGATATCAATGAAACCATGTTTTGTACGATCGAATTTGGCGAATGCTTGTCGGAGAGTATCGCGATCATTGTTGATCGATGTCCACGATTCATCGAGTAATTGCAAGAGATCTTCAAATGTTAACTCGAATTTTCCTAAAAAATCAATCGAAATGTTCGATGAGAATCGACAAAGATAAACTTTGAACCATCTTCTTCAAGTTTACGAATGCGTTTGTTACAATCAGCTTGAGAAGGATTTCGACCGAAAGCTTGTAACGTTTCCATCAAACGATTGATATGAATAGTTTCGATATTATCATTGTCTTTAAATTGGGAGAATAACTCATACATATCGCCTACAAATAAGAGTTCATAAGAACGTCTTTTGAGTAAAGAATAACATACGTAAAGCGTCATTGAGTTGCTCAGACGAATACTCTTCACCATTATCCCCTTCGTTATCATCGAAGCGTGGTGTTTCTTCCTCAGCCTGACGAAAATACGAATTAAATCAATTCTTCCGAGTTGAATTTCAGAAAATTTGATATACTCACCATTTGTTCGCGCACTTGATTTGAATCCAACTGACACTACGCTCGTTGCTAGCTACTTCAAGGTACTCGCTGTTCTTTTTCTCTTCATTTTTACTTCACTACAATTACACAAGCCACACATTTTCGACGATTTTGTTCTTAACAATCACATGAGAAGGAAAAAACATCGAACGCTGTTCTTAAAATAACATACAATACCGAGCTGGAACTTACATTTTCTGCAAATATGGATCTGCGGAAATTCATGGGTACTTTCTCTGTGCAAAAAATAAATGTCCTTTGATCTTGGAGATAATTCAATAGAAATAATTATCACAATAGACAGAGTATCAAGCGAAGAAATTGATTACTCTATGAATAATACTTGCCAGACAGAGCTCAGTCATTGAAATAATTGTATTACATTATATCTCAGTATCTGTCTCCCTGAAGACTATAATGGCATTTATCATACTCGAATTCAAATATTTGTAGAGATGTACCTGCGAAAAAGATCGATGCCGGATTTGCGAGTGTTTTTATATTAGAAACAATTTTCAAAAGAAAAAAAAATGTTGGAGAATAGAGAATAACAACTTTATCTAAGTATTTCTCAATACACATTACAAATTATTGATTTCTTGTTCTTGGTGGTTTCGGTTGCATTCGTTCCATTTTCCAATCATGTGCTGATATCAACTTGTGTGATATTGTCATTGTGTTCTTGCGATTTGGATAGACATCGAATTGTTCGAGAAATCTCTTCAGACAGTAGTGAAAATTTCGTTGAATATCGAGTGAAACTTCATCAAGCGGAAAACCAATTGAATATACTGCTTGATCCTTTTCCTTTACGTATTCGATGCGATTTTGAGTTTGAAATGTCAAATGACATTTGCTTTCACATTCATTCAGAAAAAAAGCTAATCGTGACTTCGCCCAGCCAACCCATTCGTCGAGTTCATTCGTATTCGCACCAGACAATGTCAGTTGTAACATTGTCTTGATCTTTTCATTTGGAAATTCATTGCTCAGTTGAAGTATTTGTGAGAGCGCTTTCATTTTATCTTCCATAGTGATGGTATTAATCGAATTGAGTAGACTGACGACACGTTGAAAACCTTGCACAATGAGATCACGAGTTGAGTGCATGGTAGCACGAGCTGTGTTGTTGTACGGTGGTCTTGGAGAAATGATTCTCATTGCTCCACGATTCTGTACTGATGGTTTATTCGCAGAAGTTGGCTGTTGAGATGATTTGGAATGTAAACGAAGTTCCTGTGCTGACCAGTTGAATTGCGCATAAGTGGAAAAGAATTTGTAGACTAAATTAAAGAAATCATCGATGGAAAAGTTTTCGATCGACGAAAGCGAATCGATCGGCGATAGGGACGAATGGCAAATGTGCGCAACGAGAGTGGCCCATGAGAAACCACCCAGGTAGGCATAGACTTGTCCATATAATCCAACGTGTTGTGCCCAGGTGCGAACAAAAGATAGAAGACGTTGGAAGATAGGTGGAGAACGCGCATGAATGAGAAGATGCTCCATTTCATCAATCTAAATCAAAGAAAAAAATTCTAAGCAATGAAAAAACTAATCATCAAGTAGTGCTTCAATTAAAATGTATAACAGTAATTTTCAACTTACACCATGTACAGAATCTTGCGCATTTGCATTGTTCTCAAATTTTGATTCGTCTGAGGATGTTTTGATTGTTTTAATTTGCACAAAGATTTCCACTTTAGTTTGATCAGAGAATAGAATGTACATGAGAGGATACAAAGCTTGAACTTTTCGACACCATAATATTTCGTCCTTGAACACGGAATTGATCCGTGTTTCCAACAATTCAACCACGTAATTATTCAGTGCATTTGAATCGTTCTTTAGCTTCAACAATTGGCCGTCCAAATTTGTTCCCTGGTCATTCGTCTCTACTTCATGTAATAGAAACACCGTATCAACATCTTCTCCCTTTACACCCTATAATTAGAACAGCGTACATTCAAAACAGCTCCTCTTCTCCTGAACTTACAATCCGAAAACTGCCGTACGGAAGGAAGCGATGGGTGAAACAATGTAACGTGTCTTTGTTGAATAGTTCAGCAAAACATGTTCGCAACTTGTTGAATTTATCTTGTTTTTGTTCGTATAATTGTGAACTTTCGTAGAGGTCCATCTGTTGAAAGAATTGATGTAGCTGTTGCTGTTGTTGTTTTTGAGAATATAGTGGTGGCAGAATAGGACCCAAAGGTAGTTGATAGGTGATATGGAAGGGAGTTGTGTCATTGTCATGTGGTCGTTGTAGAACGTATAGATGTTGAACAGGAAAGGTAAACGACTTTTCTAGAGCTAGAAGAAAACGCATTTTTTTCAGGCATAGCACTAATTGTCAAATGAGAAGCCTGTGAAAGAGACGTGGCGCATTCTTAGCAAATAACAAATTTACTTACTGAGGTTTGGCATTGCTTGAAGACGTTTTTCCGTACTATCGAATTGCGCTATGGTCATATGCGGCGTATAGGGACTTCGTTTATTTGTGCAGCATTGTGGAAACAATTCTTTCACTTGTTCATACACTGCTTTCAATTTGTTCGTCGAGTCTTTTGTAATCCTCATATAGCATACGTTGTTTTCCACAAATGTTGCAATTTCATTTACTTCACTATCGAATGCTTCACATTCACTCAGTGCCATTCGTAACGGCAACAGAATATTCTCCTCATCATCTTCACATCCATTTAAATCAAAAAACGGCCACAATATATTCACATGTGCTGGCCAGCGATCAAACGATGGATCGTACTCTGCACGATACTTGTCAATCATTGGCCAATGTTCTATGCTTGGAATCATGACAAATGCTGATCGATGGCTAATGGATCGGGTTTGAAAATTAATAATCAATTGAAGAGCATAATGATCAGAAAGGTTTATTCGTTTCCCGCTGTCATCATCGACTGCAATCGTATCCGTACCAATCATGTTCAGATGTTCAACGAAATAATACAGATTATTTAAAGTGTGAACAAGACATCGGTCAAAACGACGATTGATTTGTGTGCGTGACATGATTTCTGCACACATATTTTTCGATGGATCGTACGTGAATCCTGGATTCTAGATTCGTACAAAACAAGAAATGAAACGGATGAGAGCGAAGGCGAATGTCTCTTACTTGTTCGAGATCGTATGCTTTTTTCCAGAGATCATGGACATTAGATTCGTATTTTTCGAGTAAATTTTGTTCTTTCAAATCAAAATCACCGAAATTAAAATCTCCTACTAGCATATAATTTTGAGTATTTAGCCGAGTGAAGAGATTCTCCAGTGTTTGACATCGTTTTTCGTCTGCATTTCGAGATCGATTGCTGTGGAGATGAAGATTGACAATATCGATGGTTACTTTAGTATTCAACCCGAATCGAGCAATGATAATTTCCTTTGTTGATTTTTGCATCGTGCTTGTTGTTGTTGTTGTTGCTTGGTCGTTTAAAGACTCAAGCGGTGCGATAGAGAGTGCACGTGGCTCAAAGTTCTTCATCAACATCAGTTGCCCATAGGTTTTGGATTGTTCACTGTTGATGACATCTTTCATGATGATAATGTAATATTTATTCTTTTGAAGCCACATTTCGTTGAGAAGAAGTTTGAGAAACGGTTGGGTAACCTCTTGTAGACAGATCAAATCGGGTAACAACGATTGAAGAGTATGAAGTATAGCACGATATCGTTGTGGAGTAAAGATCAACTCTGGATGGTGATAATCGAAAAGAATATTCCAGGTGAGGCAGTGAAGTGGTTGCGGAAGAAGCGAGTTATTTGTGGAGGGCATTTTGACATCATCTGATGCTAATGATGTATGTGGAAGATGAACCCATTGTTCGAGAGAGTTATCAAAATGATACAATCCTTGGGTTGTTGGTATACCTTGGCCCATATCTACGATATATAAAACAGCTCAATGATATAGTGAAAACAAGCAATGTTGTCTATTTCTTCGGAGTGCGCAGTCAAGTATTCGAAATGTCATTCATGGGTTCATCTGTCTACATAATCGATTCTGTGACCTTTACGTCACTGTATCAATGACTGGCGCATAGAAAACTGAAAAACCATTTTCCGTACCATTTAATATTACTTCTTGCTGTTCACTTCCAGTTAGTACATCTAGTTTTTTCGTTCTATCCCATACCGTACGACCACCAATTTTGAAATGTCGAATGCGATGCATTGGTACACCATACTGTAAATATCATTCGTTAACGATATTACCAGTAAAATCTTTATCTTACCCGGTCATCATGAACTTTCTTGAAGTCGTTAAATGCAATTTCATGTATGCCAGTAAAACGATCTTCATATCCAATCACAACTTGCGATCGGTCGATCGATTTATCGTGAAGAATGCGACTGAATATCAGATCACCTCCTCGAAATTTGTTTGATGACGAAAGATCTTCTTCTACTGCAGTTGTATTTTCATTTTTTCTGTTCTTCTGCTTGCGTTTCTGATTGTTCACTCTCAATTCTAACAACTGATCTTGCACTAGTTGAATAATTGATCGAAAAGAAGTGGTTTCTTTGGATTGACGAAGAGTTTCATCAAAATATTTTCGAAGATTCGTCCATTGGTCGTGATCTAGTGGACACTTATTGGATGCTTTACCGATGCGTAAATCATGTAGATTGTTGATTGTTAACGATTGATTGAAAACTTGTAGTGAATCAAAGAAGAAACTGATCTGAATATCTTGATCAAGTTTTATTCTGACTTGTTCGAAGTCGCCTGATGGTTGAATTTGAAGATGATCATCGGATGGTAAGATCGAACGAAGGGAATTGAGTTCGTCCAAAAATGTCGATGCAGTGTCGCTTGTAGTATCAATATTTTCCCCCATTTGGACTTAAAAAATCAGCTGTTTTGTTCTTAAATCTTTTTGTCCCTGAAAAAAGGTGACAACGGATGGTGTGTACACGTTTATTTCTCTTTTTATAAGGAAAGCGACAAATACACGTGTAATTGCACAAGTACATTTCGTAATAACAATGCAAGCGTACATTGCCTGTTTGTAATGACTCAAGTATAATGACACAATCAACATATGCAGTGTAGGTGTCACTGTACGATAAGCCGTAGGATGAAAATATTTCCACACAATATAATTCAAAATAGCATATTTCATAGCTCTTTCGAAAAGCGATGAGCAAAATTTACGCATAATTCCTCCCGTCAGCACTTCTAAATGTATTACATTCATTTTCATAAGAGAAATGAAAGAAATACATGTAGCTACCCTAATGAAAAATCATATCAGTTACGTAACTCATATGCTGTACTCTATTCATTTCAAGAATAGGATCGGCAAAAATGGTACAACTAATATCGTTCTGTTGATTATTCAGAGATTGAGCTAAATTAAGCAATATTTGTTTTTTTTTTGTGATGTAGGACGTCGCTTAGATGCGCAAATCCAACGAAGCTCAATGATAGACAGTTATACTATAACGAAGATACTTTTATTTGCATCACTTCAAACAATTGTGTATATCAAAGTCCGAAAATAAAATGAACATCATAGTAGACACGCGTTTCTTCTGTAGTACTAAATGACGTAGATATACACATATACATTTAGTAACTACTATTCTCGTTTAAAGGATAATATTCTCTTATAATGGGACTGAATAATTATGTAGCATAACACTATTATAGGTCCTCTTGGGGAAAAAAAGAACTTCATTTCGGCTCGTTCCATAACTTAGTTAGAGGTGCGTAATATTTATCAACAAGCGTTGTCTTTTTTTAAATGAGTGCGTCAGCATCTGCTGACGACAGAGAGAGGGAAAAGAACTGCGCATACATGCATAATACTTCCCCATACTCATTTTGAATTTTGCGTATATAGAAATATTTGTTTGGAAATGTAAGGAGATCTATTCGATTGACATATGCATCGAGGTAGTTCTTATTTTGTTATTCATGGACGACATCCATTCTTTTGTTCTTAGAAAACGTTCGCTATCGTCACTTATTAACCTAGTTTAAATTGATAATTAATATTAAGGTATGATAGCAGTCCTTTTTCTTCACTGTCTATTGAATCCAATATCTTCACCGTCAGTATCGTGGTTGACTCCATTAATAAATCGACAAATGACTTCAAACTCATTAAAAGACAATAGTAAACAAGTTGCTAATCATTACACTTAGGCACATTTGAGCTTTATTTTAGCACGTTGTTCCATCCGTCTATAAATAGTCAAACATCCATTTTTTTTTAATACAAAACTTTCGAATTATGAAATGAACGGAATAGTCTGATGAGAGTATCATTTAGGAAACAGATTACCTTCATTCGTCCGTCGACCTGCTATTTATATTTATATGAAAATAGTTGAACAACGAACGCATTGCATCACGAAACTCGACATCGAGATATGAGCACGCAAATACGATGTGTTTAACAAGTAATTTTTCTAGTTGCTCTTTGGTCTGTTAAGTATATAATATAACTCATAATTTGACATTCATATAAGAAAAAAAAAGAGACGAGTAGAGCATCAATGTCTTTCGTGCTTAAAACTTCTAGATAGACGTCGAAGAGCATTCCGTCTTTCATTCTTTAGATTGGCAATCAATTCTTTACGATAATCGTTAACCAATGGTAGATATGAAAACAAATTCTTTCATATAACTTTCTAATGTTCTTTAATGAATTTTATTTCAGTCAAATCATAATTGCTACTTACATCGTTCCTCGCTCGTAAATACTGGTATATTCTCGTCTCAGATGACAAATATGTTGTTTTCTATCAACATGTTCGCATTTCTAGATCGTCCAGATTCTTCAACGGCTCCGTTTCGAATATCTCCACCAGTCGTCTTTTTCCATGATGGCATCACAACGAGTGAAATCGATCTACGCATTATGGATGCACAACGGCGTGCGCGTGCAATCGCAACAGCTCCACGACGAAATCGATATGATGATAAAGACGACGACGATGATGCTCATAGTTCAAACAAAAGTAAATCATTCATATTCGTCTGAACTATCTTCATACATTTTCTGTTCATTAGCGCTGTTCGGCTTTAGTAAAACACCGGCTGTTCCAATTCTCCATCAGCCTCTGCCTTCCCAGGCACAATCCCTGCCTCAAACGCAATCGGGTATGAATTTGATACCAAGTCCCCCTGTTATTCCACCAGCTCGAGAAGATAGTGACGAACTCGATTATCTCTTCAGTATTACGTCACGTCGAAATCGATGTTCGTCGGGACCATTACCTTAATTATTCAACGAACAACAAACATACACAATAAACTTCGATGAAAACAACTTTATATGTTATCGATTTGTACTTATGTATATATTCATGTTTCTATACAGTCTTGTAAAATATTTTTCTTCAGAAATAAAAAAAATAGAAAATAGATGTTAAATTGAACTCATATACATGAATGAAATCGTATGTAGAAGATTGTCGGATTGACTATGTTGGAATTAATAGCGTAGGTGTAGACGGGCGTCGTCCCTCTTCAAAGTTCACAAGAGATTATGTTGATTTTGAGGCAGACATTTTCTGCATCAGTACTTATTATTTATTATTGCAGAGAAAAACTTGTCGACATGTTAAACAAGACTCAATTATTCCAAGTTAAATACTATCTATATCCTCTAAACTTAAGTCATAGCTTCTACAAAGCTAGATTAACATTGAATGATACTCTTGGTTCGTTCTAATATAAGCCGTATCCAGAAGATATTGTCGTGGACTCCTATCATAAAAATACTTGACATTTATGGATACTTACATGAATACTTAACGATGACTTTGGATTTGGATCAATGCAAAATTTTTATAACTTTTCACTTTTCATTTGCTATACTTTCCATTACATACGAACTTTTACCAGAACACCTTCTTATCATCATTCAAATAATCACCTGTTCTGTAATGATTACAGTCAAACTTTATGGCAACTATGATAAATCAAGTGATGCATTTCTAGATCATAAACGAGGTCACATTTAGAAGTTATTGAAGTATTCATAGTCAAATATTTTATTCGATTAATTTTGATTATGTCGGAATTTTTCTATAAGAATGAGTGTCAATATATCTTATTCAACGAAAAGAACGAAAAATTCTTCGTCCATTGATCGGCATCAAAGGTCGAAAGTTTTTCTTGATATATCCATTAACTGCTTTGTCGCTTGCACACGTATGTTTCAGCTTTCGTAATTGATTGAGCTATTGAAAGACAAAATATTCTATTCGAAGGTAAATCTCATATTAATTTACCTGTTTTCGTGAAATACTCATTCGCTCGCGATAGATAATCCATCGGACACTTTCGTAACACATGGGAGTAGTTAATGAACCGCTATATGTATAGTAATCTTCCATATTCTCTACGAAAAGAAAAGATGTCTGGCAAGTTTTTAATTTTTAATCATAGAAAATATGCTTTACTAGGCATGAAATTTCTTAATGAAACAACGTTCGAGTCTAATGTAATTTTCTCTCCTTTATGTGCGATTTGTGGAAGAAGTTCTATTAATTGTCCTAACATTGGATTGTCGGTTGGTACGACCTGGAAAATAATGTTCAATAAAATTAACTAGAATATTCCTTGAAATACTCACGTTGAGCAAAACAGCAAATACCAATAAACCATCGAATTGATCGGATATAGCTGCTTCTTGAGGAGTTGAAAATTGCGTTGTATTCCATGTAACAATATGCAATTCAGCTACTGATCGGACATCGTCAATGACATGTTCAGAGCCTTCATGCTCATTAGCACCCCAGTGCATATGAAATTGTAAAAACTGGAATTCATCGAGTACAGGACCACCGGTAATATCTACGATTGACATATAAGCAAAGAAAAAACAGGTAAAATAACACTCACAAGTGTGGCCGGTTCCCGATACTTGAAATGTATGTCCTGTATTTTCAAGCGTTTGACAGCAATCATCATCAGCATCAAATATGAGTGGATGCCGAGTTAATATAGGTTCATATTCTGCTTGTTCCGTATAGATTCGAATAGGTGATTGGAATTTTCGATCTTTCAATTCGGGAAATATTCGTGACCACATATTTGGTCCTGTGAACAACAAGTCTAATTAGTTCTACTTTTCGAACAAAGTTTCTTACCAAATAATGGCGAGTAATCCCAATGAGCTTGCGATGGTTTCGACTTCTCGCCGTTTTTCTTCGATTTGCCTAGTTCATTGAGTCGATGATTGAGAGATTTCGATCGAGTTTCCAACGCCTTCTTCGATCGACGTATTTCGATTTCAATATCACCAAGTTCGATCAAAATCGATGATAGCAATCCTGTTTGCACTTGACCCTATTCATTTTGACTCACATTTTCTTTCTTTTATCCGTCGTATTCTACTTACGAGTTGATTCGATTTGAAATTAATTGCTACACGATCGTTTCCTCTTCCAATAACAACCGCTCCTGGATTGTCTTCGACCATCTTTACTCTCGTCATTTTAATCACTTAATCGAACCTCTATTCACCTTCATAATTATTTAATCCTTATAGATATCTCAAAAGGAAAGGAGAAAGGTACAAATATTATCGACGAATTCTTTGCATTTTTTTTTTATTATCTATTTGTACGTACTTTCGTACATTGATAATGTTTCTTCTACAATATTCGAAAACTAGTTGTGACTGATTAGCTTTAAAAGAACAATTAAACATTCAATCGGCTTCGGTATCAGAGACATCGCAGGAATAAAAGAAGAAGATAGATCATCATTAATACTAGTTATTTTCTATCGAAAATAGGTGAGGAAAAGTTCATAACCAATCTCACTTGGTTTGATGAGCGCAATCTATTTAGCAAAATCTCATCGAAGTATTAACCTTAAAGTACGATGTCAACGTAAGTAGAACACTAACTATCTTGATCTCAGTTCATCTTTTATACTTATGAGATAGATGGTGGAATACCTCTAAAATAACGAGATTTTTGTCTGTAGTTTGCTGATCGAATCTGAGAGAATGTTTTGTTTTTCTTCCTAGTTCTGACTTCCGTTTTATTTGTCGTTTGACTCTAAGACTCTTTCATTATTTAAGCTAGCTGTTAATATGATTTGTGATTAACATGAAATGACGAACTATGTTTTATAGAAAGTAAGTAGATTAATACAGAAAGAACTGCTATCTCCTTTGCTCTTCTTACTTTCATCGTTCTATAGAGATCTAGTCAGATTAAAGGTGTCAATATCTGATTAACTTTATTAACTAAAATATACAACAAAACAATTGATCAAAACTGATAGAGTCTCATTTGACTAGGTCGAATCGTTCGAATAATGATATTGCGCTGATTGTTGCCAAACTGGATAGCATTCTTAATTCGATAATCGAAATCACATTCGAGCCAAATTTGTTGTTGATCCCGTTGATGATAGTCACGTTTACTATCAACGAAGAAGAACGCTTGTTTCTCACATGTTGTCGCTAACCAAACATGTGACATATGCATAGATGCGATGGTATAAATATTGATATTCGGAAAAAGAATACGATCCAACAATTTGAATGTATTCGAACCGTAATGTTGATACATCATCAAGCATCGACGATTGTTTGTTGATCGTACGATAATGGCTAGACTTGTGTGATCAGTTGAATGAAACCGTATGGATAGTAGTTGATCATTGATATAATCATTTAAGAGATGTTGTTTAGTATAACGACGAAGAAATGCCCATGACACAAGCGAACGTTGTTCAATGATACCGTCAGTGTCAAGCATAAACAAATCTTTGGTATTTGTTGTTAAGGATAGGTAACCTCGACGTCTGATCGACGTTACTAAATTAGCATTGGAACCTGGTTGGAATGTCCATAGACCTTGTTCGTAAAGAATTAAATAGGATGATAAATATGAGACATAGCATAGGTCAACAGCTTTCGAACGTTCACGCATCGAATTTGTTAGATCTAGAGCAACTAATGGACGAAGATTTTGATCGAATAATTTAAAGACTCGACCATCATGTATAAGAACTGTTTCCGGTGATGCAGCCATTAGGGTATATTCCGTGTCAATAAATACTGAATTTTTCAATTGACAATGGATATTCGTTAATTCAATATGTTCACTTTCAGTTTCCGGTTCAGTTTCAATCTGATTTCTTTCGGCTTGAATGCGACGGCGAATTGCTTGCTGTTGTTCAAAATCATCACGTAATCGTTCAAGTTTGGATTTGTACAATAATTCAATTCGGTTCGCCATCGTTTTCTTCCATTCATCAAGCATTAATACCAACCGTTCGTAATGTTCAACTTCCAAAGAACTATGATCAGCTTCGCTCAATAGATATTCACGTACAGGAAGCTTTGGTTCCTTGACAAGTTGCATAGAACCACAATGCAAACATTTACCAGTTTGCTGATTAACAAAACGATGGACACATGGTGGTTTAGTTGTCGATTTGTTCATGTCAATGATATCTACAATAGAGATAAGACATCAGCATTGTCTTTACTACTGAATGATGGTTTTGTTAGGCTTTTTATACCCCACTCTAAAAATTCAATCGTTTTATCTCAGCTTTAATTCGATGACCGCTCACACTCTACCACTAAATCACTAATAAGAGTGTAGAAACGAATATAACCTTATAACAAACTATGAACGAACGATATGTGTCGCTAATATACATTCGTTTTCTATTCGAAAATACTGTATATTTGTATAGCATTGAGCTCTACTTTCCCAGTACAATTTCATTCGATACAAGAAAAGAAACGAGTTGTACAACGTTAACAAGAACTATGCCAATCATTTACTATAGTACAACGGCAAAAGTATTATATATCATCAATCCGAACATACTCATGCAGAATTTTGTTCGAAAAGTCCTAATTACAAGCTGACTTTTGTATATTGTTTGACGAATTTTCCGTTCCAATTCAATCGGATCGTTGCTAATAATGTGCAAGCTGTGCAACGATGACTATCTTGATGATAGCGTGTACATAATCTAAGTCATATTCTAATTTCTTGTACAAGAGTATCTAAGTATGTACTTCACGATTCCGAAAGCATGTTCTATAGAAGATCTATACCAGCTTAGACGATAATTGAACAAATCTGTGATCGTGGTATACTCGATCTTTTCGAGTATGGCTTAATTCTTGTTAGCTTCAGTGGAAATGTGGGATCTGCTTAACATACAGTTGAATTTTAGTACCGTTAATGGTAATATGATGACCAGCGCAGATTTACATTTGAATTATATCAGCTAATGTTAAACGTATGGATGGACAGACTTTTTCTAGATTTGGTAATTGCATTGTTGATTTCTCTTTCGACATCGAAGAGATAGAACATCATTTAGTTAGACAGTGTCTTTTGTTAACTTCGGATAATTATCGACCCACACTTCAATTGTCTGACGTCTCGATTCATTTTTGTCGTGTCTCACTGCCTTAACATTCACAGAAGCAATGATTATCGACTATTAGAAGAAGAACTATTGATCCTTTCTTCTGCTCTACTATTCAGAGTAGTTTGTTTTTGCACCTTTGTCTTTCTTTTCTAAAGATGTTAGCTAAGTTCTTTTGTTATTCAGTTTCGATGATACCACCAATGAACGTAATATTGCTGTGTTAGTGCTTTAAAAGAAGAAAAAGAACACAAATCGTTTGTTCAAAAGCAAGTATTTTCGTTTTAGAAACTATCTGTCAGTTTATGAATGGTAGTGGTATATACATTCGAAGAAAAGCGACTGAAAACACACTCTTGTTTGAAACTTGAAGGACATTGCAGTATGTATTGTAGGTTTCTTAGCGCTGAGTTGGCAAAGTGGAATCTGTTTTTTTTAAGTGACATGGATTTACACTTGATTGAAAAAAAAACATTCGAGTAAGATTTTGTGTTTGTAGGTACAGTAAACCAGTTTCATAACCAAAAATAGAGAAAAAACAAAGATTGTGTACTTTCGACTGCAACAAACTCGAGATGAGCGAAACAATTCATTTTTCTGTTGGACATTTGCCTCCATCAATATGATTATTAATCGATACAGAATCAGGTCGTCAACTTGAATCAATTCTACTCATTCAATAAAGATGTTTTGTTCAGTTTTATTTTCATAGTATGACGTTAGTCTTAGTCTACAATCTATTTTGTCAATTTATCATGCATATATATGTATATATATTATGCTACGTTTAGTTTTCTGTTTCTGTACATCAATGCACAGTATAGTTCTACAAGAACCAATCTAATACACATAGAAAGCAAAACAGAGAAGAAGAGAAAAAGAATCGTATACACAAATAAATAAAATTAAAAGAAACATTTATCTTTTGCCAACAGTGCTAAACAGATATTTGGATATAGATAAGTATAATAGAATGAAGAGAGAATCATATAGCACAGAACGAACGAAAAAATCAATATGTGAAGTCTAAGATTGAATAGAACGTCGTTGACGATTACCAGCAACGATATTGTCAAGATCGAGTCCTGATCCAAGGAAGAATTTTTTCGGTTTGATCGTTTCTTTCTTGGCTTTAGAAAGATGGATACGTTTAAGAGGTTTCTTATTGGTTATAGGTTTGATCGGTGCAAGAAACGGTGTCGTTCGACGAAGTTTTACACGTTCTTCAATCGATAGAGATGGCTGCATAGTACTTGTCTCTTTTGAATTTGCAATCGGTATTTTCTTTTGAACAAGTTTACTTGGAGTTGATTTGGCATGTGACTAAAATATTAAGTAAGAGATATTCTCGGTAATTTCTAATGCGAAGAGCCATACTTTGGGGGTAGATTTAACAGACTGCTTCTTGACAGATGCTGTTCGAGATTTGGTGCTGTTCTTCTTTGATGTTGTTGATAATTTTGTTTTGTTAGCTTTTGATTTGACCGATACTTCATTTAGGTTCGATGAACTGTTCTCTTTATCACTTGAACTACGGTGAATAGATACTAAATAAGGAGCCGAGGATGCTTTTTCTAAAGAAATAAGAAAAAACAGTGGAACAGGCTAGTAGGCTTTTAAAGTTTGTGTTTATACTCGATGAGATTGGAGTTGCACGACGTTTCTTCGATTTCACCTCGCGTTGCTTCAATGGCAATTTATCATAATCAACGCGGATAGAATACGAATGATCGCTTAGGAAATTGTAATCAGTTTGCATATTTTTTTGTATTAAATAAACGATATCAATTGCATGAAGATCGATTGTATTCAATCAGCTTTTGTACCTGATATGGAGAAAAAGAAACGCTTGCTTAGAAAATGAATGATGCGATCTGACAGGTATACACGAGAGAGAGAGGCAACCAGAAATAAATACAACCATTAGACTCACGCGACTCTCCATTGGTGATTTTTATCCAGTCATTGATTAGAAAGATTTTAAGCTATTGAAATATGAGATCGATAGATATTTATTAACTAATAATGTCATTCTCGAGTTTTTACTGAAAAATATATTCAGAGTTGGTGTAAAAAATTAATCTTTTACATAGCATGAATATTAGCGACTAGCGCCATCTCTCAATACATCAGCAGAGTATACAAGTCAAGATTTAGAAACCAGCGTGTGTGTGTGCTTTTTTTTCTATAGATTTCGATTATATGCATGATAACTGTTAAGATAACTCTAAATGTAAGTCGACAGCGATGAGAAAAACAATCTCGTTATCTTTGCTGACTAAAACACAACGATACAAGAGGAGAAAACAGATCACCAGCTGTGACTTTACATTGAAACAGATGTAAATCGTCTGTGTATGAGATATATAGAAACTGTAGCCAAAATAATTATAAATACCTATCGATATATGACACGAGCTGGTGAAGCACAAGAACTATAGTGGTAATTGATGTGCTTCGAGTCTGTCGAGATGATTTTTCAAGTTCATCGTCAGATATAGTCTAAATTTTATTCTTCTAATATGACAAAATAAGGTTACGTTGAGATTACAAAGAAAGAAAGGCTTGATTTTTTGCATGAATGAAAATAAAAGATTACAAATCTGTTTTTGCGTTCGATTGATCATTCACTGGTGTTGGTTTACTCTTCGATGAGTGTTTCACTGGTTCATATTTTCGTTTGGGTGCTCTGTTCATCGAACTTCGACGCTCATCTTTCGTTAGTTCACTGTGTTCTTCAATTTCTTCTTCCGTATTACCTATCATCACCAAACATTTCAGATTTGACTCACAACAAAAGACTTTTTCAACGTACCTGCTGTACATTCTTCACTACATTCTTCTTTACGATTAGCTGGACACTTCATTCGTTGCATACATTTATCATAAGTTAAAAAAGCATTTGCTTTCGACGATGAATAAACTGTGAAAAACATTCATTTCATTATTTCCTCAAAATTAAAACTTACGTTTTGCTAATTCTCTTTCTTGTCGGCTTTCATTATTTTCCTCGATTTCTTCCAATTGCTTTTTAGTTCGATCGCCTGAATTACTTGCTGCTACTTGACTTTGCACAAATTGATACATATAGACGCTGAACACAATGCATAAAAGTATGCATCGTTCGCTCAAATCTACCTAAACAAAACAACACATTGGTTCATAGATGACTGACGATACTTTTCTTTTCAAACAATATGTCGATATTATTATTATTAATTATCATCATTGCATCGTGCAATTCAATTCATACTCATTTAATTCTATGCTTCTACATCAAAGTGACGAGACAACATATGTTAATAACGATCAATGAATACTCTCTGTACATTTTTTTCTCGTTCGTTAACTATGTGTGTTATTGAACAACATTATCGATATACTCGTAAGTTTGAAATAAGTGATAATGGTAAA
This sequence comes from Adineta ricciae, assembly GCA_905250025.1. Classification (NCBI taxonomy): domain Eukaryota; kingdom Metazoa; phylum Rotifera; class Eurotatoria; order Adinetida; family Adinetidae; genus Adineta; species Adineta ricciae. The sequence continues at coordinate 94,029 of CAJNOJ010000200.1, forward strand.
ATAATATATACAACGTACTCATTCTGCATTTTCTTTTTCTTCTTTGTCACCTACTTATATTTCAATCGAAAGAAAAAAAGAAAAAGCTATACTATACATTCACAAGAAAAATCATCATAACAGACGTACAAGGATGCAGATGGTAATAAGACGAATCAAGTAAGATCAAGTCAATCTCGTCGAAGTTACATATCGTTAGACGAACGAAGACGCTGCCTTTGGTATGGTGAACAAAGATTACTATTCCATTTTGGGAATTAATCGATGGGCTACGGAGGAGGAAATCAAACGTGCTTATAAACAAAAAGCGTTAAAACATCATCCAGATAAAAATCGTGATGATGTCGACGCTGAACGAAAATTTACCGAGATCAGCGAAGCCTATGAAATGCTGTCCGATCCTCAAAAACGCGCCATTTATGATCGCTTTGGCTTGGACGATGCGCGAAACTCACCCTATGGTGACTTTCGTTCTAATTTTCGTTATCCATATTCAACCGGTCATTATCAATCATCATTTGCCACTAGTTCAACATATGATCCAGCTAATAATCACTATATTAAATATAAAGACCCAACGACATTCTATGACCTTTACGTAACATTAGATGAAGTTCTAAACGGAGCAACTAGGAAATTGAAAGTCACGCGTAATCGATACAAAGCTGAGTTACATACGACAGTTAAGGATGAAAAAGTTTTAGAAATTCAGATAAAACCGGGATGGAAAGAAGGTAAGGTGTCAAAGAAGAAAGTAGTTCACGATATCGAATCTTTCTTTTTCTTTTTTTGTTCAGGAACAAAAATCACTTTCGAAAATGAAGGTGATGAAGGTGATCAATATACAATAGCAGGTGATATTGTCTTCATTATTCGTGATAAACCACATCCATTATTCGAACGCTCAAATTCAGATATAATCTTTCGAGTGAAAGTCACATTAAAACAAGCATTACTTGGCACATTATTAGTCATACCTTTCCTTGATTCGACAAAACCATCCTATCAATTACGAACTTATCAAGAGATTCTCACACCACAAACAGAAAAACGGTTTCCTAATGAAGGTTTACCATACGCGAAAGATACGACAAAACGTGGTGATCTCATCGTTAAATTTGATATTCTCTTTCCAAAATTACTTCTTAATGAACAACGTACACTTGCTAATTGTTGTTTTTCTAATTCAATAGATGCTTATCAAGCGTGTGATTCCGTACTTCATACAACAGTCGTTGACCAAACGCAACAACAACAACAACAACAAGAAAAACAACAGTCGACGTCTCCTCCGACAATAACATCATCTCCTAAATCTCAGTCGTCAACTCGTAGTAACACTAATGATAATCATCACCATCATCATCATCATAAATCGCATCATCGACGTCAAAAATCGCCGACATCATCTTCAAGAACAACACCTGTACGCACAGCTCCGCCCATACCACCACGACCCTCACCTACAGCTCTTACAGAACTACATGTTAATGAGACTGTCTTTTGAGATTTGTTATTTTCATCGCTCATGAATTTTTTTCGTTCTTTTTTCGTACAAAATCGGTTTTTAATCATCGATTATAGGATGTACTATGTACAATGGTGAGAGTAGCTATAGATTAATTTCAATACGAAAAAAAAACCTCGAAGCCAATAGGAGATGCAATTCTTTTAACATCAAAGTAATGAAATCTGTCGTTTAGTATAACGATTAAATGAAGACAAAGAAAATGAATAAAGATCTTACCATCGTATGAGTACGAGATTATCCGGAAATAGCTACAAAAAAAGAGAATGCAAAAATACTTAATGTCTTTTCTTTTTTTGTGTCTGTTGCAGCGACAACGAACAAGACTCACTACTAATAAGGAACAATAAATCTATATATATATATATATGTATACATAGAAAGATATACATAGACATACAAATCTTGATAGTCGATGGTTGGTAGCTGCTTGCCGAACAGCGAAAAAACACGATGCTGGATGATATCTATACATATATATATGTAGATGATTAAAGGACAAATATGTCAAGATGGATAAATAGGAGAAAACTGTCTCTGTACCATCGATAAATGGCAGTGAATCCCTATATGAATATCTTCGTTGTACGGATTCTTTTGCGAAAAATTTCATGGAATTTTAGTCGAAACGTTTTTTGTACGTTTGACTAGTAATTATGAATGACATCTACGGAGAAATGGTTGGTCGGATGTTGATTATCGCAATTATTGATTCGTATCAGAAGCAAAACTTTCTAAATATAACGATGATGGCATGCAGATAACAAGATCCATTGTTGAATGTATGATGATATGAAAAAATTACAGTCATGTGACGAAACAAACGCAATGATTTATAAATCGATATCATAGACATCGTAACATAAAAAAATTCAAAGCTATAATCAATCAACCATATGTATTTTACAACGTTTCTAATATGAATTTCGACTATTACGATATATAAGACAATTTCATTTAACTGAAGACATAATTGAAAACAATCGATCATTCTGTATGTGTATATCTGAATATTCGATAAAAACAAAGATCACGTCTTGTCCGAGAATATTCTTTTTCTCTATGTTGACGTGCACGAATATCGACAATCCGAGAACACTCCTTTTGTTTTTTATCTCCATTCGATTTTCGCACCATAATCATTCTAGACAGTGATTGCATAAAAATAACGCATGTATAAAATGTGCGTATCGTGCATAATCGCTCGTCGAAGAGAGAGAGAGAGAAAGAAGAAGAGAACATTAAGGACACTCGTCAGATTGATTCGAATTCTTAGTCAGATTTTAGATATTCATTCATTCATTCACATACTACTAAGCACAATGTCTGACCATCATTTATTCATTATTAGTGTACCTAATGATTGGACTATACCAGTACATCAGAATGAGAATGAACCGAGTAAGATTAGAGTAAGTATGAGGATTGTTTGATGACTAGAATAGAATATTTTTACTTAGCAATCGTACGAACCTAACGATGGTGAAACACCTCAGTTTGAACGAGTTATGTCTGCACCTACTACACCGTCTCCCAAAGTCAACTCTGCATCTCTGTGCCAGGTTCAATAAAACAATGTTTATTTGGCATTGATTTCGATGTTTTTATTTGCGTATTGTAGCTTCTGAAGAATGCTATCCTTGATAGATATGGCTTAAGCGAATATTCAACATGGATTCTTTCTGACGACCGTAAACAATATGAAGTACGTAAACTTTCCATTGAAATTCTCGATAACTATTTCTTTTTTTTTCATCCAAAGGTAACATTTGTGTCGGAAATAGGCATACTCTGTGAGGAACTTCTTCGTCGTCTATCAGATATAGGAATCGGCCGATTGAATGGTACAAGAGTAGCGTAAGATTAATCGGAGAATCTTTTCTGAACCTGCTTTGTCGTTTTTATTTCGTAGGGTTATACCTTTGACATATGCAATTGGTTATTCAAATTCACTACCATTGAACTCATGTAAAGTTCCAACATTATCTACGACATCGTTAAAACCAACTATAGATCATCCACTAAAAGCAGCTAAGGTCTGTGATGATGTACCATCTCCACAGCCGCCTCTACCTCGGTAAATTGAAAAGAAGGTCACATTTATTTATCTGTTTTCCTTTTTGACAAAAACAAGGCAATCACAACGACGAAAATCGATTCGAGCTGATTTTATGCAAAGTATTCGATCACGTTTGATGGTCTTTCAAGTTGTCCAAGTAATTCGCGCTCAATCAGCAATCACATTTGATTTTATCGTTCTCCTTACACTTGCCAGGTAGACAAATCTGACTAAATAATGTTCGATTGAGCTTCACGACATTTTTCTTTAGTATTTTAGCATCTCTCGGTTTATTAGAAGACAGTTCGGTTATACTTGTTGCTTCAATGCTCATTTCACCATTAATGGTTTGTGTTACAGGAGAGCAAAGATCAGATTCTAATGAACGGCTTTTAGGGACCTATTTTGGCTATTGTATTCGGATTTTGTATACATGATCGATCATTACGGCGAGCTGGACTTCGAGCAGAATTCATCGGTTTGTTTGTATGTTTAACTTGTGGTACGAAATAACAACAAAAGACATCAATGTGCACATATGTTGATCCTTTTCTTTTTCATATACTTCAGGATTTCTAATCGGTTTGGGAACGTCCGTCTGGGAGACAAATTGGGGTAGTACGACATCTTTTCCAACACCAGAAATGAAAGCACGGTATGTTCGACAGAAAATTTGTAGATTGATATACCAATCTTTCCTCTAGTGGTGATCTAACTCGATTATCCGTTGGCAGTATGATTGCTTTACCTTCAGGAGCTGGCGTAGCATTGTCCGTCTTAGGAGGAAATGCAGGTAGAATTGATGATAAATCAACGAATATTTATCGATAATGAGGTACTATTCTTTTCCTTTAGGTTCATTAGTCGGTGTTGCTATATCAGCGTCACTACTTCCTCCCGCGGTGAATTCGGTAAGATGTTTGCAGCAACAAAGTACTTCAGTTTGCTTTTGTTACTAGGGTCTTCTCTTAGGCTATTCGCTATTAACTGCAGCTATACCAAAATCCTTTGGTCGCCGTTCTAATGAGACTTATGTATGTACTTACGTGTTCGTCGTAACATCTGTGCATGTATCATTTTCAGATTTTAAAACGTAAAATTTATCCATACAATGAATTAATCTGTCATACATTTCTCTCGAATGATTATCGTTCACTCTACTCATGCAACATGTCAACTGAGACGTTCATTTTAGCCATAGCAAGTTTTCTTCTAACACTTGTCAACATAGTTTGTATCGTGCTTTGTGCATTGATCGTACTACGAATCAAAGAAGTTGCTCCAAGTGGTGCACGGAACGCACAAGAACAATCGGATAAGGATCGCTTTTTTCATAATGATATGCGTCGATTTCGCGATTATCAAAAAACGATTCACAATAGTCAAGAGATGAACGAAGAAAGTAAAAGTGCTTCGTCAATCTCATTTCTTAGCAGCGATAGTGCGAAACGTGAACGACGAAAACAACTGCTGGCACTTGCTTCCCTCCATGATCTAGACATGACAAATCAAAATGATTTAACGTTGAACAATCCCGAAGCTCGAGGCAAAGTGAAACAACTCTACAAAACAATGGTACAATTCGATCAAGATGCAAATCGACTCGATATTGGAATGAAAAATAAACCACCCTTACCAGTTAGTTTGAACGTCAACAAATTAGATGAACTCTTGATTTTTATCCATTTTTTTGTCCGTTGTAGACATTAATGATGGATGTTTTACCACCAAAGTGGACCGAACTTTTCCAACATCAACAAGAACAAGAAATCGTCGAACAAGAAGGCCATGATCAAACTGCGCAAGCTCATCTAGGTTGTCCATGGCATAATCCAACGCATTACAACACGTATCAAGCATGTTCACTTGCCACTAATCAAGATCATCCTCAACACTTTCCAAGTAGTCCACGGAAACTTCGTACTCTTTCATATTCATCCAACTCGTACACAACGGAGCCCATGAAACTTGTCGAAAACGAAAATGAAACCTATGTACGCGGCACTCGTTTTCGTCTCGCCAAAGCAACCATCCGAATCGACGATGAAGATGAAGAACAACAGCAACAACATCAACAATTAAGCAGTGAACACGAATATGTTTAACAAAAACCATACATCAAAACATCCCTCGTCTTTTTTTCTCGTCATTACATATATGTAATCATGAACTGTTATTTTTTATTTCTTAGTGTCAGATAATACCGTTGCAGGAGAGTGTATACGTTTAAATATATTTTACTTTCACGAAGTGTATTTTGTCTATGGGTGACCTCTATTCAGGATAAATGTTATTTGAGAGATGATAATCTCATTGACGATTGGTTAGCGTGCGTTCAAGTTTCTTTACACGTTATTTTTTCCTTTGGAGAATTGCTCTTGATAGAACAACATTTCGCTAGAATTTCAATGACACACATGATTCACCTTTTATTTAGGGCAAAATAATAGAAAGAGGATATACGTGATTCCTGTTCAATATGGACACAAGAATCAGTTTGAGAAATGATTTGATATTATTTGCTTATCCTTTTCCGTCTTCGATTTATTACATTGTTTTTTTGTTAGTCCATCTCCATGGATATTTTGTCGTATCACCAGTTGTGAGATCATAGAACCCACTTTAATCTCATAGACAAATCTATGTACCGAATACTAGTATGATGAAAACTATCTTTGCTAACCGTTTTGTATGTACATCTCTTCATAACTTTGTTCGCTGTGACTATTTTTCGTTCTAGAAACGGTTTTTATCTATTAATATATTCTCCTCCTACACTAAAGCATCCGTCTCACATGAGAAATCCATGCCAATTTCGAACAACGACATTGTAATGTTTAAACGTTAAATATACTAATTGATTATTCGTATAACTAACATGTCATGGTTGTTGGTAGTTACTGATTGCACAGTAACAAGGTCTTTTCGTGTTTTTCTGCTAATAGTTGTTGTGTATTTTTTGTAGATAAGATCTATAAGAAAATATCAACAAAAAACTGTTTTGATTTTGTTTTTCAGATTTTGAACGCGAAGAAAAAAATTAATTCGTTATTGAAGAGGTAATGGACTAATAACGAAGGAACTTTATGTTTCTATTCTTGCATGCAACTAGATCTTAGAAAAGAAAAATATGAGCGAGAATGATCGTATGGTATCCGAAGTAGACGATGGTATGCTGTGTATATTGTCTGTGCTCACTCTAACACCTTCTACTTACTCACCATTAAACTTTCGTTTGATTAAATATCTATACTGGTGTTTTTCTTTAGGAGACATTATGATTAAATACCTTCGTGACAAGATCATTGGCCATCCGGCGGTCTTTTCACGTGCAGGAGAATTACCGATTGAAGAGTAAGATTGTCTTCATGTCTATTGTTTTCATAAACAGGTCTTTCTACATTTCAGTATGCCGCCGATGAAACGAACTAATTCTCAGAATAGTTTGAACGATCTGATGTCCGCAAGTACCATATCAAACGATACAACCAGTCAGGTATGCTTACGACTAGCGAAAAGAAGTCTTTTTCATTTACACAAATGACTCAATGAAAATATTCGCTTATTCTTCTTCTTCTTCTGCACAGAAATCACATGAAATTCATGTCAGGTATATGTTTAAAAAATAAGCACTGCTATTTTGTTTTCTCCTGTCCGTATTCCCTTTCTTTCCATTTTTTGCATGCTTGTGTTTTCGGATAAGTTCATAGTACGTTTATTACGAAAATGCTCCATCTAATTTTAGTCAAAGAAAGGAGAAAAAAAAGGCGAATGTGACAGTTGAGAATCATACCATTAACAGGTGTGAGTATGTTTGTATCAACTCGTTTTCTTTTCATTGCCTTTTTTTCCGTCGTTCTGCTTCGCTTTTTTTCTCTTTGCTTCTAAAGTTAATTTGCTTGTTGTTGCTTTCTTTCTGTACGGTCTTTCTTGCTTCGGCACTCTCATCTCTAGTCATCGGCGTCATTTGCAATCGAATACACAAGAAAGAAAAACTACTGTTGTTTTGTATTTACGATTGTTTGAAAGAAGGCGACCCGCTTTAACTGAGAAGGGAGAGAAAGAAAAGAATGGCCCGTGCTGCTTCTAGTCCGCTGATAAAGGAACAGGTGAAATATAACTATCTTCGAAGACTTCTTTTGTTCCATCGATAATCAATTGATATATTTGTGTGATTAGGTTGAAAAACTTCTCGCTGCTGCAGCTGGCCGACGACCGACATCATCGTCATCACCGATCATCATTCCCAAAAAGCCATCTCGTTCGAATGTAAGTCATTAACATATTCAAATGACTCACACCTTCCTCCCTATTCTTATCGAATCAACAGTTGATGAATCAATTTGTCTTTTGTTATCAGGCATCATCTCATAGCTCTTCGTCATACACATCCGTCGTTGACCAAATATCTTCATTCGGAGTAAGATAACAAATTGAGATAAATTTTCGTTCTTCTAACAAACATGTCTGTCTTTCGTTTTCTTTTCTTTTTCGTGTCTACAGGAGTCTTCAATGCCATCAGATGATGGTAGGTTCCTATTAAATATGAATAAGAATTGTAAGATTGACTTTTCGTGTTTGTCATTCACAGTTTCAATGCCAACACTGCCATCCGCTTGTCAACAATTAGAACATTCAGCCGCTCGAGATCGTATTTCAGTTAAAAATAAACGACGACAACCGCTTAAACAAAAAGTAAACAAATTCACATGAACAATGTTTCTCATCAATCGTAATTGTATTTTAGTTGAGTACACTTCGAGAAACGGATGACAACGATGTCGATTTATTTGCATCCAAAATTGACGGTAAGCTTTCGCTATGCATCAGTTCAGGTTCGGACTAATGGGCAAAGGGAATTAACATATTTCTTTCGAAAAAAAACGTTCAAAACAAACTTCGAGATCTTTTGAGTATAGATAATAATACTAATGACGATGATGACGATCTAATTGTACCACCAGTACCGACGAAACAGAGTTATATATTCAATCATTTATTTTCGTCACCATCTACAACAGCTATGAGTCCGTCGGCACATAAACTACAGATTCAATTACATCATATTTTACATGCATTCACCTTCGATTGACCTGAATTTCCTAGTTTTTTTTTCGTATTCTTTTCGTAAATAAAATAATTTTCCTATTTTCAGCTATTTCATCAACACCAGATGAGGAACAATCAAGAATGATGATGACAAGTCATGTGGAGGTAAATATTGCCATACTTGTTGCCGTGTTACAAACTTAAAGAGACTATGCGAGAGGCGCTCGATGAAACGAAGTTCGTCCAGATAAAATCTAGAACTATGACTTGATGATAAGACGTTCTCCTAAATGTCTCGGTGAAATATATTTCGTTCAAATACGAATATGCGTGCAGAGCTAGTTGATTCTAAAACTGATTGCCGCCGTTTTATTTTAGCCGAAAATTTTGCAACCGTTGTTTGATTCATCTGACTTGGGTTCTGCTCGAGCACGACTTCGAATGTCTGTTCGTCCACGTGATCGTTCAGCAGATAATATCTTGTTAGCAACTAACACAAATATGACTAGTGAAACATCTTCTACTCGCCCGACGCTTGCACCAGTGAACAGCAGTCCTATTCAGCGCTCTGTTAGCTTCAAACGACCACAGGAAATCAATGATATCAAATTGAAACCTCGACCGATTTTAAAGTCAAGAAAAGAAGAATCGCGCAAGAATGATTTACCATCGACAGAGACAATTGAGAATGAGTCAACATCTGTTGATCCACCGAACCATGACGAAGAAACACAAAATCTGAGTCGATCACGTTCATCGTCTCAAGAACATATCTATGATAATCTTGATGTTTTTAAACGTCCGAAACCAACGAATATCATGCCCTCGCACGAAGACGAACCATCGCCAGCTACATATGTTAAGACAAGAGAACATCCTGTATCAACACCCCGCTTACGCCCAACAACCATGCTAGTGTCAACTAACAATGATAAACCATCGACAAATGAGTTTGAAAATGTGTTTAATCAATTTAAAAAACGTGGTTCAATTTGTCGTGTTCCAGCAAACGAAGAAAATGCAATTGCACCTGTCCCTGTTGAAGAAGCTCGTGCGCCTACGCCTCCACCGTCTGTTGATCCTGCGCAACCTATCAATGAACCGACAACTAAGCCTGCTGACACAACACCTGTACCACAAGCTTCGAATCGACGAAAAACAGTTGGTGGCGTTTGTCTCCCAGCGGGTAATAAAGTTGCAACGAATGACAATAAACCTGCAGCATCGTGGATAGACATTGCTAAACAAAAACAAAATAAATTGTAAGTTATTACGTTATAGCATTTGAATTTAATTTCATGACATTTGATCACTATTGCAATCGATTTACGTCGAAATGACTTCGAAATAATTATTGATACAGATGTAAAAGGTCACATACGTCATGATTATTGCTTTAATCTTTATAAAATGGAATATTTCACTCTGTTTTCTTCTGTAGTCAATCGATTTCGAATGATAAAAAACATGAGAATGAATCTGAACAAGCTGTTCTACATGAACCAGTGGTAACAACTCGAAAAACAACGCCATCTACTGATGTTCGATTAAATCGAAAATCTATGTTTGAACAACCGACAAATCAATCGAATTCACATGTACTAGAACGCGTAAATATCCTGTTTTGTTTTTGTTTAGTATCTCGTCGAAACTATTGATCTCTTCTTTTGTTATCTAGGATTCAATACGAGCACTGAAAGCCGGCAATCCGAATCGTATCAATAATTTAATTCAATTTTTTGACAAATAAATTTTGCTTTGTTTGTTTGTGTTTGTGCTTTACCTTGTAAAAAGATATATCTTTTATTATTCTCCAACGATAAACTCTTTTCGTTTAACAATATAAATCTATCTCTTGCTCTCTCACTCTCTCTCTCTCTCTAATATATAAATGTATATGTACATGAAAGACAAAAATGACTGGTTTTTTTAGATCATGGATTTGTCGTCCAGTGCTGGTCAGGGTATCGGTGATCCTCAATTAGCGTCATTTATTGAGCAAGAAAATCAGAAGCAACGGTTTCAATCGGTTGTTCATTCACTGACTGAGCAATGTTGGGAAATTTGTAGTCCAAGTATATCATCGCGACTGGATGGTAAAAGTGAGACGTGTTTAGCCAATTGTGTCGAACGATTCATTGATTCGAGTAATTATATTATTAATAAACTTGGTCAAGAAGGTGCTGCTGCTGTTGCATCGATGAAATCCAATGAATTTAGTACATCAACGGATTTTTCATTAGGTGCACCGGACATGGGTTTGCAATCGCCGGAATTTTCGTCAGGTTTTAGTTCATCAACTAGTCAAGAAGAAAAGAAGAGTAGTTGGAAATTTTGGTAGATAACTTCCATGTTTCTTTTTCGTCTTTCGATTTGATAAGAACGTTCAGATTTTGTTGTTGTTTGTTGTTTCAGATAAAATTCACCAAGCATGGTTGAATCAGTCATCGGCATTCGCGGAAAAGATTTCGTTTTATTAGCACAAGATGCCAATACAACGAAATATGGTATTTTGAATATGAAATTTGATACCAATCGATTGTTTAAATTGAGTGAACACTGTGCTATGCTTGCTGGTATGTATTGTAGAGCGAAATGAAGATTATCTCATACGATCAACTTTGATTTCAGCTGGAGAACCTGGTGATGTAGTTCAATTCGCTGAATATGTCGGCAAAAACATCCAATTATATAAAATGATCAACGGTATTGAATTATCACCATACGCTTGTGCAAACTTTACTCGCCATGAAATGGCCACATCACTCCGTTCGCGCAACTCTTTTCTTGCTAATCTTATCGTCGGTGGTTATTCAACGAACGAACGTGATCAAAATCGCGCACAATTGTACTCGATCGATTATCTAGGTGCCATGGTGTCAGCCAATGTAGTTGCACATGGTTTTTGTCAATTTTTCGCCTTGGGTATTGGCGATCGTTTATGGAAAGAAGATTTAACAGTTAATGAAGCTTTATTTATGTTACAAACAATCGTCAACGAATTGGGCAAACGCATGGCGGCGTATCCACACTGTGTTTTCGTACGAATTATTGATGCTCAAGGTATCCGCGTCCTTGATAACATGTATCCAGAGAAGATTCACGTTGCCAAACCATCTGAGGGTGAATTACAAACCAGCGCCGATATGATGGACATTCATTCTTAGTTCAATTTTCTTCCTTCTTTCTAAATACATACAAAATTTAACAGCAAACAACGCACATACAGACATTCACGTACACAAATATACTAATTTCTTTTTAAACTAGACCTTTTTTTTCTTTATTTTTTGTTCTTTGTTGTTATTGCTGCTGTTCATATGATGAAACATTCATTAAATGTCTGACAGATGTAAAATCACAAAGGAGATCAATAAGAAACATGTTGTCCATACTGTTGAAGAATTAATAGCAAAACGAATGTATCACAGAAGCTGTTAATTCGCAGGAAACATCATGTACTTCATGAACGTTAGCGCCACCTATACTAATCGCTATTAATCTTTTTTTTATCTACGATTGAAAATGTGAGATAGGATTTGAATTTCTTTCCAGTTGTTTTCGTTTTTTCCCTCAAGAAAAAAATTATAAGAATTTATAATGAATGAACGAATGAATGCAGCTGATCAACGCGGGTCTTTGTTCAATAATCTGTGTTCATGAATTTGATCAATTGTTCTCTTTTTCGATCATAAGGAAAATCTTGTTTGGGTACCGATGGTAGTAGAACAAACTTGGTGGCCATGGAAGCCATCTTTGTTTACTCAACATCGCAGTAAGTCAAATTGACAAATCTCCTCGTTTTTTCCTAATTTTTCAATGTAAATAACTTAGTCCGTATTACAAACCAACTACGTGTTGCTCAACAGCAGGAACATTGTAATGAATTACGTCGTCAAATAACGCTTGTTGAAGAAGATATAGCTCAGTTGCTTCAACGAATAAAACCGATTGATTTTGCTCAAATAGATCAAGTTCGTTACCTGTGTTTCTGTCTGTTGTTCAAACCTATAGAATGGTATTTCTTTTCCTCGTAGAGATTAGATTCATGTTTAATCAAACACGAACACACTCTGAAAGATTATTCTCGAGTCGAACAACAATTGCTTCGTCTAGCACCCAAACTTCTTCTTGGCAATGCTTATTATCGAACGAGCATCAATGAAATTCCTATTCGAATACCGTCTACTCATACAAAAAGACGACGAAAACGATTGAAATTAACTATCGAACAACAATGGAAGAATGGTATTGGAGATGCATATCGAAGATTTCAACTCCAACGCAATATTGAACTTCCACCTAAACCTGATCCATTTATTCCTATTCCCACATCCACTGAACCGTTGCCTATAGTGAATGATTATCTTCCTGATGAACCACCGATTGTCGCAGACAATTTCATCGATGTCGTCCAAGATCATGAATTTTTACCTCCTCGTACGTATTTACTTTACTAGGTGTTCGCTCGATTGATATGTGCTATATTTAGTGCCACCGCCTCCACTATCTGAAGAAATTATTATTCCATTTAAAACACCACCGCCACCATCGAAAACGTATGTGAATTCAAATCTTTAAGAAAAAAAAAGAACCTAACTTTTGTTTTCTTGCTAGATGTCGATCACCGCCATCGGATCGCCTTCAACTAGCTGTTGATGATACGATTGTTAAACCACATCGTCTGATCAATAAAACTTTGGGAAATCTTAGTCTAATGTCATTTGTATGTACAACTGAAGTGTCTATTGTTTGTATCTGTCTCTCTTTTGCCAGCATGTCGATCCAGACCAATGTTCATCGCCGAAGTCAGATGAAAGAAAAAAGAAAACGAAACTAAAGAAACTCATGCTCCCACCCTTACCACCGTCGGCACCACAATTTAGTTCTACAGCTATCTTTGATACACATGCGTTTTTTACTCAATCGACTAATAAATCCAAAAAACAAAGGAGAAAAGTTGATATTTCACGTCAACCGGTTGTAATGACAACCGACGATGTACCGAAGAAGAAAGGCCGAACGAAAAAATCTTCTCCCTACGATTTTCAAGATGATGATAACTCAACACTATCACGTACTAAAGGTAAACTAAAGATTCTGTCATTTTCTTCCCCTTATGTCATACGCGTTTCCTCTAGGCGTTAAATTACTAACCGATGATATTATAACAGCTCGTTTTGCCAAAAATAGTCACTTTCAAAGTCATCAAACATCGGTGGCCAGCACAAAATCTTCGAAGTCTCGTTCAAAAGCGTCCGAGCACGAACATACGAAGAAAAAGAAGAATATTTTGGGTATTGGTACATCGAGTCCATTGATTTCATCAACGAATCTCACATTATCTCCCGGTCGATTGTCTACGGATGACAAAGATACTGATGCTGATTATACTATAAAGTCAACTCTATCGAAGCGACATACTCGAACGACGAAAAGTCGACGAACACGTGTAAAATAAATTTTGTATTTTGATGAATTATAATTTATGTAAAATAAATATTTCTATTAAAGAATAAAGTAGATTGCCTCTCGAAAAGATTTCTTATTAATTAACTGCGTCATAAAAATCAGTTTTCTCGAAGTACTCTCCCGCTTTCCTATCCTTTAAATAAGATAAGACATCTACTTACTGCTCTCACGATCATAATAAACTGATTTATTAATACACTCTTATCCAGACATGGTGTATTATCCGCAGGTACGTTTAAAAATGGATGTTAGTTCATGAGTCCGCGATATTGACAGAAAATAAAAAGAAACAATGTTTCAGCGATCAAACGATGCATTGTCAGACGATCTTTCATAATTCTTCATTGAAAAAGATCATACAAATGGAAGTTCATCAGTTTAAGCTTGACTAAATTTTGTCAAACATTTCTTCGAATGTAGTCACTGTAAACTTACAGTTGCACCTCATAAAATCTCTGAGTGGCATATTATTATTCTATATAATAATTACATTTTTTTGGTGCTCTGCAACACAAAGTTATTTCACAAAATAAGGGCGATTTTGTTTTCTGTTTATTCCAAGTAGAAACTACATCGAAAAAGTTTCATTAGAGAGTTTCATCTTCCTATCACCAACACATCCATTTCGACGCTCGATTTTTTGATTTCATAGCATAAAGAAAGCAATCTAAATGAAAAGATCCCTCCTTCCTACTCCTTCGAACGGTTGCCTCAATAACTCACTTCGCTTTTGTCGGTCATTGTCCAGTATTTGTTCTTCAGGAGACCATGAATCCACGACATCGAAATCCTATAAAAACTAATGTGACTTATTTTTCTATCAAATTGAATTCACTTACCGAGTGTTGAACAGGAGCTTTGGTATTTGTTGGTTGTAGGGCATCGAACATCAGTGATCTACCTTCATTGGAGTTAACGAACATAAGGACAAAGAGAAAAATCGCAAGGTTTCCGAACAATCGACCCATGATCTAACCGCACAAGACAAGAAAGGATGAATGAAATATATTGCCCACGTCGAGAATGAATTGATATCAAAATGAGTAGTTAATAAAAGTCTTTTCTTATTTGTGTTTATATACAAAGTCTTTTATTCAGTTCGTTAAACAATGAAGGATGCAGGCGTAGAACAGAAAAGAAAAAAAAATAAACGTTTTCAAGTCATGTCTCAGATCTCAACGTCGAACAAACTCTCCTGAAAAGAACTCTTATAATGTTCTAAACTGAATCTGACCGAATTTTGCTGAACAAATCAGGAAATGATATATATCATTTAGAATCTATGATTAGTATTGCGTTCAGAAGCACTGACGCAAGTTAACAAACGCTTATTTTATAATTGACATTGATTACTACGTGTTTTCCATGATTATTTCAGATATTATATTAATCCTATACTTTTCCAATACACGTATCGTATGCTCTGTTCTCCTGCCAGTAGAATGTTACTTTCATGGACGTTCTAGCAAAATCGGATGTGACTAGTTCATGATTACAGTAAAAATACCTGTTTATCTCGTAATCGCCGCTTTTTATGAAGATATAACCATTCACTCGAAGAACTTCTATTCAAATACGGATGTGTAGGAGCAGGGATAGGATGATAGGAACTGTTTCGTTGTGTGATTTCATATTGAGTCATGTATTTTAATTATAAATTCATACGAGAGCAAAAATTCTAATAGCTTTTCCTTCCTTAATTATCAAACATTTATGCAACGGCATCGATGTTGTATTCTTAAATATGACAAATCTACTACGCATTATTGAGTTTTTCGTATATTGAAATTAGAATTAAGGTTTAATTGGAAAGTCTCGTATATGAACTGTGTTTCGATATGTTGGATGCTGTTGTGTAATTAGAGCTGCTAGATCATTGCGCATATCAAGTATTAATTGTTTGATTTCTCGGTGTTCGTATTCGACGCGCGCTAAACGACCTTTCAGTTGTGCCATGTCAACTGGTTCGGCAGATGCCGATGAGATATTTCCATGTAGAGCTTGTTCTGCACGTAAGCGTCGTGCTTGCTCATCCAGAAGACGATTGAACAAACTAAATTAGAAACTTCATAGGGCGAAATGAATGTTCGTACGAAGAGATTACTTCTTTTGCGCAGCTAATTTTTCTTCGCAAACGGCGTCACGCTCGCGAATGATTTGATTGATCGACTCTAAACGAGCTTTTTCACTTTGAAGTTGAGTTTCTTGAATAGCGTCCTAAGTTAAGTAATAATAGACAAAGTATTAACAGGAATTTTCTGCAGTTTTCTTTTACTTTGAATTTCTTTTGAGATAAGGATTTTTCGTAATGACGGTCTTCGTCGTAACGTTGATGTATATATTTCTCAACTTCATCGACCTTTTCCTAGACAAAATTACAATCGGTCAACTTTCTCATTTCGTATTTCGAATAACGTTACAAATCAGTTTGCAGTTAACCAAAACAAATGGTTAGTAAGTGGGTTAATTATTAACTTCAAAATTTGAGTCAATAAATCATCTCACTTTGTGTTCGTGAACATAAGCCTAGGCAAAATTGTACGATGTGAAACAGATCGAGACAAACAGAAACTCGTAGTTTACTTGGATTAGTTGTGAATAATCATTGTTCAAGGTTGTTCGAAGATGTTCAAGATGTTGCGTAGCTTGACGTTTTTCTGCAACGGAAGACGAATTATCACGTCGTTGTTTCATTGCTGATCTCAATTCTCGTTCGCTATTGGCTAACTGTCGTTCAAAACGACGTTGGGCACGATCAACCGTATGCTGATGTAGTTCGCTGGCTGTGCCTAAGCGAGTCAAATCGATGCAAAGAAATTTCTTGAAAAGTTGTTCGTTTGACATACGTGTTACTTTATCTCGGCAATCGCGACATGATTGCGAACGAAGAGGGTAGATATATTGAATTGCCGATCGTGTTCTATCTGTCATTCTTGCTGAGAAGTCTCGATTCTTTTCAATTGAACGGTGTTCTTTTGAGGTTCGAAAAAGAGAGAAGAAATCGTTCATCACCTTGAATTCCAGCCATTTTTATTCAGGTTGTGATGGTTTATTCATCAAACAAACTGTTCACATTGAATCCATGACTGATAATGACATCTTTAGTATGATCATTGAATGGTACAATTACTAGACCAATGTATGCAGCAGCGAAAAGAGAATGAGCGAAATTCTTTTTGTCAAATTCAAATATGATATTGATTTGATCGTCTGTTCGACAATAACAAAATGCAGCATGCACCGTCTGGTTGGGGTGGTGGACAACAATATCCACCACACCCAAGGATGGTACCACCTATGATGATGAGACCACCGCCCATGATGGGATGTAAGTGATGAATTTGTTATTGTGAAGTACTGATTTTGATTTCTGTTGTAGTAAATGGTTCAATGAAAGTAAGATTATAGAAAATTTTTGTTTAAATGACGATTTCTTCTTTTCTCTGTAAGAATGATGACGGTTATGGTGGCCCTGCCGGTCAGGACAAGAAAACATTGTGGAGCGAACACAAAGCGCCTGATGGCCGAATTTATTATTACAATTCGATTTCGAAAGAATCCCGATGGGAAAAGCCCGATGAATTGAAATCGTCTACCGAAGTTCGTACCAATCTGTTGCAAATCAGACTCTTCAACCGGGAACGCTTCATTTAGGTTCTATTAACCCAATGTCCATGGCGTGAATATAAATCCGATAATGGACGTATCTATTTCCATAATATTGAAACGAAAGAATCCCGTTGGACAAAGCCTAAAGAATTAGAAGATATTGAAAAAATGATCGTACAACAACAATCAACAGTAACTGATGACTCACCCAATAGGTAAAATCTCTCATGAATTTATCTCAGTACTTTATAAAGAAACTTTTTGCGTATACTTAGTACTAGTTCACCGGTAACACCAATGCCACCCATGATGCCACCCTTCAATCTCATGCCACCTTCGATGGGTATGCCATACGGTGCGTATCCTCCCGTTGCAATGATGTCTGCTGGCATGCAACCAATGAACGACTCACCCTCAAATGAAAATAGTCGTGACGATAGTGAAGATAGTCAAAGTGACAGCACGGATACTAATAGTCCATCAAAAGCAAATGAACCACCGGTCAAAATCGAATATGCGTCGAAAAAAGAAGCCATGGACGCATTTAAAGATTTACTAAGAGAAAAGAATGTTCCATCCAACTCAACATGGGAACAAGCTTTGAAATTGTTCAGTACTGATCCACGCTATGTTGCGCTAAAACATATCAATGAAAAGAAACAAATATTCAATGCATATAAAGTTGCGCGAGTCAAAGAAGAGAAAGAAGCCGAACGATTGAAATTAAAACAAGTTAAAGAAGAATTCGAAACTTACTTGCAAAATTGTGAACATATGAATTCGACCATAAGATATCGCAAAGCAGAACAACTGTTTGGACATCTACAAGTATGGACAACTGTACCAGAACGTGAACGACGAGAATTATATGATGACGTTGTGAATTATCTCGAAAAAAAAGAAAAAGTTCGAGTCAATTTCTCTTCTTCATTCTCGATTCATTACTTTCATTTCAGGAAGATGCAAGAAACCTAAAAAAACGCAACGTCAAAGCATTAAAAGACATTCTCACGAACATATCTAAAATCACTTACAAAACAACTTGGCAAGAAGCTCAAAGATACCTGCTCGATAGTATTGACTTCGTCAACGATATTGAATTGCAAAGTATAACACCCATAACTTGCTCTTTTCACGATTATTATTTTTCTGCTTGTAGACATGGACAAAGAAGATGCATTGATTGTTTTCGAAGATTACATACGACAATTAGAGAAGATCCATGAAGAAGATATAGAAATTCAGAAGAAATATCTCCGACGTACAAATCGACAAAATCGCGAAGCATTTTTAGTAAGGATGCGCTTTGATTTGATGCATATTAACAGCTGATGTTCTTTGCAGGATTTTTTGGATGAATTACATGAACAAGGCAAACTTCATTCCATGTCATTGTGGATTGATCTGTTTAGTATAATATCCAACGACGAACGATTCAGTCAAATGCTTGGTCAACCAGGTTTGTGCATATATTCATTTTTTTTTGTACAAAACTAAACCGAATTGCAAATTTCAGGTTCAACGCCATTAGATCTGTTTAAATTCTATGTTGCCGATTTGAAAGCTCGTTTTCATGATGAAGAGAAGATTGTGAGAGAAATCTTGAAAGCCAAAGATTACACTATCGAAACCGATTCGACATTTGAGAAGTTCGCAGAAGTTATCTCTGCAGATAAACGTGCTGTTTCTCTCGATGCTGGAAATATTAAATTAGCATTCAACCATGTGAGTGTAACATTTTTCAATATTCACCATCTCACAGATTGTGTTTTAGCTAATGGAGAAAGCTGTACTGAAAGAAAAGAAACGTTTGAAAGAAGAGAGTCGAAAAGTAAGAAAAGATTTTTCCTGCGAAATCGATCATCGTGCTTGTCGTTTAGCAAAAACGATTAGAATCGAAATTTAAAGAATTATTAAAACTAAAAATCGAATCGATAAATGAACAAACAAAATGGGAAGATGTTAAAGGACAGATTGAAAACGATAAAGAATATCAAGCACTGTCATCGGATCTCGATCGTATGCGTCTATTTGATGAATATCAACAACAAGCGATCACTAATGGTTCAAATCATACTCAAAAACGAAAAAAGAAGCGTAAACATGAAAAACAAAGTTCACCACAAGTAAATCGGAGTTTTAATAAAAAAAAAAGACAAGTCGATCTGTTTTTCTGTATCATTCGGTAGGAATCTGAAGATGACGAGCCAGCAAAAACGTCAGCCGCAACGGAAAGTGATGAAGGTGAAGCAAAAGATAGTGACGAAGATATGGATAATTCATCTTCGACAACAAAACACAAAAAGTCGAAAAAGAAGCATAGGAAGAAAAGTGCATCTAGTCATTCATCAGTGCGTCATTTACATTTCTAGAAGACATTGATTTTCTCTTGTTTTTTTTCTTTGTTGTAGGATGAAAGTGCATCCGATGACGAAATGGTTAAGAAGAAAAGAAAGAAAGATGGCTGATTTGTTCTAAGAGAGAGAATGATAATCAATGTAATTTGTATGTTTTCGATATTCGAAAAAGGAAAGGAAATCGTTTTCTATGGATTAGATTTAATAAAATTTTGTATATGAAAACAAAATCATCTCGCGGTTTTATATCCATTTACATTTCGTTCGAGGATCTTTAAACTCGTCTTATCACAAGTTTTATCAACTCTCGAACAAGTTAAATATACTCGTTGGAGAGAAAGATAGTCATAGCGATAATGATAAGAATATAAATAAAAGGCTCGGCTAGATAAAGTCTTTTACTTTTATTCCAAGGAAAAAAGCACGTTTCTGACTATCCGAGGTTTCTTTAAGAGTTGAGCGAAAAATCCAAGAGAATAAAATGATGTTTCATTCTATTGTTTTGGTTCTTCTTCTTCATTTTATTTCATCGTCATCATCCGTTCGAGTCCCGTTAACTGGTAACGATTGGTCAATAGATGACAATGCTAATCACACAGCACAAGGACAAGTGCCCGGTACCATTCATACTATTCTTTTAGCTGCCAAGAAAATTCCGGATCCCTACATGGACTTCAACGATGTTGACCTACGTTTTCTAATTCATAATAAATGGGTATTTACAAAAAAGTTCAACCTCTCCGCCGACTTCCTCGCTTTTAATGATACTTATCTTCATCTTCAACAAATTGATACAGTTGCAAATATAACTATCAATGGTTGTCCCATAGGTCGCACCAACAATATGTTTCTTGCATATGTCTTTACTGTTCCGAATACGTGTTTGAAACCAGAAAATGTGATCCAAGTTGATTTTCATTCGCCAGTTGTGTATGCGCTGGAACAATCAATAATTTATAATCGAACTGTGCCACCGTCTTGCCCAGCTGAGGCTCAACTTGGTGAATGTCATGTGCAATTTATTCGAAAAGAACCATGTTCATTCAGTTGGGATTGGGTATGACTTTTCCATCGAGTTGATTTCCATCGAATAACTTAAAACATTCTCTTTCAGGGTCCAGCTTTTGCTCCGATTGGTATCACTGGCGATATATATCTTGAAGCCATCAATGCCAGTGACATTATTATCGAACTCGAAAGTGTAAATATCGCTTCGTTTGATGTGGCAAATAAAAACTGGCTCGTGGATGTGATGTTAAGCAGTAACAATGCTCCATTTTCAAGTACATTGAAATTCGTCTTAGAAAATACGACATGGACATACGAAGTTGTTGTCCCTTTTAATCGTAGTGTCACACTTCAAATCAAAATTCCCGACGCTCAAGTTGCACGTTGGTGGCCAAATGGTTACGGTGATCAAGTTTTATATCGACTCTCAATTTCCAACAAAGGCACGATGATTGATTCTCGTTTGATCGGTTTCCGTACAGTTGAGTTAGTTCAACATGAATACGGTCCAGGAATCAATGGCACATCATTTTATTTCGTAATTAATTCCAAACCAATCTTCATCAAAGGAAGCAACTGGATACCATCGGATGCATTTCAAGAACGTGTTAGTGACGAAAAACTAGAACGTCTTCTTCAATCAGCACAACTGGCGCATATGAATATGTTGCGCATATGGGGTGGCGGTATTTATGAACGTGATTCATTCTATGAAATGACAGATCGATTAGGTATTATGCTTTGGCATGATTTCATGTTTGCATGTAGTTTGTAAGTTCACATTGAAAATTCGAATTTGAAAGCGGTTTTATGAATAAATTGTTTGTTTAGATATCCGGTTGATGATGCATTTCTATCGAATGTTCACGATGAAGTTATTTACCAAGTAAAACGTCTTCAATCACATCCATCAATCGTTATCTGGGCTGGAAACAATGAGAATGAAGCGGCAGTTGCTCAGAATTGGTATCAAGTACCTGCAGATCAAATGAATAGAACAAAAGACGAATATCGAAAATTATATATTGATACAGTGATGGTGGCTCTACTTGAAGTAGATAAAGGTACGAACCGACCGTTTGTTTCTTCATCGCCATCGAATGGACTAGGCTCAATTCGAGAAAATTACATTGCTACCAATCCTCAAGATCCACTTCAAGGTATTGATGATGATCTTCTTCTTGTGTCACTTTAACCTAGCTTTTAATAATTTAGGTGACGTGCACTTCTATGGTTATCAAGATGATTCATGGAATCCCAATACTTATCCGATAACTCGTTTTCTTTCGGAAACAGGTATTCAATCATTGCCAAGTTTAGATACATGGTTTCAAACAACGAATAATCTATCTGATTTAACTTTCAACAGTTCATTCATTCTTCATCGAGAACATTCAAAAAATCAAATAGAAGCTATGATGTACGTCGAATCTCTCTAGTTTAATTAGAATTAATGTAGATTTTCTTTTCTTAAGGACTCATATTGAAAGCAACCTTCCATTACCAGTCACCAATGATTCATTAAAACACTTTGGTCAAATGATTTATCTGAGTCAAATTCATCAAGCAATGACACTGAAAAGTATCAGTGATGTCTGTCGACTCCATTCATCCGTAGACATGATCGATCCAAAGACTAGCGAAGGGTAAACTTTCTTTCATCATTTTTCATTCGTTTGCTACTTCTTATTCCACGTTAGAAATACAATGGGTTTAATGTACTGGCAAATCAATGATATTTGGCAAGCGCCAACATGGGCCACCATTGAATATGGATTAAAATGGAAAATGGGTCATTATTTTGTCAAGCATATGTACGTGCCAGTCTACCCTATTGCTACACTCACACCTTATTTAGCTAATGTAACAGACGAATCAGCACGAATTTCACTCTACATTGTCAATGAATTGAGTACAAACGTACGTGGTACATTAGTCTGCTCAGTCTATGGATTAGATTCGTTCCTTCCTCGTTTATCATTCGGTAACGATGTAGCAATGAACTCTTCAGGTACACAACGAGTAGCTGATCTTCCGTATGCACTGATATCAAGACGTGCGAATTGTGGAGATGACTCACAATGTATCATGCACTGCAGATTCAATTACAATGAACAATATGTCAGACAGGTTTTATTCTTTAATCGACCAAAAAATTATCAATTATCCGATCCAAATCTGAAACTTCAAGCAATCAAACCGATTTCGCCAACGGATTTTGATATTACCATCACCGCTGATCGACCTGCTCTATTTGTGTGGATTGACATTGTTGGCAATGTGACCGGTTACTTTTCTCACAATGGACTTATGATGTTTGAACCATCAGTGACCATTCGTTTTCATGCATGGTCGAATATAACTGACTTTTCGCGAATCAATTTTGACTTGCGTCATCTTTCTTTGTTTGATGTTACTTTACCATAATATCTTTTCCTATCGTTTAAAACATAATTAAATAAATACCAATTGATTCCTTTTTATTCTAAATCTTAGATTTGTATTGAATAAAACATGTCATCGGAACAGTTAACGCTAGCTGATTCAATTAGGAAAGTTCATCAAGATTTACGTCGAGATGTCCATCAAAGTATTTGTTTTTCTCATATGAATATTACTTATGAATGCTTCTCTTTGTCACTTCTAGCACCGGAAGCAGCGGAATCGATTTGGAATGCACATGTTGCTAATTTTGATAAATTGAATGAATATGCTCAATCAATGCGGCAACTTGCTGAACACCATTGGGCGGACAAAGCACACGGGCAAACACGTTTGACTTGGTGTTATCAAACGATAAAAGATTATTTTCATGGCAAAGATATCAGCGGTCTTCAAAGAAGACGTGCCCGCGACCAACGAAAACAAATCACGCATGAGATATGTTCAAATTGTCAAATTCGAATTGAGTACAACACCTCGTATTACGTTAGATTTTATTGGCGAGTTCTCATTTTATTCTAGACATGGTATTCAGAAGCCGCGTGTACTGGATGTCGGGTTCGGAGCAGTATCGAATGATAACTAATCCTTTTTTTTTTGTTCATTTTCGTAGAAGTTGTTACAACGCATTTTCTCAATATGAAGATCTGGAAACTCTTGCTATTGACATAGCGCCAGCTGACGAAGTAAATCTTGATCGTGTGACTTATCGTTCGAAATCTCTTATTTCGACTTGATTTTAGTCAGTGCATCGTATCGATTTTCTCCGTACACCTCAGCCACCTTTAATATGTACTCATTCATTTGATACGATTGTTTTTTCGCTTGTTCTGGATTATTTGCCAACGTGTGGTCAACGTCTTTCAGCTTGCCTCATTGCTCATCAACTATTGACATGCTTTGGATTACTGCTAATCGTCGAACCGGACTCATCACTACGTGGAAATCGACAGACATCGTGGCGGCAAGCACTTGAGTCGATCGGTTTTGGTTTAGTATCGTGCGTCAAAGCAACGAACCTGCATTGCATGGCATTTCGAAAACTAAGTTTATGGAGTGAAATGAATGTGAATGATTGTACGCGAATAGCACAGCTTTTGAATATCCCTCAAGATGACGAATCACTCGAAACTGAACGACAATCAGTTAATATTGATCAAAAACTCTTCGATGAACTTCCATTTTTCGTCGATTAGATAAATGAGATCTCATTATTTGAATGTAAAATGTGAGTTTTGCTTTTTATTATTGTTATCTTCAATGAAAACACGTCAACACAAATGTAAGAAAACAATATTGTTCAATGTTAGCATCTCGAGCCACAATGTGGACAATATCTTGCTGAAAGATTATTGAATATACTGCCACAATCACCGCATCGAATTGCTACAGGCGGTGCTCGTCCAACAGCTGTTGGTCTAGTGGAACTATATTGATTATTGCCATACTGTTGTCGCGTTTGACCATAGTAAGAGTTAGATAGCTGTTGGCGTTGTTGTGGGGGTGGAGGTGGTTGAGTACGACGATAGTATACGCCTTCTTCGTCATTTCGTTGGCGGGCACGTACGTTTAAAGTTGTGTTCTCTTGTGTTCGTCCTGTGCGCATCAAAACTGGTTTTTGGACAGGACGATGCGTTGGATGATTATAATAGTCGTCCTTCATCACAATTAATTCGTTGTTTTTACAATTTCATATCAAGAAAGAACTTACCTCAGGAGAATAGTAACGTGAAGATGGTATTTCTTCTTCTTTCGAACCTAGACCAAATAACTTGCGAAAACCCCATCCACCACTAGTTGTTTTTCGTGGCGGTGGAAGTGGTGCCTCTCGGTATCTATACAAAATATGAAAAAAAGAGTTGTGTCAGTGAATAACAATAAATGAGGAATTGTCATTACTCAGTTACGTTGCGCCTTACAATCATTGGAGCTGAGTTACTATGTTTGTAACCATTATTATAAACATCACGTGGATCTGCGTTGGTACTCGCACGATACAATTGTTGCGGTTCTCGATATTGTGTGGATTGCTGTGGGGGAAGAGTTCGTCCCTTGAAGAGAAGAAAACAAAGCGGTTTACTTTTCCGATGAAATTGTTCTTTACTCTATCATATTGCGGATTCGGCCGAGCGTTCTTTCCGAATTTTCGTTCATGCTGTGATTGACAACTGGAAAACAATAAGAAAGAAATTAAACAAATGACAAAAGAGATGTATGCTTCATTCATTACAATGGAATGTGCCGTTCAGCTGCACCCGCATTGAAATTACGATGGCAATATGGACAATTGGTATAATCTAAATGAATAATAGAAGAAGAAGAAAGAGAAAAGAATCAAGTAAGATTAATTTACCTGATGGAACTTCGCTTGGTCGAAATGCAGGCAGTGGACCGCCTTGTTTCATCGCACGAGTTACAGAACGTGCCTCACGAATCGATTGAATCAACTGTTGATGTTTTTCTCTCCAGTTTGGCTTCCGTCCGTACTTCGACTAGAAGATTTCAAATCAACAATCAATCACCGTTGTTCACTATGACTTTTACTCGATCATCTTGCGCTTGAATTTCGCCATTGTATATCTGAACGATTCGATAGTTTTTATCTTCTTCTCGATCACGCACTAGCAAACTCTCTATACCTGTGCTGTTTTCTTCGTTGCTTTATACGGCACATCAGAACCCGTTGCTCTTTGCTTTCCCGCATCGAATACTTTACGTTTTTTATTTGAAGCTTTGCGACAAATCGCTTGATGTTTGCTCTAGAAATGAATATGTGCTCGTTGCCAGTCACTTTCTTCTCGTATCAACTCTCACCAACGTTTCCGGATTAAATTGTCGCCCACAAGTTTGACATGGATGTAAACGAACACGTCGTGTAGGATATGCTATTCAACACAATTGAGTTTGTATAATGAAAACTTCCTTCATGCATTCTCTTTCTCACCTGTTACATCTTCATCCATTTCGGCGTTTTTTTTTCAAATGAAATTAATAGATGTGAATGATTTCTGCTATGACATGCTTGTGTATGAAGTTAAAATGAAGTGATCGACAAAAAATTCCTCTATGGCAACAACAACATCAAAATGACAGAACAGATCGAAACTCATGTCAGCCGTATTTACCGTTTGAAGAGAAAGAAGGAAAAAAGAACAAAACGGTGCCAATTAAATCTCGTGTACAATACAGAACGAGCGAGAGAAACCGCCATTGAACGAGTTCAAATCTGAATTGCATCTTGAGCAATAGTCTTGTTTTATTTAGTTTTTATAAAAAAAAACAATTTCACACAACAAGGACTTGCAAAGCACATATTCGTCGAATATTTAGACGTAATAGATAGAAGACATTGAATCTAGTGTTGATCGAATATAGTCCGAACACTAAATCAAAGGTCTTCCAAATGAGCGTCATTTTGTGAGTAGAATTTTCCTAGAAGAAAACAACAGCTTGGCAATGTCCGATGAAATTTTATGCAAATTTTCATCGTTTTTATTTGAAACTAACCCTTCATCAACCATTACTGCCGCTGATTATCAAGCGACAGGTCGACAATCTAATAAAAAAAAAGAAAATCGTCATCGTTGTTGTCACAAGTGAATCGCGTTCATCTTCATTTTCTTCTTCTTTTATTATGCATGCATACGCGCATAGACACAATTCATCGACGTTTTTCCTCTTCTTTGTCACTTACTCGATATGGAAATGTGTTCAAGCGTGAAAACATCCACTAGTTGAAAAAACTTCTACCCAATATCGTTTGTTTCCAACCAACATTTTTTAAAACAATGAAACATACGGAATAAAGTTCATCATCAACACCCGTCTTCGCCTTTTCTCTTCTTCTTTTCCTTTCCTCAACAATTTTTTCCCGTTTTTCTACTCTGTATCCAACGACATGATGACGGCCAACAGGCGTTTCACTTTTCTTCCTTCGGCTTCTTCCTACATATGTCTAATCCTCATAGTGAACTTTCTTCAGCGTTCTTACCTAACAATAATATAAAACAATAAATTCAACAAAAAAAAAACTTTCATTGAGCTAATGAAGAAAAATTAACTTACCTTTTCTTTACTATGTCCTTCCCTACTAGTCGATAGACTACATCTGCTCCATTTCGATGCTTTTAACTGAATGAATCTAACTTTCATTGTATCCCGCTTATAAGTCTCAGATTTTTTCTTTCTCTCATTTCTCTCTATGACTTTCAAAGTTGTAAGAGAGAGAGGGGGGGGGGGAGAATATCCACACAACAGAGACACGTACTCAACAGTTAAAACAAGAGAGCAATGGATGATTAGTATATGTTAAAATACCGGGAAGAGAAAAAAATTTTCCTTAGTAGAAAAAACAGGCAAGAGAGAGAGAGAGTGAAAAAGAGAAGTGTAATCTATCTGTTTACTGTTCAAATATATTCGTCTGTCTACATTTATTAACGATATCTCATAATACATGCGATTATTCCAGGAAATATTCCTATCAGCTTTTTCTCTTCTATTCAAAACGGCGAACATATGTAGCATGCGTATGTCCTGTTAGTTATCTTTCTTTTCTCTTTAATGCACAAATGTTTCACCGGAAATAACTTTCAATCTAACATTTAGTTGACTTTGTTGAAATATGATAAGATAGGATTGAGTAAATGTTGTCATTCTTTCTGAGATAGATCTTTTCCATCGAGGTGCATCTGTCGAGAGAAACATTTGCAAGCTGGTGTTCATTTTATTATTCGCAACTTAAATACAAAGTTTTCAATTACGAAGACACATAAAAACTGATAATCAAAAAACAAAACGTCTTGTTCTGAAATGAGGAAAATATTCAACTGAAACCACCGCCGTAATTGTTACTAATTGTAGGATAAATTCCACTTGTAGTAGTGGTATTTGTGTTGTTATTACTGATCAGATGACGTTTGCTTGGTGGAATAAGATGATCAGGTAGTGTTGTTGGTAATTCATGACCCTCGAGTTTAATTTTAACTAAAATGAAAAAAGTTAAATCTGTTGATGACAGTCGACGAGATGATAAAGATGAATGTATTCTATTCGTGTTCACCTTTGACATCTTCATTATGAATTTGTCGGTTTCTTTAGAGAAAAAAAAAGAGTTCATATACATACTAAGATGTTGAGCGAGCGCCCATTCATCAATATCGAGCATGCCGTCTTTGTCAATATCACTCAGTTTCCAAATACGACCGAGAACATTGTTTGGCTAAGAAAAGGTTAAAAGGTGCTGGAATGAAAATGTTGACTTATCCCGATCAATCATACCAATTTTGACTTGATCATTTCTTGTCTCGCAGAGGCACCACTGACTTTACCATTCTGTGGTGACAATTGGGCAAATATTTGATCGTATTCACCTCTCGAACGTTCAACAATCCATTCATATTCGCCTTTACCAGCATTGATACCTTCGACGGTACCCTCTCCAAACGGAGTGTTTTCTTGATCGTGAAATATTGTACTTGATAATTGAGTCAGTTTAGTTTCGTTTTGGGCAGCTGAAGCCATGTATGCTTGTTCTTCACGTGGTAACATGTTCATCAATCGAGGTACATCTTCAGCAAGCATTTTGTCAACGCGATCGAGTATCTTTCGATCGAGAGATTTAAATTTTGTGAAATCCTAAAATGCAAACATAGAATACAAATGCTTCAAAGACAAATTTCTCTAAATAACAAACCATGTTGCGTAAAATTTCTTGCATACGATCTAGTTTCGGAAAATCACCTAATGGAATATTTTGTTCGCGTTCAATTTTTTCATAAATCAAATGCAAATTCTGTAAACAAGGAAAAACAAAGTTTCAATAATAAGAAACACCATCGTCCTACATTGATCAATTCTCGACGTTTTGTATCTTTACCAAATACACTTGGCATACTTTCCTTCAATTCGCTGATGATCATCGCGTGTACCTATTCATTGATCTTGTAAGTCATCTATTCAAAACGCTCATCTTCTTACTCGAGCTAATCGTGCACGTTTGATCAAATCATTTAATTTTCGAAGTGTTGCTGTTCTTGGTAACGATTCTAGAAATACTAATCTAACCAAACGATTATTTCACAGAGACTTCACTTACCCAAATCACTAAATAAATCTTTAGCTTCTAATTCGAATAAACGTCGATTAAAATCAAATTGCAGTGGCTTTGACCAGAATGATCCGACATAAACTCGGCAAACTTCTGGGGTGCCCAGAACTTTTCCTAATGACCACATCAGCGCGCCGTAAACGCGCATGAGCGCTTGTTGATCAATACTATCTGCTTTATTCAGAACAATGCGTATCTTATCATCATTTCGTCTTAAAACTTCAATCGCGCGTTTCAATTCATCGGATATATCCAACGATGTCACATCGAAGAGTAACAAAATTCGATCACAACGATCGGCAAACCATTCAAGTACATGACTGAATTCATAACCACGATCGACACGTTGCTTTTCACCAGCTAAGATACCTGGTGTATCAACAAACGTAATCGTTTCGAGAATATCGTTCTTCAATTGTGAAGAAACAAATCGATTTAGAAAAGCATTGCCAAATTTGGACAACGGTCGAAACGGCTTTGTTGGATCGACAACTAAAGCATTGCCTGGTACAACCCCCGGATGATCATTGTACATAATCGAAATAAATGAATCCGTTGTTGGTTCTATGAAAAGAAAGGGAGACAAGATGAACGAGGAAAATCGTCATCATTCCATTACCTGGCCCAATTCGAATGCCCGGAAAATCTTCCTACAAAAAAATACAATTCTAGAGAACTTCGGAAGCAAAGATTACTCTACTTACATTGAGTAAGTATCGAATAAATGTTGTTTTACCGACTGAGTACTGTCCCACAAGCAAAACCATTGGTTTCGCGGCGAAATCACTGTCTTCCAATTGTGAGGAATGAAATTCATGAAATCTATATGCTTCTTCAAGTGGTAATAACTTCGTTGCATAGATTTGCTTTAAACCTTGAACAACGCTCGTGTATAATTCTTTGTTAGCTTGATCTTTTTTCCAGAATGGCATCTAGAACAATGGGCGAGAAGTGTTCGTATATGAATGTGGATATACACGTCTTGGAATGGGATATATATGTAGCAAGAAGAAAAAAGAAGAACAAGCTTGACCCCTGAGATGATAACGATGGTCGATTACTAATTCCTTTTCGTCTGCATTTAGATAGCTAAAGATGGCAAAATGAATGGATATTTTGCAAACAAATGAGTACAGCATGTGAAAATAAATGTTTCATATTGCTTTAGGATGATAAGATAAGAGTGAAAATGATAACAACTTCAATAGGATTTGTAAACGTTTTCGGTGCACTAGAGATGTCACTGCGCTTCATTTGCGCAAAAGTATTTCAACAGTTAGATATTTTCGTGGAATATGTACGTAGAAAGATTTTATTTAAATCAAAGAAAACATATTCTGTTCTATAAAGACGCATTGGGAATGTTTTGGAGAGCTACAAGTCCTGTATCAGCTGCAGATGTTTTGATTAATTGTTGAATCTGCTTGAAATTCGGATGATTGGCATCTCGCGTCAGTTGAAGAACGATGGATTCGAATGTTGTTAGAAACGCACCAGCTTGCCGTATATGATCAAATGCATACATTCTAAATTCCATCAATGAGTTTGATCATCGAATAAACATTTCACATTGGCGAAATACCTGTCAGTTAACGAGCGAGATGAAACAGCATCAACGACGACGTAAACACGATAGCCTTTCGAAAGGAGATCAATGGCTGTTTGTAAAACACATGCGTGTGCTTCGATACCACAGATGATGATAGTATCGAAATCTATAGAATGTTGTCGAAGAACATCGATGAGGATGAGGGTAATAATCGTTTACCTGTTACTAATGTTTTCATATGTGAAATAACATCAGGAGTACACATGGAAAAGAGAGTTTTTTCGAAAGGCTTTGTATCACCAATATCTAATTCTGGTACTGTTCGTCCGAGACCTGTTAATAGGAAAATAGTTGCCGAGAACTTTTCGAGTAAGACAATAACCTTTGGGATATTGTTCGGTAACAACAAATGGAACGCCGAGCAATTTACATGCTTGCAATAGTTTGTTCGAAGTTTCAACAATTTGAGAAAAATATTTGATTGTTGGACGAAATTTGTCCTGCATATCACAGACTAAAAGTATGGCATTTTCTCGTAAAAGAGGTGCTATACGTTGAGTCATGTTTCAGAAATGATAATAGTGAAAAATATAATTTTTCGTTTGTTTTATTCAATTGGTTAAATATTCTACCATGAGAGTTGGTCAAAAACCTCTATAGCCTCTCTTTCCAGTTTCAACTGAGAAATTTCAATTGCAAGTGAAGTGCAGCTATTCACGTAACAACTTGATTTGTGGATATTCCGAATTCTTTGAAGATGTAATTGGTTTAGTTAGAGAGCATTCCTTTTTGTTACGTTAGTAATTAGTTCTGTTTAATGGAACCAAAGTTCAACTGTGCTTATGGACAGTTAGCATCGTTGCAATTCATCAAGTTCCAATGTAGTGTCGCAGCTTATAGGTAACTAAGTTTATTTTGAGATGAAATCTCGTAATTGAACATCTCACACTACTTTCACTCTGCCGGAAATTGTAATCAATCTGTTGACAGTTGCACGATACGTTCGCACCGCCTTCGACTAACATTCGTCATGATTAGTGCTCTGTCAGCACTACTCTAACGATCTGATTTACCATAATCAAGTTTGGTTAGGGCATTGATGAGGGTTCTCTTTATCTTGAAACAGTTAAATGCATGCTCAGCAGTTCGAGATCGCTGTGTTTTTACGATACAACACAATAGGTGTGGAAGTATTTTAAATAATAGAGATTAATAAAAGAAGGTTCGATCGCAATTCCATATCATTAGTCAGTTTATTGGATTATATTCAGTGTTGTGTCATCAATAAAGAATCTCTCATATGTCCAATCTAATCTTTGCTGATCGATGGAAAAGAGATATCTAGTTAAATAGTGTGAAAAACATCCGTCGAGTTATCTTCGATGTAACCACTGTTGTTTATATTCTTGTATAGATCATTCTATCGTCGACGGATGGATTACTTACTTACTTGCTTGCTTGTAGGAATAAATATATAGCAAAGAGAAAGAAGACATTACACACCATGCATGCATGTTTATATGTTCAGGGTAAAAGAGAAGCAAAAAATGGGATTGCACAACTTACTCTAGTTGCTCGATCGTCTAAGTATGTAAATGAGTGACAGAAGAATGAGAGAGAGAAAGAAAAAGAACAGACAACCGGTATGAAGTGAGCTTGATAGAGAGTTAATGCAAGGAGAAAGGATGACGAGAAGAATTGAGTCATTGAACAAGCTTTTTCTTTTTCTTCTTTGTTGTCGATGACGAATTTTTTATTTGATCTCACGTTATATATAAATGTAGCTTCGGCCTATTGTTTCTTATCTCTTCGCTTCTTTTTTGTAACTCGTAAGCATTAATTAACTGTCGACATGTTCCTCATGCTAAATCTTCAGTTATACTTTGTGGTCAGCATGTCTAATACGAATAGTAGTAGTAGTAATAAGTCAGCTGACTATATTATGCGTCATAGGCTGCATGATGATTGATGTATGTAGGAACGGAGAGAACGAGAAAGAAAAACGACCTTGTCGCATTTTTCTTCTTCTTCTTCGATTTACTCTGTTATTGGAAAGCGGATAATAGAACGAGCGCGTGTGTATAAGTGAGAACAACAAGGACAGAAACATCAACGACATAACAAGACAAAAAATCTTTTTTTTTTCTAGATCACCATGGCGGTTACGGAAATGTTTGGCCGATCGTTTTCCGATGCTCTTTACGAGCGATATTGTGATTTCGATTCGACATTCGATGATCTTAAGAACGATTGTGATATCGTTTTTTTCGTTGGTTCATCGCCGAAAAAAACAGGTAATAAATAAACAAATAAACAAACACGCAAACACTTCAATTATTAGTCAATCATATCTAATGGTTATGTTTTTTGTTTTTCGTTTAGAATCAGGTCTTGTCCTTAATGCATCGACTGTTGTTTTAACCGATGAACGCATCTCTCATGTCGGAGATCCTCATGCTGTGGCACTGTCATGCTCTCAAGTCGAATTGGTCGATATTTCATCGAATGCATTTTCTGATTGGCATGAAGTATGTTGATGATTCCGTTATGCTTCTTACGTTTGTTGATAATTATTTAGATATCATTACTTCTTTCATCATTACCTCATGTCAAAACAATCAATCTAAGTTTCAATCCATTTCCAACTGATCTTCATCGCTTGCCAGCTGATTTAGAATGGTCTAATCTGAACACTCTATGTCTTAATGGAAGTCATATTGGTCTCGAAATGATCGTGGAATTGCTGAAGAAAACGGCGAAGTAAGTTTCAAGATTATTCTCGATTAGCAATCGAAAAAAAGTAAACTTTCATTCCGATTTTGTTGACAAAACAATGACTCAGATCGGAGTAATCGGTTTGATTACGAGTGACTCATCGAAAATGAAATTCAATTTGCTGACGGTACGATTTCGTTCGAAATGCATCGGCGAACCTTGAGAATTAATTGCTTATACATAGTATTTTGATCTTTCGGGAAACACAGCAACGTATTTGTGTATTTATTGTACCGTAAAACAGCTATTAATACGAAACAGATTGTTTCATTGCACAAACGCGTTAGATTCATGTTAGAAATACTTTCTCGTATCTCATGAATACTCTTCCTCATCAGAAGTTTACTGTTATCTAATAAGACGACATGATCATAATCGAATCAAAAGCCAATCGATCTATTCTAAGTAGAAACGGAAGGAGATCTTTACTCAAGAAGAAATTTTGTCATCTTTTCTTTTAGTTTGGAAGAGTTACAAATCTGTTCGAATAACTACACAAGCATATCATCGGATTATGATTTTCAACATAAAAATCTCAAACGTGTTTACATATCAAACAATAATCTAAGCGAATGGAAATCGATATGTTGCTTGGGCCGGTTATTTCCACGTTTAGAAACTTTGATCGCAAGTGATAATCCTCTAATAAGTTTTCGTTCGGATGATGATGTGACTGTTTGTTTACCATGTTTACACACACTCAGTGTCGATCAAGTGCAAATATCTGACTGGAACGATGTTGTTGCATTAACAAAACTACCTTCGTTACATGCTTTACGAATTCATGTTGCACCATTATTAAAAGTTTGTTGCAAATCATTGAAGATTGATTTCTACGAAATTTTCTTTTAGAATTATCAAAAAGAAGAACGATTCTTTCTATTACTTGGTTATATGAAACATTTAACGAAATTGAATGGTAGTGATATTACAGCAAATGAGAGAGAAACAAGTGAAAGACGATTCATTCGGCATTATTCACAGCATGATATGAAACCACAACGGTAAAATTGTTTGCTTTTTGATGATATCGAAAACCATTTTGCTTTGCAGATACTTTGAATTAACGGAAAAACACGGAAATCTTAAACCTTTAGTGGATATTAAAATTCGTGCGCCCTATTTAACAAATGTCCGTTTAGTTTACAATCAAACTACGCATGATAAAGAGATTGATGTTCGACAGACTGTTCAACAATTCAAAAAATATCTTCATGAGCTCTTTCGTTTGCCGTTAACACGCATACGAATTTTCTATGTCGATGATGTGGCTTTCAACATGGGCGTATGTGGACCGGAAGAACTTCGATATCCACAACGATTACTACATACGTATGTAGGAACAAATAAGCCGACTATTGTTTTTCTTTAAAGTCATTTAATCTCAATAACATATGACGAAGATTTCATTTTGAGTGAGAATATAGAAAACTATCGGTGATTTGATGAAATCCTATCGACGTGTAGCATTTTATCAGCGAACTTCGACCTAGAATAACTATCAGTCGAATAGGGGCGAAACATTCTAGAATAACCTTTATTCATTCATATTATCTATGTAATACGAGAAGCTTAAATTCCATCGAACTTATCATTAGTAAATTGCGTCGTTTTCCTCCCACCTACTGCTTGTTTTTTTCCGACCCAAATATCCTCCATACATTCGTATACTTCAGGTATAATATCCACGACGGTGATCAATTTCATATTGATTTGAAACCAGAGCCACCTAAGCCACAATATACAACACGAACAGGTACGCGACAATCATGAGCCTAGAATGTGATTTTCATTGCTTTTTTTTTCAATTTTAGCTGATAGTACTCGTTCGCGTAAGAAATCCACCGATAACAATCGAATCAATTCGTCGACATCGTCTGATGATGATAAAGGGACATCACCGGTTGTAACATCTCCATTTGCATTTGATTCGCTACAAAAATTAGCTCAACAAAAGAATACTCACGATACTCAAGCGTCGATCGAGCTCGATGAAATCTATCCGTCCATTGATAAAACAGTTCAAATGATTAAGAATGATGAGGACGATGATGAGTTACTATTAGCTGCTGCCGCGGCTACTTGTACAAATCTGCAAACCAAGTGAAATGAACATCTTTCTTTTATTGTAAATGTCTCTATTTACGGTGATCGAAATGATAACAGTATTTCTAGTTTATCTTTTTACGCTTCGATTACAATATTCAAATGTGTGCTTAGAGAGTTGTATATAACTCGTTATCCCTCTTTTCCTCGTGCACATCTGAAGAATTCTTCAACATTTTTTCTTCCTTCTCTTCTTTTTCGTGCGAAAATCAGTTGAATAAAAACGTGTGAATATACGACAGTGCTTTTCAGCAACAATGACAACACTATGACAGTCACAGAAACAACAAATGTATTATGTCATTCCTCAACGTACTCATTGGCATGCCTTACACTCGGAATATACGACATGACTTCTTATCATCACTATCTTCACTGTAATATACGTGATGATTGTATCAGATACAAAAACAAGATCGTTTTCCAACGAATCAACTGAATTTGATCTCTTATTGACTAAACAGAATACGATGATATGATAGATATCCTCTGGGTATCCTCTTCCGTAAGTGAGTAATGCACATAGACAACTTTGAATGTGCATTGTCATTAAGCAAGCAAAAGAACAAGTAGTAGTGAATGAGATTATCCGCGTACTCATAAAAACTTTTCACGGAAGACATTATCGAAATAGTACATTCTCTTTCCAAGTATTTTCATTGCATAGATGTGCGTGTCTATTTACTATAGACTCTATTGTTTCGATTTCATGATAGTACTGAACTTTGCATACTGTTTTCGTTATTTTCTTGTTTGTAAAAAGAAAAGAGACGAACGAATACGACCTTTTTTTTTCTTTCAAATAGAGAAAAGAACGGAAAGAAAAAACAATTTTCTCTTAAATGCCAATACAAAAAAGAGCGAGAGAAAAAGACGATGTATATATATATATATATATATTTAAGAATGACAAGGCATATTTTCATCTACATATCTTTCGTTGTATTACAAAACAGAATCGAGAGTATTTGATAATTTTCTCCAATAAGATAGAAACGAATGCATGGCTATGAATACAATTGAGAAACAGAACTGTGAATCCAAAGACGTTGTCATCATTGGCAAGTATTCAAATCTTCCATATAGCATCCCATAAATGTTTCGTTACACATCTAGGTAATGGACCATCTGCTATTGTTCTTTCGTACCTTCTTTCTGGCCATGTGCCATATTGGAATGGTTGTCCAGTGTCGAATGATTACTTGAATATTAAACTGGAACAACATGTCAAGGACAATTCTCTCTTCGAACAAGTTCGTGGAGTAAACATGAAGAAATTCGATAACGATAGCGTTTTGTTTCGATTAGGATCTGGAGTTTCTATCCGATGGTTTAGAAGGTCGTTCACGAAATCCTGTTTCGTTACTAATTGATCATCTGACACATCCTGATGCTGATCTTGGCGCACATTTACAATCGAAACTCAAATGGCGCCATGACCCGTCGTCAGCCATCAATCACGTTTGCCTAGGCCGTGGTGGAATCGGTGGTGTCTGGAATAATTTAACGTCGAAACAGTTACAAACTGTCAGCATGGCTCATTGGATGGAGTTGCCCAACTATTCAATGAGTACATTTCGACAACAACGTCGAGCACATCGACTGCGTTTAGCAGCACAAAACGAACAGTCGTCAGCTATCGAGGATAATATGCCCTTGAGAGCGACATATGAAGAAGTTCGCTCGTATTACATTCACTACGTGAAACGAAATCGTTTAACGAATCATTTTCGAAACGGTTGTGAAGTGACATCGATCGAACGTGTTTCGCTCGGTGAGCCGATCTTCGATGATGTCAACGAAGAAATTCGCACATCAGAACCACTATGGGAAATACGAGGTTATGAAGAAAAGACGAGAAGTCCATTTATAATCCATGCCAAATACGTCGTTTTAGCAACTGGCATTCCGCAAGAAAAAACCATTCCTCTGGGATTCATGGGAGAACAAATAAGTCAATCATTTACTTATACATGTTTATCTGATATTGAAGATCTTATCATTAATAAAAAATATTTAACTAAAACTCATAAACCATTGCTTGTCATTGGGTGTGGACTAACTGCTCTTGATGTAATTCTTCTTTGTCAACAATATTCTATACCTGTTCTGCATGTTTTTCGTCGTGCAATTGATGATCATGAACTCGTCTTTAACCAATTATCTCCTTCTCTCTATCCCGAATACGAACTTATTAAAGATATGGCTAAATTATCTTCATCATCAGTAAGTTCTTCACACGGAAAATCTCGCCAATGGAAATCTTCTCCTTTCAAATTTAGCCCTCCGATTGGTCCTATCAATGCTTGGCACAAAGTGAAGTTGTTTCCATAACGGAAGATGGTACTGTACATATTCGTAATGTTCGAACACATTCGACTAGTGAATACGAAGTCTCGTTTGTCGCGAGACTCACAGGTGCTGAAGTCACAACTCCGTTTCTTCAACGAACATCGACAAAGACGAAAACCGCTCTGCAAATCAATCCGTATACATACGAATGCATCGACTTTGAACACATGTATGCATTAGGTCCGCTTGCCGGCGATAAACTTGTTCGATTTCTACAAGGTGGGGCATTCGCATGTGCAACAAGTTTATTTAAAATCTTTCGACAAACATCACCGAAGACAACATATCGGACGTGATTTGATTGTTAAGTTTCTCTGTTCCATTAGTTGTCGAGTTTGATTATTTTTGTTAAAAAATAAATTCACTTTCTTTCGGGTCATATGATGAAATCCATTAGCAACAAACTTTTTTATTTCACGATACCAAAGCAATGTCACATGAGAAAGAAAACAAGTCACTGGATTCACACCATATAGAACCAAAAATCATGCAGAACGAAAAGAGAAATGTTTGGTTAGACATCAAGCATCCTTACAATGTTCGAGTTTCGTTTTTATTTTATAAGTACCTCAAAAAAATTGTACTTAGATGCGAAAACACTGTCCAGCAAGATCTAACGTTAAAGCAATATGTCATATTCGTCGATTCTTTCAATCAAATTGTAAATTATATCGTAAACATCGATATATCGGACGATTTGAGAAAATAATCGTATAAATAACTAAGTCAAAATGAATAGTATCTGAAAATAAACAAGAAACAATAGAGATAACAAATTATTCATCGGATATATGATAATCTAGTTTGTTTAAACACTGTTTAATTTCATCCAATTCATTTTCTTCAAATAAATCTTTGTTTTCATGTACAAAATGAAGACAAATATCCAATGCTCGATTGTGTTTATAACCACGCCGGTTCAATGCACGAAACATAAACAACGTTGAATACTTATCATGATAATATTCATCATGAATATATTCATTGAGAATATTTGTAAAATAGATGTGATCTAATTCAGACGCAAATACATATGCCAGTTCCGCCAATGATCGTGCATCTAAACGATCGAGTTCGTTTTGACGAAGTTTTGTTAGGAGAAGAAGCGCATCGAATAGTGGACGAATACGTTCGTCATCTCTCATGTTGCAATGAAAATCTTGTTCAAGAGCGAGTAAAATACGACCCACATGTTCGATATGGTATTTATTAACATTATGTTTTAATAATTGTATAAGTGCTTTTACAGCATAAGTGCCGGAAAAGGAGGAAAGATTCGCAGTGCCATTTAATGATGATAGTTGGAAGTAGATGGTGAGAACATGATCGAAATCTAATTGCGAACCATGTTTTAGTACTAAAATGAAAAGATTAAGTCTTGGAATAGATTTCTATTGATGTTTGTTTCTCTTACTGAAATAATCGACGAAATCATACATTCGTTGATGCAATCTTTCTTGAGAATCACGTTGGATTTTCAACTCATGAAGACGTTCGATGAAAGTTGCTACATTTGTGCTATCGAATAGTTTGTACTTATTTTCAACAGTTAACAGCAATGTGCGTTCGTCACATTCTTTAATGAAATGGTTCAGTCCAGTTTGAATATCGACTAATTTCGGAACAGATTTCGGTACGGGTCGTGATTGAATCGTTTTCGGTTTGACGACCTGGTAATCGTTGAATAATGCTGTTTGATGTTGAGAAAATGAATTGATGACGGCATAATCCGATGGTTTTGTCGCTGTTGAGGATTGATCATTCGATGGAGCAGCACGTGGAAGACAACGAAATGAATGATGGGAAATTAATCGAGCCAGACAAAGTGATCGACTGGTTGAAAGCATTTTGATGTTCGAAAGATATTTTTCGATGATTTAATTCGATATCATGAATTTCGATCTGAAATGTTATTGGAGCTTGAAAATCACTTGTAAAACAAGACAATCAATCGTTTCACTGAATTAGCAATTTTTCAGAACGATTTTAATCCTTCAATTTCGCAAGATTTTGTTGTATGATATCGATACATTGTTAGAAAACGATAGATGTCGCGATATGAAGTTCGTAGATTTTGTACATATCAATTCAACATGAAAATTAACTTTCTCTTCTGAATCTATATCTTTAGCATATATCTAACGAAGCCATGGTATCTGTGAGTATCGATTATGGATAAATACAATTAGCCTACTGATATACAAGCTAAGAAAGAATGTACAAGAATGCAGCAAAGTATCAGTTTATCGCATAAATAATAACAAGCCATGGACCTACGAGAAACTAGGAAGAAGAAGAAAATGTCTGACTCATGTATATTGCGTTGTTGGAACATCTTTCTCCTCCTATTCTGCTG
Organism: Adineta ricciae; assembly: GCA_905250025.1. Lineage (NCBI taxonomy): Eukaryota > Metazoa > Rotifera > Eurotatoria > Adinetida > Adinetidae > Adineta > Adineta ricciae. The sequence goes on from CAJNOJ010000200.1 coordinate 134,797, forward strand.
TTCTCTAGAACGTGTATATATATATATATACATTAGCACTGCTACGCATCAAGCAAAATTAAAACGTTCGTTGTCAGCTTTTCTTTACTAGTATTCAAACATAATGCATGGGAAAGTACTTCTGCTCCTATATTTCATTACCATCGGACTTTGCCTTCTTTTAATGCCGAAGAATGTTGAAGCTAATCCTTCCTATCAACGAAATGGACTTCGACGATGTCCACCAACGTGTTCAATGTACTGTCAATGTGGTCATCTCCTAGATACAAACGGCTGCCCTATCTGTCGTTGTCGTCCGTCAAATATATGCACGGGTCGACATCCGAATCAACATCCAAGACACCGAGTCGGTTACAGTAAATCACAAGTTCTATACTAATCTGCACAGACAAATGAAATCTGAATAATTCTTTTCGTTGTATCTCTATCTTTTCATGTTAAATGATAACTGTTGATTGAATAAATTTAACCATTTTGTATAGAATGTTCTTGTTCACAATGGTATTATTCGCTAAAAGTATATCTACTGGCTTAGATATATTTTATGATATGGCGATGACAACAAACGCATATGAATCTTTTCTTGCATATACTTTAAGGCCATTTTCTATTGTTGACATATTCAGAACCAGTGAGTCACGTGTTGACAAGAAATACTGTTCTTTTTTATGCTAGAAAGTTTGTGTTCTCGTTTATGTGTTTAAAACTCGTGAATAAAATCAAAATAAAATTGAAAATAATTTTGAATCACTTATTTTTTTCCAGGTAGAAATTTACTCAATTTATCTCGGATCTGTTTGTCATCCATATTGTTCATCGGTGTGTTTCGTTTAACTGGTCGATTTGTCGCATTCGCATCTTCCACACCTAACGCCTGCGATCGATTGAAAACATACTGGGCTACTAATTGATTCGCTTCATCGATCGTTCCAATGGGAACATTGGACGCGAGTTCAACAGAAAGTGGTGAAACTTTTCGATGACCAAGATAAACATAAGCCGCAGGGATTAAATCATAACTCGAGAGTGATTTCGTTAAGTTTGATAGGACGACACGTGGTGGTGATGTATAAAGATAAAACTCTGCTTGATTCAGTTGAGGACAGATCAGGTTTGCTTGGACGAATTCCAAAAGGCTCGCAACTGTTTCTTGGGGATAAAATAAACCTTGAAGAACAAGACTGGAATTTACAACAAGACGTATAGCGATATGTTGATACGAATTAGCACGTGCTGACTGAGCTCGCTCACGCATTGAACGTGTCTCTAATGCATTTTCTTCCTCACTAAATGAATCAATTAGATTTGTAACTCAAATATTTGCAATTACCTTTGTTGTCTTAAACTGTTTAACACGGATCGGAGATCATCAGGAGTTAACTCGAAGAAACTATCTGGTAAATCTTCAGTTCTATTGATGGGCGTAGATGGAATTTTTGTAAGATCGTAAGCCATAGCGTGTCGATCGCAGGACTATTTAGAATTGAAAAGAATGATATAGAGATAATTTCCATTTGTGAAGACTTACTTTCGAACTTTGGGAGCGAGGGTTATTGTCAGAAAGTTCATTTTGAAAGAGATTTTGTCCTTTGGTTGCCTCTGGAAACTGAAATAATTGATTTAAGTGTGTGTTTATAACGATTTTCAATTACTTTAAAATTGCTAAAGTTAGGTTGAGATTGTAGTGATTGATGTTGTTCGAATACAGATGGTTGATCCAATGAAATATTTATACCCAGAGCTTCAGCTAATGTTCTCGGTTGTTGCTGTTGAGTCTACGATAAGAAGAAGGATGATAATATACTTTCGTTACTTCCCTATCAAAGTGTTCACAAAATACCGTGGTTGGAACTGGACGTGATGCGGGAATATCGCGAAATATCGAATATTCATCGTTCCGAAGGGATGTTACTGAAGTATCTACGACTGGATATTGAGGTACAGATATTGTTGTTGCTGCTTGTGCTGATGGAGGAGGAGCAGGTGTAGATTCTGTTGTTTGTGGTTGAGATTGTCGGTGACGGCGCGCGATTTTTTCATCAATGCGACTGTTGATCTTTTTCAAATCCTCTTCATTCATTGCACGATGATTGTAACTACAGGCAACGTTCATTCGAATTTCGTCCGATTTCTCTCGAAAACTTACCGAATCACAGCTGCTCCGCTAGTTAATCCCAATTCACGTATCGTCGTATTCGACAAGGCATAATCACCGATAATTTCTTCACTCATATACGAACATACCGGATGTAACTGTCCGTCATTATTTATTGAATTGTCAAAAACTGCTACTAAACTTCAATTTCATGAAGAATACAATTGCCAATATCTTCGATTACCACGACTCACCTGTTCGGCTGACACCGATATTGCTCTAACATTTCTCGAAGAGTGATGGACGGTTGAAAACTACCCGCATGTCTTGAATTATCTGATAGTTGCAACTGAATAGTCACATCACTCATCGGTCGGCGTTCTTCTAACTTATACATTTCCAAAAGAGCATTCGTAGGAATTCCTGCCAAACGCCACGGAATCGTCAAATCACACTTTTTACGTTGATGGCTAGAATAATCATTAACGTTCAACTTGAATTGAAAAATTCATGTGCAATCATCTTACGTGATACCCCATTCAGATGAATCTAAGTTTTCTTGATGACACATATCTTCTAAAACCTACAAGTTCCAAAGTCTGTAAAATTTCAAATCTCGACTTGTCATTCTCACTTGTAATAAATTACTATTCGGTGTCATATTCGCCTTTCGTCGATGTCCACTTGGACAGAGAATTGTAATCACTGCCTTTGCCATAAGAAATATCTATCTAAAATATCAAGTTCATATGTGTTCATCATTTACATATGAAAAATAAACAAGTTAAATGCAAGAGAGAAAGAACATGCCTAATCTATGCCAATGAAACTATCTGTAAGCGGCGTTTATCTTTAGTGATAAGTGCTAAATCATCACCCATGGAACTAATTGATCGGATATCTATCTGATCAAATGTTTCAATAGTGCGTTGATGAATATGAAAGTAATTGAGCGTTTGCATATGCTTATCAATGGTTAACCAAATTTGATATTGGGATAAGAATATGAAATTGGAGTAAATGTGTTCCTGGTTGGTTAAATCAATGGTATATTGAATGATCAATTCATTTGTGCATATTTGAATGGATTTAGTGGTGTAAAATAGTAAATGTTGCTGGTTGGAACTTATTGAAATAAACATATCGTTTTCGTGTTGTTTTATCCAGCGTTTTTCTAATTTCCAGGCGGGTCGAACGTTCCATCGTTCGATGAATTCTCCTTGATTATAAACGAGAAAGATTTGATTCCGATACGATGTTAAATTGCTCACAAAATGTTTTTTGTTCGATATTTGTGCAAGTTTTTTCAAATGTAACGTTTCTAGTGACCATAGCGAATATTCACAAAGGAAAAGAAAATTTCTATATGCCGATGACCAGCATATATCATTTAGATATTCATCTGTGTAATCTAAGAGATTGATTTCATTGATAAAACCAATTGTTTTGTCAAAACAGAAGATCTTTGATTGATTATTAACAAGAATAATCTGATTATTTGATGTCGCGATGAGATGTATGGATTGTGGGTTGATTTGATGTTCAATAAGGAGCTTCCTTTGTTTGAAAGTATATTGATCGAAAATCGGATGGATTAAAATGGAATTTTTCAAAGAAGTCGAATCGATTTCGATGTTTAAAGGTAGTGGTCGATGGACAATATTTTGTTTTAGCTGATTTAAACGAGTTTTAAACGAATTGATTTCATTGGATAATATACAAGGATGTTGGAAATACTCGTTCATATTTAAGATTAAGTTCGTCTGTTCGAGAAGTCGACTTTTTTCTGCTTGCTCTTTGTACATTTCGATTTCGGTAGATTTCTCTTGATGAATATGAAGAATATGATCTATCATGGTGTTTTTCCACTTGTCTATTAAGGAAAAACATTGCTCCCATTGAAATTCAAATGCTAAATGACTAAAATCCATCTACAAGAAATAATCACAACTAGATGAGTTTTATTTCAATATTGAGCAAATATTCACAAGAACACAGAATTTGTCGTTTTATTCATTTCTGATTTTCTTTGTCACATCTTCATCATTCTCGATTTCAGTCACTGGACGTTTATGGCGAATATTCAACGTAATGTCTTTCGCCGGCTCTTCGGTTGTTTTACTCTCGGTTGTGTTACTCGTTCCCGAGAGAATCTTTCGTGCTTGGGCAATTAGATGTCGATCGGCGACCGATGCTTGGGCGTCGTTTCGTTTCAATTCCATGGCTGGTAAGAGTGATCTCAAGTCTTCACGTTCGCTTTCTTTATCGTCACCATCCAATTGTTTCATGGCCTGATGAATTGCATCAATCGCCTTATTGAAACTGTCCACAGCTTCCGAGAATTTACTTATCAATTCATAAATTAAACCTAATTTATAGTAACTTTCAGCAAGTAAACGATAACGTTGCTGTTCATTGATGGTTTCTTGTAATTCGATGGCTTTGAGAACATGTGAGAGAGCGTTTTCGTGATCACCATTTTCATTACAGATATCTGCCAGCATAACATGAATATCAGCAATACGCGTGGTAATAAATGCATCGTTTGGATAATCATCTGACATCTTTGAGTAAATCATATGTGCACATTCGAGAATTTCAAAGGCACGTTCGAGATCATTGACATTGTCATCATCAGGAATAGATTCATCCTCATTTTCATTGCTTCCCTCTTCACCATTAGCAGTAGCTTCCGCTGGTTTTTCAGCTTCGTCTTCTTCCTCGTTCTCTTCTTCGATAATTTCATTTTCATCATTATCTGTATCTGTAAAAAAAACACCAAATTAACCAAGAAGAACAGTCACCAGCCTGCTTCTAACCTTTGACAATATCACTACCGAACACTTGTTGTTCACTAAGACCAAGATAGAGTAATGCTTGACCATAATAGAAATATGGTTCGGCAAGTTCGGGTGCCGTGTCATTTCCACACAATTTGACACTAAAGAAAGCTTCGTTCGTTTATACACGCAGAAGACAATGCTTTTTCTCACATTCGTTCACAAGTCTTCGACAAATGGTCGCATGCTGATTGATAATTATTCAACAGTACATCGCGTTTACCAAGTAGAAACGATGCATTGGCTTCTTCATCCCTAAACAATGATCGGATTAACTTTAGCAAGAAAAAAACTCGCGTTGAACTGACTTAATTTCCACACGATTTGATGATGCCGTTGTTGTTGTTGTTGTCATGATTATTTTATCTAAAATAACGATAAAAGAAATATCTGATACAACGGTTGATCTAGAACAAGATTAGTTCTTCTTTCAATCCTTTGGCGTCTGCCTCTTCGGTATAAGATTCGATTATTTTCAATTTTTTCTTTGGTGTAACTGCACAATGATCTTCTTGGTTCGAATCATTGACTAATTCATCTTCTCGGTTGTCATAACTCTCTGCTTCTGTGTCATTTTTGCCGAGAGATTCGACATTTTGCAATTGTTCTTCGGACTCCATGGTATTTAGAACATCTTTATTGTGTTCACCAGCTGTACTTGTGCCATCGGATATTTTCGCATTTTCTATATTAGACACGGCCGTAATTTCTTCATCCGTCGTTGACATAACACCGTTCTTTTTCTTCCCAGACAAAGACGAACAGAGTGACGAGAAATGTTTGATTTTATCATCAAAAACTATATTACTATGCGAAATCCAATCGTTTTCTATTGGTGCACACCAATTACCAATCAATGATCTCGATATAATTTCGGGTTTTTAATAATCTTAATCCTAATTAAATTTAATTTCCACCGATTTTCTGCATAATTCAATAGTTGAGAAAATTATTTACAGAATTCATCCGTTAATTCTTTGTGTGTTCAAAATTGAACAATAATCCGTTGTCTGTCTGGCCAGCTATCTCTCTATATATCTATCTCTTCGTCCGTCCGTCAGTTCGTATCCTCATATAATTCGCTTGCGCCTTCGATTTAACGTATCATTCTACATCTAACCGTCGGACTATTCACAACAAGTTCATTCCTCTTTCAAAAGTAAGCAAACACATCGGACGAGTCGAATTCCTCTATTGATCACTTGTATTGTTACCGTTTCAGTTTGTTTTTGAGAAAAGTCATGGAAAACACTGAAGCGCCCATTCAAACCGAAGAACCAACAACAGTGGTTGAACCAGTTGCTGAAGACACATCAAAGATCAATGAAGATTCCATCACGACAAAAGAGACATTGAAAATGAATGGTGAACAATCAACTCCGGTTGAGGAAGAAGTCAAAACGAACGGTCAAGAAGCAACTACCGAAGATGTATCTTCGAAAACAATGGAAGAAACTTCCGTAGAAAAGAAACAAGAAGAAGAAGAGACCGCTCCATTGAATAAATCAGTTACTGAACAAGAAAATGTCACTGATGTGTGTACAACCGTACCGGCTGCGTGCGTCTCGCCCGGTCGAGCTAATGTACCATTGAAAGAAGTGAACGAAAGTGAAAAAGAAGAGTCAACTGTCATCTCAAATGGTACCGACAGTACCAATAGCAAGAAACGCGAATTGGAACAAGAGGATGAATCAACGGAAGAGACAGCGACTGATAGTGACGACCGTTCGAATGATCAAACAAAGAAAATCAAAATTGCTGAACCTACCGAAACGCCTATCATAGAAGTCAAAGAGTCAGAACATAATCACTTGGTTAACGGTAACACAGCTGTTGAAGTTTGATTCTGTAAGCTCTCTTCAAATTCACTTTTCGATAAATGGACTTCGCGTTGTTTGGATTTAGATTGATACAAATATACGACGGAATATATACTCAATTTATATACAATAATCTTTTTCTTTTTCTGTGTGTTTACTGTCATATCGGATGTAGGTTTATTTTGCTCATTCTCTGTGTGTCAATTAGGTTTTTTTTGTTGTCAAATGATTACATCTGTGCAAAATATACTAATAGTAAAATAGAATACTTAAACAACACCTCTCAAGATCTCTGTACTTTCGAGTCGAAATCAGAAAGAACGCTTGATTACTACGATTTCGTTCATCTACGTTATAAAATAGTTATATCCATGTGTCTAATAATCTTGCAATCAGAATATACGAAAAAAGAGTGAACTGCATTCGTCCGCTTGTGATCACAGAAAAGTCTGATAGTAAGAAATGATACTGTCAACGGAATTTACTTATATTAGAACACAAAACGTATCATGAGACAAACGAAGTTTGAAGAAAAACATTCTTCCAAACGAGAAAATCAGGCGAGAATATTTTCAATCGTGTCTAATAATGACCTTGCAACGTTCACATTCACATTGGAGGTTGTCAGAGTGATAGTAACTTCTAGAAATAGAAAGCGATAATATTGTCTTAGTATAAGAGAATTAGACGCTCACTCTCTGCATTCATCGAATGAGTTGGTGATGAAGTGCGGGTTCGATTAGCAGTAGCCGAGCTTGATATCGATTTCAATTTTGCAGAAAAATCCAAGCAAACGTTTGTTTGTTGAATGACGAACTTCACTGTTAATTGAGCTTTTGAATTAGATAGAAGCTCCTTTTGTACTGTTTCGATCATAATGGTCGCAATGACATCCGATGGTATACGATGACCTCCGCAGCCAATCGCCGGAAACGCTAAAATTTTTCGAAAGTTTTCTTCAAGCTGATGTATTTCTATCAACAAACCGATGCTTTGAAGATTTTTCTGAATAGTAAACTTAATTGCTTCTTGAATAAATGCAATAATCGACTGACGAAGTGAATCAGAATCTGAATTGGTGAAATATGCACTTGGTGGAGCCCAAGGTATGAAAAATAACCGCTTCGCTTGTTTCAACTGTCCAACGGATGTGTCAATCGTCTTATTTGCAAGGTCTTTTCCTTTTAGTTCTTGTTCGACTTCTGAGCCAGCTGCTTTGATAAATTTTTCGTAAAGTTGCGTGGATGTTGAGCATATAACGATAACATCAACCTAACGAGAAGAGATTCTTACTGAATTTCGAACGAACATTCAACTGACTTGTTCTTTTGTTAGATCTCCATTGATCACATGAATTTCTCCAGGACCAACTTTCACTGATATTTGATGTGTTACAGGAGAAGATGGAACTTTTGGTAGCGATGATGATGACGACGACGATGATGATGATGAGTTAATCGACAGTAAGCAATGATTTCTACTTGCTAATGTGCTGATTTCACTCTTTTTCTCTTTGAGTAACTGTGAGGAACATCTGAAGTCTTTCGAAACCATTTGTACTTGACCCATTTCAAATAGGAACAATTTGACTTCCGCATGAAGATATTTCGGTGCTAAAACTTGACTCGTTCCATCCGACTTCAATCCTGTAAGTATATTCACGCCATCATCTTCGTACCGCTTGTCAAATTTCTTTATCTCCGTTTGACAAAATTGGAGAAGGTAAACAATCTAAAGTGACATGAAACACGTCGCAAACAAGATCATTCGTACGCAATGTTATACCTGATTTGATGCCAATGCTACATCGCATTTCGTGGGTATATATTCGTCTGCGAGTGTCTTTACTTGTATGTAAACTTCGTGAACAACCGGTTTGCTACCGCAGAGATATATTGAAAGCGATTGGCTTTTCTCAGTCGATCCTTTTTGAGACTGGAACCAACAGCAGATGTGTTGCCCGTAATCTGCTCTGCTTTGAATCGTCTTCTGTAATTCATTTAGTTTTACCTCAAATTTTTTACTATTTCCTGAGAATTGATAACTTTTATCGTAAAGTTTATTCAGGATAATATCATCGATGGTTTGTTCGTCAGCACCGAATTGTGGATGGCCAGCGAAATATCGTACTAATAGTGTTCCACCATTTCTTGGTGAATAAGTGCAAGATGAGACGATTCCGCTTTGATCCAGATGCCATTGTGCTACGTGCTGAACATCGGGGATTGAGAATTTACAAGCTGAAATGAACATTGATATGCACAACGAAGAAATTTCAACGGCAAAGACTTACATGTAGATGAATTCGAATATGTTTTGTTTTTTAATGATGTAAAAAGTGACTGTAAGACATTTCGTGCTTCGTGGACAAGGTTCTGCTGACCACTCAGTTCAAGCATTAGTTTTGTTGGTGAGACGAATTTGATTTCTAGAGTAATATGATAAGTACTCGATAGATAAGTTCTCAGTCGATCAGGAAATGAATTAGACGTATGAAAAAATGGAAAATAGACACTGTTCTCGATCGAATATGGAAGAAGATATGTATTTTCTTCGTTGGATTTGGTTGACGGTTGACTTGTAAGGGATCTAGTTTGTGAAGAAGAAAGATTCGATGTAACACAAAGAATGATTGTATTTACTCTTCGTTGGATGGTTTCGGCGATGATGATGGTGATTGTTTTTTCACATTAGGCAAAGGTCGTGTTCGTAATGCTGGAGTATTGACTGTCTTCGATGGCGGTCGACTAGCTGAATTAAGTTGCGCAAGAAGCTCGTCAATTACATCGCGATGGGCTGCGATTAATGTGACTGTTGTATCTTGTCGCCATTTGTGTGCCATACGATGGTAGTTTTCTTTGATTAATTGTACTTGTGCTTTACTGGGATTGTTCACTTCGTGAAAAACAAATTTTTGTATGAACATATTCGTATGACGGGCTAGCTCTTTTCGTAGATGTTCGTTGGGTACATGAATTGATGAGCCGGTTATTTGAACCGATAGATTCAGATTTTCACCTGAAAATTAGAAATTCGAAATGAAGTAAAATGGCAATGAAAAGTCAATTCCTACCAATATATTTTCGATAGTCTTTGCCGAATGTTGGATGTGTGAGAACGATGCGCCAATCTGGCTTGATCCGGTACACATGTAAGTCTTTCTCCTCCTTTGATGAGTCAACCGAAGCATTGGTAGGTGAAATGGAAGTTGCCACTGGCGATTCAGCAAGTAAATTCCTGACCTCTTCATCATCTTCTTCCTCATTCTTTTCAGACGGTGTGATGAAATCAATGATAGGACGAATACTAAGAAAGAGATCTCGTTCGAACCGATTCGCATCCAATAACCAGTTGGTCGTAACTAAAACAAACCATTCGAACAGTAATATCGAGAAAAGAAATTTTGGTTCGATCAGAAACTATACCATCTTCGTTCATCAATTCAATATCAGCGCTATATTCGTCATGAATAGCAGTGCAAGCAAAGACATCTTGTTGCCAGCGAGTTTCGCCAAACAGTTTTCGTAAATATTCGATGCTCATCGGTTTATGAAGTGTATTTGGAATAAAAGACACTTCCAGAGTTTCCGCTGCATAGATTTCAGTAATAATGACACGAAAACCTTGTAACGTATTTTTCGTTGAATATATTCTGTATAAATGATTGAAATCTAGGAAAGAGTCGTGCTTTTTTACTGGCACAGTAAAATATCAGTCTACAAACCGATTGGTTCTTTGCAACGAACGAGGTAGATTTGCTGCTCACTACCATTCGATGTCATATCAATTATATCCCCATTTTGTTTACCCACGAGCGTTTCGACATATAAATTCAAACGCATCGAATCAATTTTTTTATCTGTATCAAATTTAAACGCGAAAAGTCGTGCGTCTCTCTGTCGGGTCGTTCGCTTCATTTTAATGGGAACATTGTTATAAATGATAACTGGCTCAGTTTGTAGCAGATGGTCAACAACTAAAGAGAAACTCAATGATTATATGTTTTATCTTCTCAATAAGTTCTTACTTTGTTTACTCTTAAACTGCAAAGTATATCTTCGATAGAAATCATTGGAAACTTGTTTGTCTAATTGTGGTTCGACAATGATGTCTTTTGTTGCTAGAACCAATTGAACAATTTCGAGATCAACGTCTGGTGCATCTTTTTCTGATGGAATACAGATATCTAACTGTCGTTCGGCTACATTTTCTTTCAGAATTGTTGATTGAATAGGTGATTTTTTTGTGGTTGATGGCGGTCTTGATTTCAGGACTCGATGCTTCGGTGTAGCTGTTGGAGAGCTACTCGTTGGCGGACGATTATTTAGGTGTACTGGTGATTGTTTCGCCGGAAAACGTCGATCTGGATTGAACGGTTTGGTATTAGTCGCTTCATTTTCCTTGTTTGCTTTAAGATGAAGACGAAGTATATCGAGAAGTAGATTTTCATCAAACACTTCATAATTGAATTTTCTTAATAGTATGACATTGTTTGGATGTTCAGTAAGTTTATGCGGAAAACAACATTCTTTATCCGATGGTTTGCGAAAGAAATGGGCTGGAAAACAACAGAGATGTAGTTTTGAACAATGCATCGTCCTACATTGTCGCTTTAGACAAAGTTCGCAGAGAATTAACTAAAGAACAAGATGTAAGAACAAAGCAAATGCGTATGAAGACCTTTCTTACTTTTGGATTCAATTGTACTAAACATAACTCATTAGATATCGATTGTAGATTGAAAAGATTCATCAGACTTGCCGATCGAAACGCACAAAGAATATCATCCGTAGTTAAACGATTCCTATGATTAACTAAATGCTGATGCAAATCGGCCAATGTCATTTCACTTCGCTGTGTATTGACAAACACACGTAGAATCTCATCGGATAAATTATACGCACTTGCCATCACCTATTGATCTAAATGACACAGTATCTAAAATAGGAGACAACATATCTTTTATTTGAATATATTGAAAATATCACACAGTATGATTCTCTGAGTTATGAAAATAAAAAACAAATTATTTATAGGTGATCAAATAATCTGCATAAACACCGGCGTCATGATAGACAACAAAGATATGTTGTCCGTCCGTAGTTGTATCAAAGCCAGTTGGAACAGTTTTCATACTTGCATCACCCTTGGTTGTTTTACCAATAAGAACACTTGCTAGAAACATTGTACGTTGTCCTGCACTATTTGCAGGTGCATATTGGTGACTATAAATTGCTTGAGCATGAAAATACACGCCAAAACCGTATAGCGTACCTAAAAGTAGAGTATGAGATGCGCTTAAGTTCTAGTGAATGAATTCACCGTTGACACCGGCAAATGATCGATTAAAACAGTTTTCAATAATCTGATCAACAGATGTATTAGGGCAGCCGTGAAACAGTTGACGTTCATCTAAGGTCGAATAACGTCGTTTGAAATCTTCGCGATGCGCATCATACTGGAAGAAAGGACACGTAATTCAGTTAATCAAAAGCAGCAAATTACCTGTTTGTACCATCGCTCATTTTGAATACGCTCGATTTTAACTATTTGAGCATATTTACCAAGCATGGTTGTATGAAACCGTGCAAGTACATTTTGATATTCCGGCGACTCTGCTGGTAATGTAACTCGTTTACAATTTTTATCTGATGGTTCCCAAGTCTGATTAACGAAAAAGGAATAGTTTGCGATGTTTTACTAGATTGAGATACTAACGCTTGGTAATGTCGAATCTATAGGCTTTCGACGTACACGACGAGATGTGGAACCATTTTCTACCATCGTAGCAAAATCTATCCTACATTTTTCGTCCTTATCATTGGTAAATTCAATCTGAAGTGAAATCAAACATTCGCATTAGATGCATAGATTTTTTTACAAGAATTTCAGCATACTTGAGGAAGTTTTTTCAGATAAGCATCTTCAATTATTCCGTTTAGTTTAAACGAATACTGTTCCCATGTGTCTGAATTGGGTGTTTTCTCCATCGACCAAATAACACCACGTGACACGGCATGAATGCGTTCTTGTTTCAATGCTTCGTTTGTTAATTGATAAAAATATTTCTCAGCTTCATGTACCTAGAGACACTCACAGAACATTCAACGAGAAACGACAACATTCGTCTTACTCCATCTTTGATTCCGGCAAGTTCAAGTGTGATATTATCGAGATCGAGCGTTGGAATAACGATTTGCTTAAGACAAAATTCGTAAAACTTGTAGATTGTCTTTTGCGGCCAATCAAGCATGTCTCGTTTGTCAGTCAGTTTCTTTGTAATGGAAACATCGCGTACCAAATTAAAAATCTCTTGTTTGCATCTTATTAAATGATCGTTTGTTGAACTGATTAGTGTTATTTTAACGACTAGAACAGAATGCTATGTAAATCAAGCAAAATTCCTCGAGAGAAAAGGCAACCTACCTTTACGATCGAATGCAATACTCGACTGATCTGTTCTTCTCGCCGGTGAAGTTTTCTCATTGATGTTCGGATCAACAGTAATCAATTCATTAAGACGTTGAATAAATGCATCGAAAACATCTTTTTGATCGGCAAGAACGACAACGGAGATATTCATTTTTTGCTTACAAAATTTCAATTGTTTTTGTATTTCCTTCAGCATATACTTGGCGATTGTTAATGGAGAAATTTTGAAACCACCACAACCAACAGTTGGAAAAGCTACAGAAACTGGATGTTCGAATCATCAATCATTGTTGTTATGAACTTACCAATGCTTTTAAATGCATGGCTAGAAGCATATTGAAATGCCGTTCCAATAAATACACTTAGCGACGCTTGAACATCATCGTCATCGTTCGTATCTGCCGACCACGGAATGAAAAAGATCTTTTTACACGGCAATTCACCAGCATTGGTTGCACTTGGAAAGCCATCCGATGACTGTATTGAGCGATATTCGTCTACGACTGATCCTCCAGCTTTCTTCACAATTGCTGAACACAGATATTGGGATGTGGAGCATACAACAATGGCATCAACCTAAGTCAAAAATTTTTTTGTATAGTATTTGCTCAAATGGCCCCTTACCGCTTGTGTAGTTAAGTCACCTACACAGATATTGACCGTCGAATGGTCAACAACCGCACTAGTTGCAGTCGAAGATGCCATCGAAGCTGTTGCTGATGTCGTATTTTGTTTGTCTTTTATTCCTTCGTCAAGATCGGCGGCACGTGCTTTTGGAATCGGAATATATTCTCGGTGTGTGTCAATCGTTTTTTCTACGTAACATTTAGGTTTGACAATCTGTCGAATTCGTTCGAAATTCTTGGTAACAAACACATCGAAACCGAGTTCTCTAATTTCAAATGATAGTTCTTCGATTTGCGTGATCTCATTTAGACACTCTTTGATTTTCGAATGTAGGTCAACCGGAGCGAGAAATTCACCATCTTCACGTAGACGATTCAAACTGAGATCACATCCACTCGATTTATACCGTGCTTCAAGTTTGGCAAGATCATTCTTGGCTACATGTTTCAAATAGTTGAACTGAAAAAAAAATCGAGAAAAAGTCATCACAGCCAAGGCAAGTTTTCAAATGTCTACTTGTTTATCTGATAATTCGATTTTACATCTTTGTGGTTCATGTTTGTTTTTCAGTTGTTCAAACTTTTGATGGTACTCTTTGACTAAATCGGATACACCAAACAAATGAATGGTATTCGATTGTGTTTCGAAACAGATGTTCTTCTTGTAGTCAGCTCGCCTGCGAACTTTCGCTTCCAAATCCGTCCATTCTTTCTGAAGGGTAGAGCCAACTGATTGAGCAGTATAACGAACTACTGTAGATGAAAACTTATTTTGCACAATATCATCGATTTGTTGTTCGTCAATGCCGAATTGTGGGTTGAACATGTCAAAATAGTGGGCAGCTACCGCTGACGGAGAAATTCGATCGCAAATACAAGTGAGGTCTGCTAATTTGAAATGATAGTGAATAACTTCGACTACGTCGTTGATTTTCGTCCAGTAACCATCTACAAGTAAATGAACAGAACATTTAATTAGTTGCGAAGAGGGAAAATCTTTCTACCAGTTTCGTCATCGTATGTTTTTGTTTGCTTCGATGAAAACAAGTCCATCACGTCTTGTATAGCATTCTGTGCTTCATTTTCATCACCGGTAACTTTCACGATAATACAAGGGCGTATGCCTTTTGTCGTCTCACTGAGATTTCGTCTTTCAATGGTCGTTTTAACATGAAAGACATTTTGTAAATGTTGCTTCAAACGATCTTCGAATCTTTCGATTGAAAACATGATGATTTCCTCGTGTGCGTACATAGTATATGTTGAACTCGACATACCAGCTGGTATCGTCGGTAAACTATGAAACCTGAATAATTTAAAAGTCATACGGTTGAATGAAAGCTCTATTGACACACGTACTGTTCAGTCGTGTTAGAATTTAAAGAAGTGATTGATGATGACCTTGAAACATTACTAAAGAGAAATGTGTGTGAATGAGCAATTCCATATAATTCGGATTTACTTTTGAGTGGAAAATCCTTTCATGAGCGGTGGAATCCGTTCCAATCGAGGATTTGTTTGTTTTTCG
Organism: Adineta ricciae; assembly: GCA_905250025.1. Lineage (NCBI taxonomy): Eukaryota > Metazoa > Rotifera > Eurotatoria > Adinetida > Adinetidae > Adineta > Adineta ricciae. The sequence continues at coordinate 150,138 of CAJNOJ010000200.1, forward strand.
TGATACCATGCACTTCGTAATTCTGCCATGTGGCTGAATTTTGCTGCTACTAAATAATCTTGTCCATTCACTTGTTTATACGCGATATAATCAGATTTTTCTTGAAGAGTCTTTATTTGATCGTGATTTAGTGCCTGGCATGTTTTATACTGGAATTGTTTCATAAAATCTCGTGTTTTATTTCCCAGAATTGCTTCTTTGCACGCGCCTTGACTATTCGATGGAAAAGTACCAGAATAAATGGCTTCGTCTTGATTCACATGAACTTCGCCTCCAAAATCATTGTCTAAAATGGACATGTTAACGTGAGATAAAACAATCAAAGAACTTGGTGATGAGAACGTACGGATAAATGCTTTGTATTCAGATCCAAATCTCGCATGGCTCGCAATTAAAGCCCAATGCGGAAGAAGTTTGATGACTGTTTGACAAGATGCATTAACAGGTGGTGAAGTCGTAGTTAAACGAGTAGCACTATTACTGTTAAGTAGTGTCGTTTGCTCGGCGTCCGATCGTGGAGTGCTGTCTTCTTCGACGTTGTCGAGAATTGGAGTAATTGTAACGTCAAATTTGTTTTCCACTGATTCATTTATTGACATCCAGCGTTTCATAGCTTAAACCAGAAGAACGTAGGCGTAGGAGATATTCGAAGACTTCGGACTACTTACCATCGACACTAATGAAATCTACTTCGGCGGACTCATCTGTGGGAAAATCATATGCAAAGATATCATCCCAGACTGACTGAAAAATAGCTTTTACATCATCGACAGTCATTGATTGATTACTATCATTATGATGAACCTCCACGCCGCTACTATCATAAATTTGTACTAAACTGATTCGTTTGCCGTACAGATGTGGTCGAGATTCATGCGCTCGACATAGCTGAGTAGAGTCTATGTAAAGCGAATGTTTATGCATGCAATATCATGTCGTTTCTTATGGAAATACTCACCGACACCAGTATCACATTGGACTAGAATGATCTGTTCATTTTCGGATGAGAGATCTTGTACATGAGTTTTTACGTCTTTTCCAACGAGTGTTGAGATGTATAGAGCGAAACGAGGTTGACTGATCTTGTCAGATTCATTATCGATTGTCGTTTTCAATAGGAAACTTTTCTTATCAATCGTTTGATTCACAGACTTAAATTTTATGTCAATACCATGATGTTTAAGGATTGACATTCGAAGAAGTTTGTCTACATCTGAGAAACAGATAAAAGAGAAGATTTATTTTTGCAACTGAGTGAAAAAATCTTTACCACTTGTTTGTTTTAATTGAATAGTACGTCGGCGAAAATAATCGTCTTCTTTTTCATTGAATTTCTCTTCAATTTCTATATCCTGGAGTTTTAAAAGCATTTCAATCATTTCCATATCCATCTGTGGGGCGTGACTCGATGACGGATAGCTAAGTTCCACCTGTCGAGTAACATCATCCCTCACTCTTGTCGATACGTGACGAGTAAAACCACGGCCACCACCACGATCACGGCCACGACCACGACCACGTCCTCTTCCACCTCGATGGTCAGCTCGACCACCGCGATGACCTCCCCGCTGTGCTTGTCGTGTTGGTTTGGGCATCTAGTCAACAGTAAGTTCTTCGCATGATTATTCACGAAGATCAAATCGCTTTCTTACTGTTGATGTTTTCATTCTACGAAGCAGTTTGCAAATTAGCATCGGATTAATATTCTGACAATGATTCTGTACAGCTAGTCTACGATTGTTTCCTTGATTGAAGTTGTGTGGAAAGGAACAAGCTTTATTATGACAATGTCTATCGAAAAAATGTCGACAGATGTGCAGTTTATCACACGCTGGTTCATCAGATTTACACTGACCATCGAGAAAATCCTGACAAACTGCAAGCTAAAACATACAAAGGACATTCAATCACGAAAAATCCCAAATTATTAGTTTACCTGTGGTTCAACTCGAATATTCCACGTTCCGTCGTACCTGGATGTCAATTGAAAGAAAGCTGGACTAAGCATTTGGACTTGTCGACGTACATCACCTGGATTAAACTTAATTCCTTGAGCGGTAAGTGCATTGTTCAATTCTGTATCGCTTAACACATCGACTTGTTTGTCAAGAAATACAGCGATGATACTTTCTGTTAAATTACTCATTGATGTAGTAATAACATCTACAGATGAGAATGAAGAAAGAAACAGAATAGAAAAATTTCATCATTTTTTCACTTTTATGTCAACGAAGGACAAAAAAAACACTCATCGAATGGTGCGTGTAGCGTATATTTAACAAAAAGAAAAGAGCAACATATTGCAACAATCTATCGTACAAACAGCTGGATGATTTTACTGTGCTACTTGTGTTTATTTAGTATATTGAAGAGAAGGTGTGATGTAAAATATCGAATATCTATCTGCTCGATGAAATCTTGCAAAACTGAACAACACGAAACGACATAAATAATGATTAAAAATGAATTTTTCCTAAAATGGGCAAGACAGCGTCGAACGACGGACGTTTGGTTGGATCATCATGTGTACATATCTGAATAAGTTTATCAATATGAGATGAAACACCTGTCGGTGGTAAGCGAAGACGATCTTGAACAATCTATTCAAGGTAAATTTTTATTAAAATAAGTCATCAAAGCAAACACATTACTTTTAAACCACATTGCATCGGTGTAAAATCTCCGAATGGTATCCGACGTGTAAATATTTCCCAGAGAAGAATTGCAAATGACCAAATATCTGACGCGTTAGTGAATGTTCCATTTTCTAAGGCTAATACAAAACAAATGCTGAATATTCGACCTTTTCTAGATATCACTCTTACTTTCTGGTGCCATCCAGGCAGGTTGATCAAATTCAATGTTGGATTGAAACGGAAAATGACAATCCGCCAAATTGAGCCGAGCAACATATTCCTCATTAACCTAAATAAGCAAAATGGTGAATTAACTTTCGATTTTTCTTGTTCATTTATCATAAACAAAAGTGATATGGATATTCTTGAAGACAGAGATACATCAATAGTGTTTGTCGATTGGTTTAGTCAAGTTATTGGAATTTCACACAAGTAAGTAGTATGAGAAGATGATTAAAATATAGAGTATACCTGATTCCCAACACAATGAATGCGTTCGGTTTTTATCTGTTAGAAAGAATGCAAAACTAATGAGCAAAGACTCCTCTCACATATTTACCACGATATGATGGCTGTTGAGAACAAATTGAGGACGAAATGAGGTTGATATACCATGCAAGTATGCCATACCACGACCGATGTACAATGCCAATTTGTTCGATGTTGACGGATCGAGGAGTGAATCTGAAAGCAAGAAATATTGATCGAATTGTTGAGGGAGAAGAGTTTCAAGTACTTGTTTTATGTAATAGATGAAATAATGTTTGGCTTCCATAGAAGTTTTGGGTGAGAATAATAAAGTTTGGCGTATCATGACAAACAGCAAATGGAACAAGCAAATATGATGAATTGAATGCTCTAAATAGTTGTCTTCATTCGATGTAGAAGAAAGAAAAATTGAGAGAATCTACTTTATCTTATCGATCTCATGTTGAAAGAGTGTTGGTGTGTAAGTCTGATGACGTAGTTTGAATATTTTCGCTATAATAGGTATATCGTTGAAGATTCCTCGCCAAACCTCTTTTCGATGATTCGTATAGAGACAGCATTCGAATTGTAATTCTCGAATGTCGATTACTGGTTGAGTTGAGAGAGATCCAAGAAGGTCTCCAGTACGTACATTGGAAAATTGATTGTATTCTTCGAATGGAATAATTCGTTCATCTTGTCCTTGTTCTATTGCCAAATCTATCGAACGGTGAGATTATGTGTTTAAAACCGATTTGAGAAGTGAAAAGACAAACCTTTCAATCGAATACAGATTTCTCGTGATGTGCATAAATCCAATGGTGTTTGTCCATAACGATTTGAAACAAAAAGTAAAGCATGATGATTTTCGATGAGAGATTGTGCGATCGAGAGATAGCGATGGAAACACGCATAGTGTAATGGAGTGTTTCCATGAATATTTGTTACATTGACATGAGCTTTGTATTTAATTAACTGAATAATAAAAAAAGATTGAAAGAGGTCATTGAAAAAGAAATGAAACTTTACTTGTTGAACAATTTCGAAATGATTATGACTAACGGCAATGTGTAATGGTGTATCATCGCCTGAATAAGTTTATAGGTAATTTTTTTTTCGAATTCGTATGACAGAAATATCGTACCTCGGTTAACGGCGTTTACACGAACATTTCGCTGAAGCAGTAATTGAACGATCGGCAGACGACCGTACCATACAGCCCAATGTAGAAGAGTAAAACCATGTTCATCACTAGAATGAAATAGCATGCTTAGTTAAACATGTTATTTTTTAATGAATAAACTACCTTTGATGAATATCATTTGTTGTATTATCAAGCCATAAGCGGACAGCATATGTATTGTTCTGTCGAATTAGCTGATATATATCATCATTTTCGTTAAGAAGAACCATGTGACTTGTTTTAATATGTGTTTAAAGAGTAAATGAATTCCTTTTTTGGTTTGTTACTTTAATATAACCATGCTTCTTGAATTCATATTGCTGTCGGTCTGTGTGTCTGGGAAAAAAAATTAGAACAGAACAATAAAACTCAAAAAGAATCGACCAATTATCGAATAGCGCTACTATCAATCTTGAACTTACCTTGACGTATAATGATCAAATAAATGATGTTATAGTGCTGTATAGATAAGACAAAGTCATAACCTATATTTTTATTTAGATTGTATAACGATGTTTTTACGAAGAAATAAGAGGACCAGTTTGCATAGCTTCTGGTATCATTTCCTCGTCTAAAACCTTCACAATTTCTTTCTGTTTGGTATCAAATTTGTTAGAATATACCACTGTTCGAAGATATTCTGCTTCGGTCGGACCTGTTTGTTTCACGAGTTCACTAAAATACGAGTCACCATTCGATAACAACACTTCCGTCGAATCGAACTCCACTACTCTCCCACCATTCCTAAGTACTTACAAGATTCTTGCGGTACGTAACAAAATGAGCCATTCAGTCGAACTGTACCATCGAAGTATGTGATTTCACCTGTTAATGTTTGCAATAAAGAGCTCTAAAGAAATATAAATGATGGAAGTGTAAAAACGAGTGTAAGAACAAACTTTGCCAGATCCGACTGGTCCAATGATGCAAATGAGATCACCAGGATGAGCATGGAAGAGAATATTTTGCAAAGAAAACTTTCCATTCTAATGAATATTCATAAGAGAAATGTCGTTTTCAACGCTTCAGATCTACCTTTTCCCATCGACCTTCCTTCAAATCACATGCCACCGACTCTGTTGAAGTTGTTTTATTTTCAATAACTGCTGAAACAACACTGACTAACATTGACAACAATCGATTGTCTCTTTCTGATTCATCCAGTAAAAGAAATTCCTATAAGAAACTCTCCCCTGCTAATCTCAACAGGCGAACACGTTTTTTCGATTTACCCGTATGCGTTTCTCAGCAGTCAAATAGCGTAACATCTCTCGCATGCCCATAGAATTGTGCGTTTATAAGGTTACGGGAGAATCTTTCATAGTTTTGAAATGATGAATTGATACCGAATGTTGTTTTCCTATCAGACACAAGTATATTCTCAATCGGCTTTATTGCTTTCCAGAAACCAAGCCGTCGTGAAGTTGCTATAGTGACATCTGTAGGGAATTTATCATCGAAGAAAATGATATAATAATAGAGTGAATGAATTTTTCAAAGATAAAATCGAAATTAGCCAATGAAAAGTGCAATCAGTGTTATCATTGGATTCCTGCTTTATTCATAGTAGTGTTGATTAACTAAATCGAACATGTCTTCAGATGGTATGAACGTTGATGATGACGTGGATCAACGCACTGAAAATGAAGTTGAATCGCGCGATTTGGTCTATCAATCGCTAGAGCGTGATGGTTCGATAACGCGTTTTAAAGCTCAACTACGTGCTGCTATCTTTAAAACAGTCGAAAAAGCGTCGAACTCATCCGATGAAACGCATAGACCCAAATATGAAGATAACATAAGTCGCGTTTGCAATGGAATTCTTGTTGATTGGTTAGAACACTCACGATTATTTTACACACAAGATGTATTCAAAGTCGAAACATCCGATTCGAATTGTCTTCCACCATTAACACACGGTGAACTGTTAGAAGAATTGCATCTAGACGCAAACGAAAATCAATCACAACCAATTTTACATGCATTACTCAATCGTAACAATACTGAAGTATGCCGAGAGCGATTTGAGTCCGATTGGAAATTTTTTTTCTGTAGGTCAAGAGTGCTCTTCCGGATCATATCAAACAATCGATTGAGACGAAATTTCCAGGTGATGTTATCAATGCCATTAATCATGTTCGGGAACATTTTCGTTCCTTATTTTCACCACCATTTGATGCCAAGGTTCTTGACGCTTACCTCGACAAGCACTTGCCCTTCTCATTAACATTTGTGAAAAAAATCGACTACGAACATATTTGCTTGAAGTGGATGCAAGCTTGTGCTCAAATACTAGTTTCAAAACCAAGCTTTAGAAAACAAATATCGCTTGAGTAAGTTTATTTTCGTTGCGTAGCATCTGATGAGCTGTTTATGTTTGTTTTAGTACACAAGTGCGACCATTATCTATTCATAATGGCATGAACAGTGATCAAACAATATCTCGTGCTCGTCGAGCGACATTCCCACTATCGGTGTCCTATGCAGAAAACTCATGAAAACATTTATTATCGTCAAGTATTTTACACAATTCAGTAACAATGTAAGACTATTTTCCTCTTTCTCTAAAATGTTAATCGGTGATGTTTTTCTCAATTAAATCTATTGATGAACTTAGTAGTCGAGTAAAACGAAGAATATTATAATAATTTAAAAAGTTAAGTTGAAATCAATTTAGTCTCGTAACACACCCGAGAAAATATCTACTATTTGATGGAGTTCATCTTTTATCAAGAAATTTAGGAAGTTATTAATTAACATCGTCTTCTAACGATCATTCATTGTCGATCGTACGTATGTTGGCGAGATATTCATCAATAAACTGTCCATACCGTTGCACCGAACATATACCTCAGGATTATTTTATTTAAAAAAACAACTATTGTATAGCTTTTTGCTTGGCTAATTCGTATAATCGCTCAGCTTCGGCCGGACCTGTTTGTTTCACGAGTTCACTAAAATACGAGGCACCGTTCGATAACAACACTTCCGCCGAATCGAACTCCACTACTTTCCCATCATTCAGCACCTGCAAGCAACAAAATACAAATCAACTCACACACATCCTTGTCATTCTCATTGCACCTACCATCACTCGATCGCTATCGATCACTGTTCGTAAACGATGTGCCACTGTCAACACTGTACACCCAACAAACTGCTCACGAATCGCTTTTTGTATCAGTTCATCCGTTCTACATCAATCAAAACAAGATATTCTTCCATCGGTCTCTCTCTCTCCCTTCCTTCTACTCACGCGTTGTCAACATTTGCAGTCGCTTCGTCAATCACCAAAATCTTGCGCTTCTTGAGTATTGCTCTTGCCAAACACACTAACTGTTTCTGACCAACACTCAGATTCGATCCGCTTTCACTTACATGTGACTGCAGACCATCTGACATCATTTCTCGTACGAGTTTCTTCAGTTGCACCTACATCGACATTTGTTCACGCGAATGAATGACACTCTCAACATGTGACTGACATACCTGTTCGAGTGCATTCCAGATTTCAGCATCCGAGTATTGACCGAACTGATCGAGATTGGATCTGATCGTGCCAGTGAAGAGAACAGGATCTTGTGGAATGATGGAGAGGCGTTGCCGGAGATGATCGAGTGGCAGAGTGTTGATGTCGATGTCATCGATGATGATATGACCATCGACAAGAGTTGCCATGCGAAAGAGAGTCTGAATGAGTGAAGACTTGCCAGCACCTGTTCTTCCGACAATGCCAATCTTCTGCGCTGGTTCGATGACGAACGAGATGTTGTGAAGAGCGAGTGGTGCATGTGGTTGACTGGAATGAGACATGGAAACATTGTTGAAGATGATCCGACCATGTTGTGGCCAGTTAGAAGGAGGTGATGACTTTAGTGATGATTGTTCTTGTTGCAGTGAACAGTAGTCGAGTATTCGTTCGACAGAAGTCATTTGTGTTTCGACTTCGACTGATTGTCTAGAGAGCGGATGAGAATATGGTTAGATGAGTCATGATAGATGGAGAGCTTACCTGATAGTCCATTGGAGAAGGCCTACTAGACTGACAGCATTCGAGAGTGTTAGCGCAATATTTGCCGTAGAAAAATGACCACCTGTAGTACGCGCAAAAAGGGCGAGTAGAGTTACTACAATAATGAAGAACAGGGTGATCGCTTCGAATCGAATGGCTGCCCATCGGTTAGTTGCTGTTAGTAAAAATTTGACTCTTGTATTGTTATCCAGGTGTTGAAAAAATTCGTTTGAGCACATTTGTTCAGCACGATACGAGCGAATCACTTTCAATCCGTGAACAGTTGATGCCAAATACGAGTAGAAAGGACTGCGTGTCGTACCTTCTAGACGTTTCAAATCTCGAGAACAGGTGGCATATTGATATCGGATGTACAGCATTCCAATACTAGCGATAGTCGCTGGTATAAGGGACCACGGATTGAGCCAACTGACGAAAGCCATCATTCCCACTGCTACAAAAAAACACTAGAAACTTTCATTTGTATAGAGACGAACGAGTGTGTTCAAAGCATACGTGCAGAAAATCGAAAACTGTGTTAGGCAATGTCTCATCTATCAGAGCGATGTCCTTTGTAAAACGATTTAAAATACGGCCTATAACAAGAACGAATAATACAAATAACACAGAATTTACGAAATAAGTCATACCAATGGGATTCAGATCAAAGAATGCTATTGGACATCGAATAAGTCGTCGAAACATCCTGTTCAGAAAATAAAGAAAATGATACGATGTGCGTACTGCAAACATTCTTACCGATTATGTAGCATTCGACTAGCATTTAAACACAATGATTGTAGAGTAATTGTACGCAATAGTGTCAGAATTGTTAGAATAAACACAGTGACTAAAACACGAAAGTGAAATACTCGCATCCATATTCAGCACTTCTACTTACTGCAATAGAAGTAGAATTTTCGATTGTGATGATTGCTCCATTCAGATTCATTCATTAACTTGATTGCATTCATTTTCTTATCTTTCGTATCCGTGCAATTAGCATATTGCCCATGTCGATGATTTTCGTCTTCACTCCATTCAGCCAACCACCAAGTTGCAAAAATCGAAAGGATTTCTCGGAAACCGAATGTTATCAACAACAGAGCAATACCAATGAACGCACCGCTACTTGCTCGAATATAATCGATATAAACATGGCATTTCACTGAACCTTTTTCATGCATTTCTATATGATCAGTTAGTAAAGATTCTTCGGTTTCATCCGTTGATCCAGACGAGGCCATCCGACTGAATGAAGGTATTGTCTGAACTTTCTTTGAATCATTCGTACATTTTTGTTGATTGATATTATGGAGCATTTGGCCGAACAGAGGTGAAGATGTCAATAATTCTGAATATGTCCCTGTATGAACCATTTCACCCTGAAAAATAGTTTATTTTGAATAAAACCATAAAATATTTCGTTTGCTTGCTTACGTTATCCAACATAATAATTTTAGTTGCATCTTGTAAAAACTGTATCTGATGTGTAACAAGAACGCAGATTTTATCGCGTAGATAATCTCTGATACATCTGTAAGAATGGCACATAAATAATAACCGATTGATAAGTGTTTGCAAACCTTTCGAATAGATATTTTGAAACTTTGGTGTCAACAGCAGACAATGGATCATCCAATAAGTAAATATCTGCCTCTCGATAGAGTGCTCGTGCCATATTGACACGCGCCTTTTGACCCTAAATGATACTGCTTGAAACACGATCTACAAAATCTATTTCACGACATACTCCAGATAACATGACACCTTGATCACCAACCATAGTTTGAATTCCATCGGGTAATTGATCACAATCCTAATATGATATCATTCAAATATGAATGCAGCAAATCCAAAAAAACGTACCGTATCAAGTGCAGCGGCATGAATCACTCGCCGAAACAGTTGACTATCATATTCTTTACCAAATAGGATGTTGTTTTTGATCGTCGAAGAAAATATCCCTACAACAATCCTTTTCACTCATACCCATTATTGATTCTTTCCCAAGTACTTACAAGATTCTTGCGGTACGTAACAAAATGAGCCATTCAGTCGAACTGTACCATCGAAGTATGTGATTTCACCTGTTAATGTTTGCAATAAAGAGCTCTAAAGAAATATAAATGACGGAAGTGTAAAAACGAGTGTAAGAACAAACTTTGCCAGATCCGACTGGTCCAATGATGCAAATGAGATCACCAGAATGAGCACGGAAGAGAATATTTTGCAAAGAAAATGTTCCATTCTGTGTCCGAAGAAATATATAACACGGCATATAAAAATGTCAATTCCTTACTTGATTCCAGTATGCTCGTTCCAACTGGCATTCAATTCTGACAGATCCGTCGTCCACGGTAGATTTTAATCGATTATCTCGTTCTGATTCGTCGAGTAACAAAAATGTCTATATTAAAAATCTCAATCTTTCTTGTCTGAATCGTCTCTCATACAAACCAACATTCATGCGTCTTTCTGCAGATAAGTAATGGGCGATATCTCGTATTGCTATACCAAACTCAAGCAAGGATACTTCAAAATAAGTTAACATGCACGATGCTACAGTAAAAAACTGTATACCAATTGGAATACCACGGGACCACATTAATGCATACATAATTAAAAATGTCATATGAACATAGATGTTCGACAAAGTCACAGAAATAGTATTGAGACTTAAGATGAAAATGTATCGAATGATTTCCCGTCTAAAAGAATTTCGTTGCCTTTGGCAAGTAAGTTTATACATGGATTCAACTCACTGTCGAATGCGAGAAATATTCCGATCTAAGGCTACTTCCCAACAATACATTTTAATCAATCGCATCGAACGGATCACTTCAGACATGATCTTTATTCGTTCATCAGCCACCTTTAAAACTTTGATTCTGAAAAAGTTCATTATTCCAAAAAAAATCTCCTCGCAATCAAATCTCCTCTTACCGAAAATACACTAGAAAATGACCGATTACAAATGTGATAAAAACTGTTATAATTGTATATCCAATTGCAACTAATGTAATATACTCGATAAAATACCAGAACAAAAACGTCATGGCAATGATATCAGTGAAGGCGTTCTAAAGACAAGTAAATTGTGTCAAATCAAACAATTCTTCCGAGCTGTTTTACCCATAAGAAGTTCATAGATATCAGTGCCATTTCAATCTGAGTAGCATCATTCGAAAACACATTGGTTATCTGACCAGAACCAAATTCATTCAACGAATGTGTAGATAAACGAAGAACCTTTCATAAAAAAGAAGTCGTGTGATATTAATCAGCAAAAAAAAAACAATTTACTTTCTGATAGATTAAACCCTGATGTGCCACTCGAACCTTCATTGCGAATATATCAATAAGGTAATAAAACTAAACAGGACATCCGAGCTGTTGCGAAATTAATCTGTAAAACATGACTTACTGCATGGTGACAAAAACTACTGGATAGAAAAAGTAAAAAACTGAACACTGCAAGTGAATATGCTAGTGAAGTAGACATTGTAGAACACGGTTCAAAATATTTCATCATGTAAATAATCAACAACGGCTGAAGAATCATTGCTATTTTCTAAATGAAATTTCGATGCTTTTCTTGTGCAAACTCGAGTGTATATATTTACTAAAGGAATAAGTATACAACCAATTAGAATCGGTGTCCATCGAATCGTATGCACAGTAGCTCGAAGTAGACTTGCGTTATCTTCATGATGGTGAACTTCATCGAACCAACGCTTCTCCAACTTTCCAGTTAATAGTTTTGATTTATGTTGTGGAAGAATGTCGTACAGATTGTGAAAGTAAAGTCTACCTTGTTTATGACTAATATTAATTAACTCTACTATCCAACTAAAAATATTTTTCAATGACCTTGATCGATATAGGGATAAATTCTGTACCTTAATGAAACTCTTGACCACATGGTTGCACGTAAAAATGGATTCGGGTGTGATTGAACATCTTCCATGTTAAATTGGGTTTATTAATATCAACACTCTAATCAAACAGATGTAGCTTTGTCGGCGAAGAATGGAGAAAATATGATGCCATTGCTTTTTATGCATACCAATAAATAGTTGAATGGTAACAGAAATAGTCGAAGTATTCTGCCATCTCTCGTACGTGCTGAACAAAAGGTACCGATTTCGTTACTTACTGGCAATGTCTTCGCTCGAAAAACTAATGTTTATCTTTAAATTGGAAAGAATCTGCCATGACGAATAAAGGGAAACAGATCAAGAATGGTGTGTGTGAAGGTATGTTTGTCTATATGATGGGAGAACATTTAGGATTTCGTCAGATTGGAATGTCTCATTTCTACCCTTGATATGCATGTTCGTTACAATCATATTAAAAAAAACTTTCTTCACTGCATCCTATACAATTCTAACTAACTACAGGTGCAGTTACTTTGTAGCTTCTGTGATTTCCACAGTATCCGTTGTGATCTGCCGACATACCTGTGAAATGAGATTTTGAAGAGTAAATTTGTATTCATACGAGATTTATCCAGCTCAAAAAATGCTTTGTTAAATTATTCTGTGAACATTCCTGTCATCTTTCGAGTGAAATTATTGGTTCATTTGCATTTTTATATACCTTCGATCTGATTGGTCAATTTTCCGCTCATTGGAAAATCAGTTGATAAATAAATAAAATGTATTTCGACGAATCTAGCGTGAAACAGTATTTATCGCTTCCATCTTTATTGGAGATACTCTCTGATGTTTTACATCGATATTCTAAACATGATCCATCACTTCAACAACCTATACGTTCAGTTTTACCAATTGATGATCAACAAAAGTAAATCAATTATTAATTTCTCAAGTAGTCAATCATCATTTCGTTTGTATATTTACAGTTTTCTTTTGAATAAACCATGCATCGATCTTCATCGTGGCTATATGTGTGTGAAAACAATAACATATTTCCCGGCAAGTTCGCCTACAATCGATGGCGTTGTATCTCTATTTGATTCCAAAACCGGTCGTTTGTTACTGGTGAGAATCAGAGATAAGTCTTATTCGCTGACTCTTATTAGATTTTCTAGACTGCTGATGCGAAAGAAATCACTGCACAACGTACAGCCGCGACTTCATTCCTTGCCACACAAGTATGCCTAAAAAAATTTCAAAAGATGTTTCATTTGTATTTAATTAGTTGTTAGCATTTTCGAAATGGACCGATGACGAGAAGAATCGTGCTTGTTTAACCATTATTGGCTGTAGTGTTCAAGGACATGCACATTTGGAAGTATTCACTCAATTATTCAAGTGGAATAAGGTTGCAATCGAAAACGATGTGTTGATTTTGAGGATTTTTCTTTCTGTTTTTCAAGGTTTATTTATGGAGTCGCAATGTAAAGAATGCAATTGACTTACAATCGAAATATGCATCACGTTTGAAACATATCGAAATCTTGAAAGACTTGAACGATATTCGTTTACAGGAGACAGATGTTATTTGCACCTGTACGGGCAGCGAACAAGCGCTAATTGGTTTGAAACAGGTGAAGAAAGGTGTGCATATCAATGGTGAGTCAATAAGATCTGTTTGGGAAAAATAAACGATTCAGATTTTCTGCTTAGCGGTTGGTTCGTTTAGCCCTAAGATGCGCGAACTTGCTGATGATTTGATGATATCGGAGGATACAAATGTAGTCGTCGATAGTCGTGAAAGTGCAATAAAAGAAGCTGGAGAGATTATCCAGTCGAAAGTATGTTTTTTCTTTCTATTGAAATATCATATATCTTGTCCATGAACTTTCTTTAGGTAAAGATTGCGGCTGAAGTGGGCGAATTAGTCAACAATGAAGTATTGCTACAAGAGATATCTCAGCAGAAAACGACCATCTTCAAATCTGTTGGCTTGGCAATCGAAGATCTAGCAGCAGCTATTGTTCTTCATGAATCTAAAACTAATGCATGAAATTAAATTCGAGAGAGAATAATTGTTTTTTCACTTGATTCTATTTTGTCTTTTTTTTAATGATTAATTTACAGTAATTTTACCGAAAAGATAAATATCATTGTTTTCTAGATAGATCTATGGATAAGTCGATAGCGATTAAAGGATAAATACCAACTCGAACTCACATGAAGTAAGTCCGGATCGTGTTTTCTTCGAGAATAGTGATGCTATTATGTGAGAGAACGAGAAAAAAAACCATATCTGTTTGTTTATCCTGTTTAATATGTTTACCATGCACATAAATTTTGAAAAGGTTACACTGAAAAGGATACTACGACACGCCCCTTCCGTTGTTTTCGATAAATGTCAACAAGAAATTCCTTTCTGCGCAATACTAAATCATATCTACGTCAAGGCTAATTTATTCGATCGTTACTAGTGACATGTTCGAACGTATGCATAGTTATTATCGTACTACAGCAACGTAAGTATGTCGATTAAAAATAGTGATATAATCGTCGAGGGCATTTAGTGTACAATCTCGAATCGCGCAGATCAATATTGATTTTTTGAAAATAAAGAGAGAACTTCGTAGGTTTCCAATGTATTTATCTAGCAATAGACATCGATTGTAAGCACAAAAATGACCCTTTTTTTTGTCGTTGATTGACTTATTAATTCCTTTGATGCATTAGACAAGGCTGTTTAACAAGACACGAATCAAATTGTTATACAATAGAAATGGAAAATACTTTTCTCGCTGTAATTATTGAGTATATTATGGATATGTACTTTAGCTAAAAGAAAAACAACGCGTGGTAAGATAAGGGTTTTTACACACCCGCTTATTTTCTCGTGTTTTCTCTCGGTCGCTCGACGTCAATGCAGGTATATCATTCGATGTTTTTTTTATCTTGCTACTCGAGATAATTCAGGTCATGCGCTCCGTTTTCGCTTCAGTTTTATACGAGATCTTACCGCGACGGATAAAGGGTATGAGCAAAGGGCTCAGAGAAACACACCGGGCGATTCAAATCGTCAGATGTAAATATTATCTCTCTTTTGATGATACGTAGGTGTGCACAACAAGACATATCTATTTTATCTTCTATGTACATAGTAACGACGATCAGTAGCTTCGAGGTATATGATTATTTGCGCATATTTTTTTCATTCAACATTGTTAATCGACCTCTCCATATGGTTCCCGACGAAAATGTAAAGATATTTTCTTACATTAATAGTCGATTTAGAGTACTTTTTTTTTCTATCACAAGGTTGAATTCGCGTTTCAATCACGAGGTGTATGTAGTCGACCGCAGAATCACGCGCGTAGCTTTTCGCTATCGGAAGACAAAAACAACAAGAGGAGAACGAAGAGGTGTGTCGCCTGATGCATCGAATATTCTTTCGCATTCTTTCTCGTTTTCTCTCTGATTTTTTTCTTCTTTTGTTACGAGAACTAGTAAAAGATGACGTCACAGGCAAGTCGATTAACTGCTCGGAGACGCGCATACATGTATATATATATACGCACATAGTTTGGATGTGTGATATCCCTATGCGAATCTTCATTCTTATTCGTTCTTTTATCTATTTACACTCATAAATACTATTCCTAGGGAGCGACTAGTAATGATATTTTGTTAGTATTTCCTTTTTGCTTCCTTCATTGACTTTATCGTCGATGGCAAAAGAAAGAGCGAAGTACACATTAAGATGAATATGTGATGGGTATGTGAATGAATGAATCATGGTATTGCATAAATACAATTTGTACCTTGAAAAGCGTCGTTTTTGCCTTTTTCTTCATCGTAAAAGCATGTGATCGGCATATTTATTCATTTCTCGTTTTCTTTTTCAGTACAACTTCTGAATGTTGTATTTTCATTCGCATTAAACGTATGTCACAATGACTGCTATTAAGAACTACATTGTATCGTCATTTTCATCGGTATTCAATGATATCAATCCGTCCACACTTACCGGTGCCATTGATGTTATTGTTGTCAAGCAGGAGGATGGAACGCTTCGTTGTACACCATTTCATGTTCGTTTCGGTAAACTAGGTGTTCTTCGCAATCAACGAAATAAGGTAACGATTAATTAGCTAATGCTTTCGACGTAATCAATATCGATCGTTTAGGTTTACGTGATGATTAATGGTAAACTTGTTGAAGATCTTTATATGGAATTGGGTCCAGCTGGAGAAGCAGTATTCATTGAAGAAGAATTAACTGCAACAAGTCTTCCACCAGTTCGTCATTTAGAACCGTCGAATACAAATACTTGTCTTGATCCTGATAATGCTTTGACCAATGATGGTCATCTGCAATTATCCAATATTGATTGTTCTCCTCAAATTATCAATAAACAACTTGACGAACAAAACGCGCGTAATAATCATGAACCAGTGGCAAAATATGCCTATGAAAACCAAGTGGTGCCATCGGTGGAAGTTGATACTTTAAATTCTAACACGACGGCAACGTCAAATCGTCGTCGAACAAAACGACGACCACTGAATCGCAATGAGCAAATCAATAAGTCGTCAGGTGAAGACAACGACGACGAACAAGATCCGGAAATACAAAGTATGCTGTCATTAGGTAAACGTCGATCACGTGTACGACAACGTGATCTAACGCCTGTATCACTGAATGACCAGAATAACGGTAATGAGTGCACTGATTCAACTCTGCCTATTGTTCGAAGACGAAGTGCAAGTGAAAATGATTTACCGTGCTTTCAAATTGATGACGAAAAACAATCCGAATCATCTACGCCGTTTGTCGATGCGCACAGTCGCATGAATAGTATCGATAGTCGAAAAAAACTATTGATCATCCCGCCCAAAGTGTCAATCACGTCGAGTCATGATCACGATCACGATGATGAAAGTTATAGCAGCAGCCAAGAAGATAGCGCCGCCGATGAGGATTTTCAACAAAAAACCAAACGAACGCTATCCAATCCAATACCAATTGAACAAAAAGCAGCAGTCGATGATGATTCCTTAACTCCTCATAATCAATCAGGTTCATTGATAGAGGCAATGTTCTCTCAATCGGCACCCTTAGCAAACAATAATATCAACACCGTGCCAATTCGTATCAGTCAATCGATTGATCCGAAATCATATTACATGAATGAGGACTATACTCCACCATCGTCATTTGAGAGTACGACACCCCCGCGGCCAACAAGTCCGAAATCTGATACCGAATACGAACTCGATAAACCATCTCAGCCATCGACTAAAAAATCGTCAACATACTTTGGTTGGCGATGGAAATGGGGAAAACTACCAAAAGGACCAAGCGTACTTCGGTATTTTTGGCCATCGTCATCGTCAACATCAGCACAAAAAACAGCGCCCAATGAAGGTGTCTATCTTGAAGATATAACAAGTAACAAATGTGATGATCGATCGCGTTATTTGCCAGAATTAGACTTTCAACAAAGTCAACAAAGATATTCCTTAGATGATGATCAAGAATCAGGAACTGGAAATTCGATCCCACATTCACCAGTTCGAGACTACGAAGCTTCGTAAGTACACAGAACAATAAGCCAACTCACTCCTCCCAGCTGTCAATAAGATTAGAATAGTCTTATATCTAACCACATGTTGAATTACATTCTTATTTTTGAATTTGATTTCAGTGAACAACTATTACTTTTCTATTGGTAAGATAGGCTATCTGTAGTCATTGGGTATATTGTTTTGTTTCTGTCAGAGTAGGATTTATTGATTTGATATTAAATTTCGTTTTCTTTTCTAGCTGCCTTCTTGGTGATGTTCAAGTTTCGCTCTGTGGGAATATAAATCAATCAACATCGATCACCGACGATATATTTGATGCGCATCTTGTTCCATATGACACATTTGCAAGTAATCCATCGATTATCAACGACCCTAATTTGGTCGTACGTATCGCTGGAAAGTATTACAATTGGGAAGTAGCTTCAGCATTGATTGCTTCAACTAGTATTTATCATAAACATCTGCCGGAGGAAGCGGTGGAAAGTTTGCAAGACAAACACATGGGACAAGCAAAATCGCAAACAAGTAGCAGCACTGCTAGTACATGGTGGTTATTTTCGGGTCGAAAGAATGACGCTGCAACCGATACCAACGCCGCTGCTGCTGAAGCACTCGCATTGGCAGTCAAATCGGAAGTCGTTCCTCCGATATTGAAAGCTGACAATTTAGCTCGAACAAAGTCGTATGTCGATCCGTCAATTGTTGATTTATAGTCCCTCTTCTCTTCTATAGAAAAGACAGTGAACAGGAAGATAATGAAGTGAAGAACATAACAGATAGAATCGAACAACGTCAACACCAAACAGTGCCATCCTCAACAAAAACGCCGAGAAAAACCATGATCTTGTCATCTGATCAATTGAAACGATTGAATCTTAGATCAGGCAGTAATCACGTCGAATTTAGTGTGACAACAGCTTTTCAAGGTACAACTATTGTCGAAGCAAACATCTTCCTCTTTGATCAAATGACAAAATTCGTCATATCGGATATCGATGGTACTATAACAAAATCGGATGTCTTTGGTCAAATTTTACCATTGGTTGGTCAACCATGGTATCATGAAGGTACCGCGGAGTTCTTCCAAGCAATTCAAGAAAATGGATATCAGTTTATCTATCTATCAGCGCGTGCTATTGGACAAAGTAGTGCCACACGAAACTTTCTTCGTAATATCAGTCAACGTGGTAGTTCGCTACCAATCGGCCCATTACTAATCTCTCCAGATACTTTAATCACGGCATTCTATCGGTTTGTTCATAGATCTCGATATAAAATAGTTCTCATGTATAGCTGACTTGTTTGTTTAGAGAAGTGATTGCGAAGAAACCAGAAGAATTTAAAATCGAGTGTTTGAAAAACATTGCTAGTCTATTTCCTAACAAAAATCCGTTTTACGCTGGTTTCGGCAATCGAATCAATGTAAGTTCGACAACTCTTTGTGCATAATTTCCATTAATGGTCTCTTACTCAATAGGATCAATGGTCGTATACAGCTGTTGGCATCCCGGTGTCACGTATATTCACAATTAATCCCAGTGGTGAAGTTCTTCGACAAAAAATCTCTCAAGTTTTGTCCACTTCATACAAAAACTTGCATGAAGTTGTTGATCAAGTCTTTCCTCCGATGGATTCGTTCTCTGCAAGTGAAACGTATTCATCATTTACATTCTGGCGTAATGAACCTGCGATAGATTCATTAGACGAAGAAATGCGTCAACACCTAGCAGAAATGAATCGTCCGCAGAAGTCGAAAGGTAAAGTTCCAAAAACGGGTGTTCTACCAAAGACAACTCCAGTAACAACAGTGATAAAACCAGGAGGTGAAAAAGTATTAACAATAGCTCAAGCAACCGAAAATACAGTGAAAAAGCCATAGATAAAAGACAATTTGATTGTTTTGTCGTTTTCAACGATCAACATCGGAACGTCAGATATTGATAAACATTCGTTTCTCTTATTCATTCCTCACTTCCTTTTCTTCATCTATTTTTTTCCGTTGATTTCAATGTACCTTGCATGTTGTCGGTGTTTTCATGTATATTTATATGTGCGTGTGTGTGTGTTTTAAACAAAAATACGTTATTCAAAGCAAAAGGAAAGATACTCAACTCTTAACACAGGCGATCTGTCTAGCTTCTAGTCTTGGAAATCTTTCATTTATAGATGAAACCATCTCGTTTAGCACGTCGGTTTAATAAGAAAGGTCGTCAAGAGAATAAAGTTGTTATTGAACAAAATCCATTAACAAATGTAATTTCATTGTTTTCTTCCTCTTTCAAGTATTTCATTGTTGTCAATTAGATTCTTGTCGAAGGTGAGGCGACAACAGCGGATAATAATTCCATTTTACCCTCGAAGAAACGAACCACTCGAACTGTCAATCAACCAACAGCATCAGTTAAACGAAAATTATCGAAAAAAGAACGCAAACGTCTAGAAAAGGTGCTCGATCTCAAAAAGAAAAAAGCAAAAGTGAGCATCGTCAAAAAAAAAACGACATTCTCATCGTCGTTATTTCACTTTCGATATTCTAGCGTGTTGAATTATTGGACAAACTCAGCCAAGTACAAATTAATAATGAGGAATTAGCACTTCTGCATTCGGTAAAAAACATTGGTAGCAAAACAAAACGGTACTCGACTCTTTTTGATTTGAGAATGTCACCGAAAACTTCTTGTTTCTTGTTCTAGTCAGCCGACTGATAATTCTGCACTAACAAATACATCCTCTGCGACTACTGTCAATCTTAATCATCTCTCAAGAAAACGTCCTGCTCAAACGACAACTGAAACAGTTCACGAGTTTGTATCGCTTTTCTCGTCTCACGCTTGAGTCTTCATAAATGTTTTGTCATTCAGTGATACGGATCTTAGTTCAACTGATGATGAAGATGTAGATCAAACAATAAATGACGAAGATATTCGCAAAGCATTGCTTCCTTCTCAACCAACATCGGCATCTGCACCACCGGTCGTTCCACCTGCTGCTAAACGACGTCAACGTCAAAGTAGTACTAGTAGCATCGATGAACCGAAGGTCGAAATACCGGCTCGACCTCACGCGAATGTTCAAGTTGAACGTAGTGAAGAAATCCAAGCCATTCGTTCGCAGTTGCCCATTATCACTGAGGAACAAGTCATAATGGAAGCAATTCACGATAATCTTGTTGTTTTAGTCTGTGGAGAAACTGGTAAGACGAATCTGTTCTGATCTTCTACGCATGTATAAAAGCTAATCTTCGTTTCTTTCGATCAAAGGTAGTGGTAAAACAACTCAGTTACCGCAGTTTCTCTACGAAGCTGGCTATACTATGGGTGGTAAAATGATTGGTATTACAGAGCCACGACGTGTTGCTGCTATTTCAATGGCTTCACGTGTCGCACACGAATTAAATCTGACAAATGAGTTCGTTCATTTCGCTTCTCTTGTCACCCAAACACCCTCTTATTCTCTACTTCTAGCCAAGTCTCATACCAGATTCGTTATGAAGGAACATTTAAGAAAGAAAGCACGTGTATCAAATTTATGACTGATGGTGTTCTATTAAAAGAAGTACAAAATGATTTCCTATTAACAAATTACAGTTGTATTCTGATTGACGAAGCACATGAACGTAGTGTGGCAACCGATGTTCTGATCGGTTTATTATCACGTATCGTACCGATACGTTGCCAACGAAATGATCCACTTCGTCTAGTGATCATGTCTGCCACGATGCGAATCGAAGAGTTTGTTAATAATCGACATCTGTTTAAACTCAAACCAAAAATTATTAATATCGATGCTCGACAATATCCTGTAACGGTACATTTCAATAAGAAAACGCCGAAAAATTACATTGAGGAAGCATATAAGAAAGTGTGTAAAATTCATCGTCAGTTACCAAAGGGTGGTATTCTTGTTTTCGTCACCGGTCAACAAGAAGTTCAAGTTTTATGTCATCGATTACGAAAGACGTTTGCAATGCAAACAACAGCAATAGAAAATGATGGTAAAATCGGATGAGACAATGCTTTGCAGCTGAAGTCTTTTATTATATTTAGAAGCTGAACCGAAATTCAAATCAAAACGATCTAAAAAGAAGAAGCAAATATCCATGGAAAGTAAATCTGAACTGGGAATTATCGATGAAGAAGAGTTAGAACACATACAATCTGATGTTGATGAAGACGAAGGAGGAAAAGAAGGTTCAATTGCCAGTGACATTGATGACGACGATGACGATGCTGGAGTAGAAGGAATCACATCTGAACCACTGTATGTTCTTCCACTTTATGCAATACTTTCATCGGAAAAGCAATCTCGAGTAGGTCTTTTCATGCGCCTTAGTGTCGAACTTACACATTCATGTTTAGGTATTCGAATCACCGCCGACTGGTACACGTTTATGTGTCGTAGCAACAAATGTTGCTGAGACTTCGATCACCATTTCGGATGTGAAATACATTGTCGATTGTGGCAAAGTATGACGATGAGATTAATGACTAGAAATGCATCTTTCGTTTAGGTTAAAACAAAATATTACGATAAATTAACTGGCGTGTCCACATTTCGAATCGAATGGACTTCGAAAGCATCAGCAAATCAACGAATGGGTCGCGCTGGTCGAACAGCACCTGGACATTGTATGTTCTCCTTTTCTTTTTATTAGTTTCTATCGAGTTATTTCATTTAGGTTATCGTCTCTATTCATCCGCTGTGTATAATGATTCATTCATTGAATATTCACCACCGGAGATTGTCCGGAAACCTGTCGAGGACCTTGTTCTACAATTAAAAACACTGAATATTGATCGTTTAGCAAATTTTCCATTTCCAACTCCGCCAGATCTCAAAGCGATCGGTGTTGCTGAACAAATTCTCGTACAACTGAGTGCTCTCGACGAAAAGTCACCGACAAAAAAGATTACTGAATTAGGTCGGCGTATGGCAGCATTTCCCATCAATCCAAGATATTCGAAAATGTTAGTAATTGCTCAAGAAAATCCCGCTTTACTACCATATATCATCGCATTAGTTGCTGCACTAAGTGTCAATGAAGTCTTGACAAGTGGACATGTGAAAGTTAAGAAGGTAACACAGTTTAGATATGTAAGATACCAGAAAATGTGACGTGTCATTTTCTAGGACAATCAGGAAATTAGTGTTAGTTTAGACGATCTTAGACAACAATGGATAGGACAAGTAAGTGTTTTGAGAGATAGGGATGTTTCTAAGTAGTGGTATTTAGGGTGAAGCGCTTTCATTCGGTGATATGATGGTTTTGTTGAAAGCAGTTGGTGCAATTGATCATGGCAGTGCAAAAACTGAACTGTCGGTTTGTACTCATTATGGTCTACGACCAAAAGCGATGACAGAAATCCGGAAAATTCGTCGGCAATTAATACAAATCGGTAAGGCATTTTTGGATTCAAGTTTCTTCTTGTCACGTGGAAACTAAAGTATTTACTTTTTCCTGCTGAGCATCTAGCTTTTGTTTTTTCTCCTCGATCCTCTATCGTTATAAATCCACGAGAAAGAAAGAAAAAACGTTGTTTATTATCCATCCGCGCCCTTGATTGGAAGAAAATATCCACTTCGCAGCATACATTCTGAATAGAAGAGAGAGAAAAACAAGGGTAATAAACCATATATAAGTCAATATGTTTCACTTCTAGTAAAAACAATCCTACCTGATATAGCAGCAATACTTGATGCTCCTCTTGTACCACCGAATGAACAACAAATATGTTTATTACGTAAAGTACTTGCCGCTGGTATGGTGGATCGTTTGGCCAAGTAAATCAATATTCATATATCGAGTCTTAAAGACTCTTGTTGTTATTGTTTTTCTCTTAGACGACTGGAAGGACCTGTGATGATTAAAGGTCATAAAGCAAACAATGCTTATCAAGTAAGTTTAGTCGAAAGTTTTTATTTGTTCAGAAATAAAGTAGCTTGTGTGATATTTAGACTCTTCTACTTGAAGAACCAGTATTCATTCATCCATCATCGGTTCTTGTTAATGAATTACCACCATTTGTTTGTTACCAACAACTGCATGAGACTAATCGAATATTTATTAAAGGTTTGCTTGATTCTTTTGTCTTGACTAGAAACGATCGAACGAAATTTGATTTAGACATCTGTGCGATTCAGATGGATTGGATTGTTCAATTGAATCCACATTTATGCTCATTTGGTCCAATTGAAGAAAATCCACCACCACGTTATGATGAAATTCAAGATAAGATGCTTTGTTATCGTAAAGCATCAATTGGTCAACGTGTTTCATGGTCATTGGGACCAGCAATTGAAACATCGTTCTCACCCGATACAATCGACCGTTTTCGTTGGTTTGGAAAATACTTCCTCGACGGCATAGTCTGTCCGAAATTATTACAGTTTCATCCAGCTTTGTTATGTTCGTCAAATGCCATGGTAAAGTCTTGGGCATCGTTAATGGAACGCACACAAAAGTTTCTCAACGCATTAGTCGCGAAACAGATCGATAGTCGAGCGCAATTGAAAGAAGTTTGGTCAACTGAACCGAAGTGTAAGAAAACAGATTGTTTCGAATGTCTCCTTCAACATCGTCTGCTTATATAGATTTACTTGATGTGTATTGCACTTGGCTACCGGAATCATTACATGCTCAAGTCAGATCGCTTTGGCCGCCTCTATCGAAATAAATTCATCGTGTTTCAATTGAATGTTTCTTTCTTTCTTTTGTTTTGTTAACAAGAAACTGTTGTTTTTGTTATTGATTGATCAATTTTAGATAGAACAGTACAACGAAAATGCCTCGATTAGATAACGATATCAAACTTGATTTCAAAGATGTTCTAATCCGTCCGAAACGATCAACATTGAAAAGTCGAGCAGATGTTGACTTAACACGCGAATTTGTTTTTCGTCATAGCAAAAAAACTTATGATGGAATACCAATCATTGCATCAAATATGGATACAGTTGGAACATTCGAAATGGCCATTCAATTGTCGAAAGTATGTTTGTACTCCAGAACTAATAGAATATCATTCGTAGAGTTTTATTTAGTTGAAATTGTTTACAACAATTCATAAGCATTATACACTCGAACAATGGAAACAGTTCGCGGCAGAAAATAGCGGCATTCTTCAAGTAACCTATCGAGATGATTGTGGAAGGGAGATTTGAACATGATAATTGATTCGTTTAGAATGTGGCAATTTCTACTGGTATGACAGAAAATGATTTCAAGAAACTGCGGTATGTCTGGAGACACTGTTTATTTGTTTTTTTTTAATTATTATTCACCTGTTCTGTTGCGTTCTAGTGATATCATAAATGCTATTCCGGAACTTGATTACATTTGTGTCGATGTGGCTAACGGTTATTCGGAACATTTCGTTGAATTTGTTCGACTTGTTCGTAAGGAGTTTCCCGATAAAACGATATTTGTAAGATACATTTCGACTTTGTTGACATTTGAAAACTAAACTTTTGGTTTTTCTTTCAGGCTGGAAATGTCGTTACATGTGAAATGGTTGAAGAGTTGATTCTTAGTGGCGCAGATATAGTCAAATGTGGAATAGGACCAGGTTAGAAAGAAACTACATTCGAATTTTCGTCACCACTACAGTTTACTTTTAGGTAGTGTATGTACAACTAGATTGAAAACCGGTGTTGGTTATCCACAACTGTCATGCATTCTTGAATGTGCTGATGCTGCTCATGGTCTTGGTGGACATATTGTTAGCGTAAGTGACTATTAGAAAGCAACTGAATTGAAAAAAACTGAAATGTATACAGGATGGTGGCTGTACAAGTCCCGGTGATGTTGCGAAAGCTTTTGGAGCTGGTAAGAGAAAGGAGTGTTACGTTCTTGTGGATGAGATGAATGTACTTTTTAGGCGCGGATTTTGTTATGCTTGGTGGTATGCTTGCTGGACATGATGAAAGTGGCTCCGGTGAAATAATTGAGCGTAATGGACGTAAATTCAAGCTTTTCTATGGAATGTCATCGAGAACTGCCATGGATAAACACGTAAGGATAAGTTATTTACTCTACATTACTGAAAAAGAATGCTGGCGAACATATTCTAGTCGGGTGGTGTAGCTGAATATCGCGCATCGGAGGGCAAAACAGTTGAAGTACCCTATCGTGGTCCTGTCATTGGTACAGCTCAAGATATCCTAGGTAAACACATTCATTCTTGAATACAAATACTCATCTTGTGTATATTTAACAGGCGGTGTTCGTAGCTGTTGTACTTATGTAGGTGCTGGCAAACTGAAAGAACTGAGTCGTCGAACAACATTCATTCGTGTTAGGTAACGAATATATTTACTTCGTGTTGACTTTTTGTCTACGATTGTGTTCTTCTTTTTCTGTTTTAGTCAACAATTGAACGAAATCTTTACTCCGAATACAGTTCAAGGCTAAACCTGACTGAATTGCATTGCTTTTTCTCTCTCTTTTTCTCTCTTTCTCTATCTATCTTTCATTATAGTCACATTAGATGAGACAATTTTGAATAAAGGATGCACGTTTTCTTTTCCTCGTCGTCATCTTTCTCTTTCTTCTCTTTACTATCTATTCAAATGTTTGCTCATGTCCATTGTCAAAGGAGATTAACCATTGAACAATGTAAATAATCAGAGAGAAGAGAACGAAAGTAAATAGTAGAATTTGTCCAGAAGCAAAAAATGTTGTGTCGACAACGGTTCATGTTCGTACTTGTAATAGTTCTATTCAATTCATTAGCATATGCTCAGCGTAAAACGTCTTTACGAAGTCCATTCTCCTGCTTCAAATGTACACATCACGACAAACCACAGGAGATGAAAGAAGCGGTTTGTACGAAAAAGTTTGATCCCAGTAAATACACACAAGAAGAATGTATTAGTGAGAACGGACCAGGTAAATGTCTAAAATCCTATGCCAAAACGGAAGCACGAACAAAGAAACAAATTGAAGATGACGAACGCTCATTGACCATACGGAAATGTGTATCACAAGGTGAACTCGAATATTTGAAAAATGTTCGAAATATTGATACAAGCGACGGTTGTCACACAATACGTTCAACAAAAACCAAACATAAAGTATACTGTTTTTGTTCGTCAAATCTATGTAATCGATCGAACATAACTGTGTCAAAATCACTACTCACATTCATTTTTTGTATGTTCTTTCTAAAAATAAACATGTGAAAAAAAATTCTTCTCGAATGTCGAAGAACGTGTCATTTCATTTTACTCGTTACGAAAAACGTTTCTATTTACTTTGATCAAGTGAAAATTTGTTGTTACCGTTGTACAAAACAGTTTGAAAATGAAGAAAAACAACGCTTATATGGCGCCAAAGAAACGAGTTATCGTGAGTTTAGCCAGTCTATATTGCAATCAAGGCGACCTATCATTCTATTGATATGTTTAGACTACTGCTGTTTATCAAAATCCTGCAGACCCTGCTAGAACATCGCTTTATCACCATACGCCGCCAGATAATCGATCACGAAGAAAGTTTCTGACAAATTCAGAAAAGTCTGTCATCGATGTGAATTCAAACGGCGGAAACGATTTACCGGAAAATTTTCAGGCAACTTTTAAACGTGTTCAACCTAAAGAACCTCCCCAAAGACATAATTCGAGAAATACGCCATACAAACGTCTTTCAATACAACGTTTACACGTGAATCCAACAATCGAGTCGACAACAATAATAGCAGATGCGTCTATGCAAGATCGACCTACAGCTATCGGAAACAAACATCCATTTGTCCGACCATCTCAACAAGTGGATAATCGTCCAGTAGAGACTACAGCACCACCTGCGCAACCACCGAAACCGACTCGAGTAAAGCCAACATCAACAGCAACAGTGACTCATCAAACAGATCCGAGACAAGTGCGAAAACCTGTGAAAGTGCTTGATTATGTCGACAGAATGCCGGGAGACTCTCATGTTGTCAATGGACAGAATAGCACTCAAAAAACAGTAGTTGTTGTTGATCGCCGCCCACGAGAAGTTGTACAAACGCACGCTGAACCATTGGTACAGTATCCGAATGGACATAGAACATAACAGAAAAACAGCTCTCAGTTTTATATACTGCTTTATTTCTCTTGAATAAAGAATTTCTTGTAATATTCTTTTTTTGTGCTCGATAGCGCCACCTTTCGTTGATGGAGACTCAACAAACCTATCAAAAGCTTCTATTTCTCTTGAGGCCGATCAAGCAACGAACGAACGGAAAGTTGTAAGATAGATATTCTGTGTTTTTTTTAAAGATACTAATGGCGGATCAGGAAGATTTGCATAATGATAATGGTAAATTTCCCTATTTATAAAGTCTAATTGAAATTTTTTTCCTGTTGCATTATTCGTAGATAGTCAAGCTCATACGCTTGGCTCATCGTTTCTAAATCTTCCTCCAGTAAACAGATCTCCACGACGCGATCGTCAAACATTTCGTACAGCATTTGTTCATTCAGCCGCAATACTATTCATACTATGCTGTGGCGGTTGTGCTATTCTCGCCTATCAAGTATTAGAGCCGTTTCTCCGCAGTATTTTGTGGTCAGTGCTCGCTGGTGCATTTCTGTTCCCATTGAAAAATCATTTAACGTTTCACGCTCGTGAGTATCTTCGTCAATTAGATACAGATTCTCATGTATTGCTCTACGGCTTGTTTATTCTCTTGCCCTTGCGAACACTTGATCGAACAATCGAATCGATCGGTCCGCTATGCTTTCGGAATTGGAGTGGATTACTGTTTGTTGCACTATTTACAAGTATTAAACTATTGCTTCAAAGTGAAGTTCTGTATGGTTGGGATATGGGCATTTTCAGTTTGATTATCAATGGATTCGTATTTTTCGTTCATAAGTGCGACTCCGTATGGATAACGACATTGGTTATTGCTTATCTAATTGCGGTAATCATGGTTTATGATAGTTCTCCATTGATTAAAAGTCTACTGAATATCATTGCCGTACCTGTTTGGTTTATTCTGTTCATTTATCTTTCACAAGTGCTTCCGGTGACTTACCGTTGGATTGTTATCATTCTATCGATTGTTTTGATAACAGTAGGGTTCGTTGTTGATTCCAGTGAACATTTGAACCGAAATGTCGATCGTGAGTATGCAATTTATGAACATTTCGAGTTCAGGCGTTTTTCTGTTTGTAGAACCTGATGATACGAATGACCAGCCAAATCGAGCATTTATCTTCACTATTGTACGCGATGTCTTCTCTTGGATTCGATCTTATTTTGCAACAAGGCAAGCTGCAGATCAATCACCGACCACCGCGTTGTCTTCCGCTGTATCCGCACCATATTTCACCTTTGTACTTTGGTCACTAGTTGCCATTAAAGTTTATCGATTCTATGGGTATTTAATCTCAATTCTTCTTTTTGTCGTCATTTACAAAATTATTAAATTTCTTCTGATTAAAACGTATGATTATCTGATAAGACAGGAGGGTGTTCAGTATGTTATTCAACAAGCCATCCTCTTTCTACAAGTTCGGTAAGCATATGCTCGATAATTGTAAACAAATCGGAACTTTTGTTTTTTCCTTTTTCTAAAACCAGACGCGACGTTTTAACTCCATCACCTTTGTCCGGTCTTGTTCGTTGTTTAATCAAAGGTGACAAAAAAATCAATTATGGCTTGCAAGAATCGATTGATTATCTCGTTAGCGCATTCATGATTGTTACATTACTCGTCAGTGTTCTTCTTGGTACAATCCTTCTTCTTATTCAGGTTTGAATACACACAAATTAATCTTTCTACTCAATAGTTTTGATTTAGATTCATCACGAGAGTATTCATATGGTAAGAGTAACAAGTAATCTTATTAATGAAACCATTACACTTCATCAATCATTTCAATATATGTTACCGGATAAAGAACACGTTGGACAATTGATGGATTCAGCTGTGAATAACTTCTATTTTGTTGGAAGGAATTGGATTACTAAGCAGGTTCGAAATAGAGCAACTTTTCACCACGCATACTGAGACAATTGTCTGTTAAGATCAATGTTCTAGATCAAAATCATTCGCTAAATGCAAAACTTGAAGAGGAAGTTCTACAATTATGGGATCGTGTGTATTCTTACATGATGAATACGTCAACAATCTTATCACCAAATGAGAATCGTAGTGCGATTTTGTATTCGCCAAGCAATCATACATTGATAGTACCAAATGTGTTGAGTCAAATGCAAACAAATTTTGACTTTCATTTACACGATGCATATCGTTTAATTCGAGATAATCTCGGTTTATTACGTACAGTTCTGGATTCAATTTGGACAAATACAACTCTTGTGTTAACATTATTATCGACCATTGTTTCTTTACTCTTCACCGGTGGTTTTGCTTTGTTCAATTTCCTCGTTTCATTTTTTGTCTTTGTCACTCTACTCTTCTATCTGCTTTCGCATTCGGATCAACCGATTTATCGGCCAACCGAATGGTTGAATAACACGTTAGCAATCGGTGAACGTGGTCTTGGTAAAGCTGTCAACGATGCTGTAACAAGTGTATTTATTGCTTCACTTAAAATAGCTGCATTCTATGGACTTTACACTTATGTTCTACATACAGCTGTTAGTTCAAATCTTGTCTTCCTACCGGCTGTTATTGCATCGATATGTGCAGTTATACTGAAATCATACTGGGCTGCATTGCCTGGCTGTTTGGATCTATGGCTTGTCCAACAACGACCTATTGTTGCTCTAGTGTTGCTGCTTGGACAGATTGCACCAACTTACGTTGTGGATACTGCTATTTATAGTGAAGTGAAAGGCGGTGGACATCAAGTAACACTTTTGAATTAAAAATGAATGATAAAGTAGAGCATTGATTTCATTTTAGTATTTAACGGCCTTGGCTATCGCTGGTGGTGTCTATTATCGAGGAATTGAAGGTGCTTTGATTGGCCCAATTGTTTTGTGTTGTCTGTTAGTTGGTGTCAAACTATACAATGAAACAATGGCAACAACAGCATCTTCAACTCATGAGCAAGATCCGTCGACACCATGAACAAATCATACGAAACAAATACTCAACTATTAGTCGTTTCAGTGTTATCAAATGTAAATAATGTGTGTTTCTTTTCTGTGTCTTTATAATATGACGAGTTTGTTGCTCATCATAGAATTATTTTTCTATACAAAACTTCTAGTTTCAGTCTTTTGAATCGTGGCCGAAGAAACAATAAATTCCGCAAACCGATCTCGCATGTTCGTCATCTGCAAATCAAATACGGACTCAAATCCAGGGCAGATTGATTATACAATATTTCTGTTCTGCGAGTGCAATTATTTTCTAATGTATATCTTAATGAATCTCAGACGTTGTCCTTTTTGATACACTTCACATATTTTTCTTCCCAACTGTTTTTTTCTACGCCCTTCGTCTGTTTCGGACGCGCTTACATCACAAGCTGAGTATTTTTCGTTCCTGTATGTTTGAACTATAAACGCACAAACACTTGAAAGTTGCCCTAGCAAACTGCTGTACAAAATCACAATTCTTTCTTTCTTGTATAGCTGACGTCATAACAATCGTAGGCAAAAACATAGCGATAGAAACGTGACAATCAAAATAAGAAAAAAATGGATGTTTGTATTTTTTATCGCAAGTGTCTATCAAAAAAAATACACAACAATTGAAAAAATAATATTTTGAGTATTTGCATCTCTCTCTCTCTTAACTTTTGTTTCTAGTAAAACTCCCTCAAATAATTTCTTTTGCTCTACAAACAATGATTTTTGAAAGGAAACGAGATGAATCATACAGAATTTCAGAAGGATAACAATCACACTGTTCATTTTTGTTTTTCTTTCAATTATTTATGTAGTTGAGTGAGGGCAAATAAAACAACCGGCATTTTACGAAAACAGTTAATATTTTTCGATCACGTTCTGTTGACAGCACGTAAAAAGCGAACTTATTTTCATCTCTTGCTACTATTTCACATAAAGTTAACAAAGAAGATTAACTGAAGTCATGCAAGCCTATCCGAACGCTTACCCAGTCGCTGGCGCTCAGCCTGTTCGTTATATGGTGCCAGGCAATTATGGACAACCGTATCCACCATTTGTCAATCGATCATACGACCGCTTCGCTCTCATGCCAGCTACATATCGTGCACCAGCAGTACCACGTCCTGCATATTATCCACCTTCCTATGGACCAGGGTATGGACAAGGTGCAGGCGCGAATCAACCAGCTGGAAATCAACCTGCTCGAAATCAACCTGCTCAAACTCAACATGCACCAACAGTTACAGCGCCTAAACCTACAGTGCAAGCGCAGAGACCATCACAAGGAGGTTTATTCAATCCTAATCGAGGAAAGAAGAATTCTGTTTCATCAGCAACCGGATCGAAAACACCAGGTTTGAAAAAGGGTGCCAAGGAATTCA
Organism: Adineta ricciae; assembly: GCA_905250025.1. Taxonomy (NCBI): domain Eukaryota; kingdom Metazoa; phylum Rotifera; class Eurotatoria; order Adinetida; family Adinetidae; genus Adineta; species Adineta ricciae. Next base: position 182,315 of record CAJNOJ010000200.1, read on the forward strand.
AAGACACTGCATTCACCATCGAACCTGACGGATCGAAGAATGAAGCTATTCGTGGTCTTGTCTCCAATGATGATATCAACAATCTATTGAAACATAAAGGTACAAAAGTGAAAGTATCGAAGATTTATCGCATAACGAAAACGAAACCTGAAGAACTTTCGGAAAGTGAAGATGAAGCTCCACCTCCTCCAAAACCCAAAGCTCAACGTCCACGATCTCCGTCAGAAGATAGTTACTGTTCACTATGTGCAGCTGAGCAGTCACATGTTGATGATGATTGTCCTGAATGTCGTGCACTAAGGCAGCAAGTTCATGTCTATGATGATTGTCCCGAATGTCGAGCGCAAAGACAGCAAGTCCACGTCTATGACGATTGTCCTCTGTGCCGTGCGGAACAAGAACGTGAAGCAGCTCGACGGCAGTCAGTAAAATAAACTCCTTTTAATTTAGTTTTTCAAGCAAATGTAAAGATATACATATTTCGATTCATATTGTGAAGTTTTTTCTTCTGATAAATAAATTTTTTTTTGTATCAAAACTTCATTGAACTATTTCAACTGCTTGAAGACGATCGATAGTTTGAATATACTTATGGAGAATATTGTTGACTGCTCTCGAACTAATCAACTGGTGATACTCAGACCACTTACATGGCATCTGATGCAAACGTACGTGTGAAACCTTTTGTTTACCTTATGATATTTCGTTAGCTACACTTGTACTAAACAAACGAATCATTACTCATCTTCCAAGATTACATTTCTTTATCTGTCAAACAAAAGTCAGAGTACATGACGTTGATTAAGAACACAAAAGATAACTGTCTTCGACACATAGGAAGTGAAACGAATATCAACGAACACTAATCCTCTAAGCTCACATAGACTATTCCAACTCTTTTCAAATAGTCTATAGCGGTCGCAATCACTTCTAAGCTGATTAATAGAAAGACGTTTTTTCGTTATCTACCTTAATATATATTTTCAATTACTATGGATACTGACTAATCTTACAAAGCATTTTTTTATCTCAGCAACTATTTCTAATCGTTATCTGTCTGTTAAATACTTTTGTAAGTATTAGACAAAGGCATAAGTTTTTTTAAAGCGTAAAATTCGAACAATGCCTGTCGATTTAACATGTTTGGACGACTATCCACCGTTACCAGTGATCCCCACACTTGCCAATAATTCAATAGCAGCAACAACTACTCATCCGAGTTATAAACCAGGCGCTGGTGGTTTAGCTCAAACCATATCATCTTCAATTATCGATTCCGTCTTTTCCATCGATGATGTTCGAGCTTTGTTAAAAAAGTTATTCAGTAATGATATCAATTCATTGAATAATTACTCTGAAATAAGTCAAACGAAGCCCATGCCTACGATTATTCTTTACACAAGTATTACTCTGGCATTGTTTCTGGTACTCTCCTTAATGTTCTGTATCGTCTCATGTGTCAGTTGTGGGAAACGAACTACATATGTATGAAATTTGTACAGCATTACACGAAAGTAAATTTCTCTTTTCTCACTTCAGAAACACAAACAACGCCAATCGAGATCAACTCAAATCTGCATCTGTTTTCTGGTGCTTGTTTATCTGTGTGGAATAGGTGATATGATCTATGCAGCCTATCGTGTGAACAAATCTAAAGTCGATCTTGATAATACGATCCAATTCGGTAATCGAGAAGTTTATCCAAAAGCAGTTGCTGATTATTCAACACACATAATTCAACAAATTAAAAACTTAGACAACTATCTCGTTCAACGTATGTCTCATTGAGATTTCATTTCAACGTCTAGCATTCACTTGTTTTAGCGAATTCCATTCTGATCATGGCGTCGAAATCAATGATCGTTCAAACGTTCGATCGAATCTTGACAGACAGATACTACATTAGAAATATAAGTCAATCTCTGAATGGCATTGATGCTAGTATCAAAACTATCGATCAAATCGTGGAAAGAAGCGATAACATTTCTCAAGCAGCCAAAGATTTGTATAAGGCCGCCAAAGATGAATTTGTCTCGATGATTGAATCATTACAAGAGCCGTTAAACGAAGTGTGTACCTATGCTACAGATACTCAAACTGTCATCGACGCTAAGCTACTGCAAGCACTTGATCTTGTGCATCGAAAAGCAGTCGATATAATCGATCTTATCAGACGAGATGTTCTCAATCCGATAACATCGTCCGGCAGTCAAACGTGGATGGATAGTGATTTAGAAAAACAAATTCGAAAATATACGAATATGACTGAAACAATCTTTCTGATATTTCTGATCTTTCTTACTGTGATTCCAACTGGTTTTGCCATCCTTGTTCTACTATCCTGTTTGTGTGAAAGAGATCAAAATGATTCATTTAACAAAATACAGTAAGTATATTTCTCATGTGATTCAAACGCATTCCATTTTGTAATTTATAGCAATCAGATCGGAATGAAACGTATCGAGGCATCATCTAGAGATTCTATGTAAGTTTGTAAATGCCGTTATTGACCTTGAAAAAATATCCCGAACTTCTTTACAGTTCGGACTATTCACAGCATAACGATGAGTATGAATATAATGGTTCGGGTCGATGCGGTGCATTGGCTTGTTTCATGCGTGTAGTATTCACTCTCATGATTATTATGCTAATTCTGATGACAATTGTAACCGGCGCTTATTACACACTTGATCTCGCAGTGCATAGTGCGTGTCGAACAGTACATAATGATCGATCATTCTTGATTCCCTTTGTCACTGGTAACTATCTACACGAAAGGTTGTTTTCATGTATTTCTGATTGATTTGCGTAGAACAAGTGATTGGAACCAGTGGATTTTTTACGAATAAAACTGAATTGGACACAATTGCTACGAATATAATTGACGATTGTCAAGACGATGTACATTTTAGTTCGAGATTGCTGAATAACTATTGGCCGACATTGCAGCGCTACCTTACTGATATGATGAATGAATTGAATAAACAAGTTTATGATCAGTTTATAAAATCTATTCATCAAATCGATATACCAGATGAAATTCGATTATTTGCTGAATTTGTTAATCAAACAAATATACTGGATATTTCCAATGAAGTCAAACAGATCGACTTGGATCTAAATGCACTCAATATCGCATTTGTGAAGGTCAATGCCAGTGGATCAGTACTACCCGAATATGTTATCCGTCCGACAGTTATTCAAGTAGGTTCAGTCACTCTCATTGGTAAACATATGTAACTTGTTTTCATTGTTTTAGTTCCAAAATTATCTAGAAAACGTGGTCAAAGCAACGTCCGATCGTTGTCCGCTACCATTAGATATAATTTATAAGATAGATAACAAAGTTTGTCATCAATTAGGTAGTTCGCTTAGCGGTCTATGGTTGAGTGTGTTCTTCTGCATGTTTTTGACTATCTTTGGTCTATGTATCTTTGGTATTTGGGTTTACAAACGATCAGTTTAACTATTCCAATAACTTTTTTTTTGTATGAGTTTGCTTTGTTTTATTCAAACGCATGAGAAATAATGTATTTCATCTAATGATTTATTTTCAATTATATTTCGGGTCTAAACACACACAATAAGTTATATACAACACGGACAAACAAAACCACATATAATATGTATCTACAAAGAAGAAGAAAAGCCCGCCGATTGTATCAAATTTAACCACGTGTATTTGCGACATTTTCTCGTTCATCAAACTGATTCAAATCTAGTGTAAGACAATGACTAGTAATGCAATCGCCGGGCTAAATGGAGAACAAATTCAACATAAATTTCGAACGAAAATGAGCGGAAATTACATACTTCAGGATAAATACCGACGAGTGCATCAGCACGTGAATAAAATTGTTCTTTGAGCGAAATAACGATACATTGAAATTCAGATGCCGATTGTTCACGAATAAAATCAGCGACTTTGCCAATATTTGTATTGTCAAGAGCAGCATCAACTTCATCAAGTAAGAAGAATGGTGCTGGTTTAAAACTAAATCAAAATTAACTCTGTATATCGAAGATCAAAGACAAATTTCGTCGTACCTTCTTAAAGCAAACAGTAAACAGATGGCTGCAACAGTTTTTTCACCACCAGATAAATTTTCCATGGCTTGAAAACGTTTTCCTGGTGCAACACAATTGTATGTTATACCACCTCGATAAGGCTCCTCAGCATCTTCCGCTGTTAGACAAGCGACGGCTGCTTGAGAATTCGTTAACGATTTGTAAATATCATCGATACATGTTGAAACATGTTCGTAGAGAGCGTTGAATCGATCATAACGTTCTTTTTTGATTTTTTCAAATGCTTGCCGCGCACGCTTGGCTGCATTACGTGCCCGTTCAAATTCGGCGTTTGTCAAATCGAACGTTGTTTTCACTTCGCGTGAACGTGCGTCAATAGCTGATGTTTGTGGTAAATGTTTTTGTAGTTGGATTTCAATATCCGACATCTGTTTGATCAATAATTTTTCTTCTTTATCAACTTGTTCGTAATTGATCTTTTTCAAATCATCGCGTAGACGCTTGTAGTTCAATTCAAATTTGTCTTCCGTATCAAAAATCTGTCGACTTTCAAATTGATTGGTTGAATTTCCATCACCGTTCAATATGTTCGAAGAATCCGTCGTGAATGTAGATAAAGAACTGCCTTGAGTTTGAATAGTCGTTGTATCATCGGATGACGAAGTTTCGGCGAGTGATATCGCAGCCATTGAACCGGCATTACCACGGAAAGGTAACGAGATTTCATTGAGCTAAAAGAAACGAGCACATGACATTAACGAAATGAGTTGAACAAGCATACCTTCGCTGTTCGAAAGAAATTGTGTCGATCGTGTCGTAGTTTTTCAATGTCACTTTCGATCAATTGGAGACGTTTTCGTTGTTCATTATAGTCTTTGTTCAGTTGAGCAGCACGTTTTGTACAGTCGGATATTTCCCGTTCTTGAAACTCGATCTTTTTCTTTTGATCAAGTAGTCGATCTTTGATTTCGCCAATTTCATGCTGTAAATCTTCAATAACCTAAAACGTTCAGTGATGAATCGAGAGAACATCGAAGGTGTTTTCACTTACTTTACGATACTTCTTTTCATTCTTTTGACATTTTTGCAGAGCATCTTCTAAGGTGACGACTTCCCGTCGAACTTGTTCAACATGAGCAGCCGTATCTCGTGATCGTTCAAATTCCAGCATCGTCTGGATCTTTGTGATTTGATTTTCGAATTCCAAACGTTCTTGAGCACGTTTCTCCGCCGCTTGCAATTCCCGATCTTCATAAACACTACAAACAATCGAAGAAACAATCGATCCATGCAGAGTGAATCGAAGACTATCTACCGAATATTAGACACGTGAATCTGTTTGCAGAAATCAGCGAAAACAGCATCTTCAATCTTGTTCTTTTGGACACGCAATTTTGATATACGTTTTTCGCGTTCGTTGATGGCTGCTTGTAAAGCTTTGATCTTTGGCTAAAAACAAATATTGCACATTGGTGACTTCTTGAGTCTATTCAAACTAACCTCATAGACTTCGAGTTTATCATTGAAATCAACGAGGTCTTTTTCGATGAGAATTCTCTGCTTCTTTTCTGCTGTTTCTCGATCTGTTCTCGAATAACGTAATCGACTTTCTAATTGTTGTAGCTGTGCTCTAAAAGAAATGTGAACATTGACTTTCCTTTGATCGTCTTCAGGTATATGGCAACTTACCGAGCGTTGATTAATTCAGCTTCACGTCGTTTTTTCTTCTGTTGTTCTTTGTATTCATCAAATAATTTATCTTTACGGTTGCGTAAAGCATCAAGATGTTTCTCGTCCCAACGTTTTGCCCGAGCTTTCAACTCACTACAACGAAAAACGTAAGTTATTGTTTGAGAAAGTCTACTTTATTGAATTCTCCTTACCTTGAACCACCGGAAATCACACCTGATTTACTAAACAGTGTTCCATTTAACGAAACAACTTTGTTCTTTTGACTTCCACTTTCATAAGCAAGTCGTCGAGCATCGTCATCATTATCACAAACAAGAGCATTGCCACACGCATATAAGATTGCCTTGTAATATTGTTTATCATATTTAATAACATCAAGAACTAGTTTCACATTTCTTGGTTCTTGTAATTCTCTAAAAGAAAAAAAACAGAAACAGGACCTATTTATTGCTATGCGGAAAGAAGAAAACAAACCGAAGTTGCTCATTCACTGGCGTTACTTTAATGTAATCCAGTGGAAGAAATGTTTCCGGCTCATATCGATGTTCCTTCATATAACGTAAACAAGATTGAACTGTTGTTTCACGTTCGACGACAATAGAATCCATATTACGACCAAGAACTTTAGTTATAGCCATTTGAAAACGTTTGTGAGTTGGTTCGCAGAGATCAATCAAACGACCGTACTAAATTGAAAGATAATCGTCAATATTTGCACATATGCGATTAGAAAGTGTGTCAATGACTTATTTTGCATAATGAGTACATACCACGCCTGGAAATTGTTTGAGATTTTCGATAAGTTCCGCACGTCGTTGTGCACGACTTGTTTCGTTTCGATCAGACTGTAGGAAAGTGAACATTGTTCGGTAGAAAGAACTTTTTGTTTGAACACAAAACTTACGCGCGCATCGCCGATTTCCTTATTGACTTGGTCGAGTTCTTCTTCGAGTTCCGCACAACGTTTTCGTCCTTCGGTAACTTCTTTTTCGAGTGCTTCTACATTTGCCTGTTTTTCGTTGAATTCTCGTTCGAGGTCACTAAAAGCCATAGATCAGAATTGTAGAAATTCATCCGTATACTTACGCAATATAACCACCCAATTTATCGATTTTGCCGTTCAATTCTTCGATGCGTAGTTCGGTTTGTTTGATTCGAGCTTTGTGATCTGTTTGACTTCGTTGTTCTTGTTCAAGATTTGTTGTATCGACTTGTTGTTGACGATCAATGGAATCGTATTCTTCACTGAATTGTGTCATTTTCTTCGCTGCTTCTTCTTTCAATCGTCGATATTCTTTCATCTAATCACATTTTCTCCTTCTTTCTTCAATCGCTAAATGAAACGAATCTTACTTGATTCTCTTCTAAAGCTAAGTTTCGACCACTGTGTTGAGATTCATCTTGAATTTTGTCTTCGTATTCTTTTCTCATCCGTTCGACTTCGTGTAGGTCTTTTTCATATTTAGCAACTTCTTCATCGTGTGCAGCATGTGCTTTTTCAGCTGCAGCGAGCGTTTTCCTAGAATGAAATTGTCGCTAGCTTTTGTTCGAGTTTTATTCTTTGTTTTTACTTGGCTAGATCAAGTTTTTTCTGATGATGAGTGGAATTCTCTTTTGCTTTGATGTAAGTCGGTCGATTTTTATTGATTTGTGTTTCCTGAAATAGGAAAAATGTATCGAATTGATTAAAAGCATTCCGGTCTTTTGAATAGTTCAATCTTTACCAAGTCTTTCACTTTTTGCTCATCATGTGCAAGTTCTTTATTGTAATGAGCCAGTTCTTTCTTCTTCGTTTTGATATCTTCATCCGACACTTCTTTTCGTTTCTCCAATTTTGCTACTTCGTCTTTTTTCTTTTCGGCAATGTCGCGCTTTTCGGCTAACTCTTGTTTATTATGGTATAATTGGAATAATTTCAATTGTAATTGAAGTTCGTCCTTAAAGAAACCAATCCAAAAGTTATTCAAAAACCAATCCGATGCTTTCTTACATATTGAGTTTTCAATGCTGCATATTTCTGAGCAACTTCTTTTTCCAATCGGACTTCCTTCTTTTGCTTTTCAACGCCTTTTTTCTTCTGGAAATTTGCATGAGTATCCTGTTCGGCTTTGTTTTTCTCTTGTTTAGCTTGTTCATATTCTTCGCGTAATTCTCCACTACGACTTAGTTCTTCGAACATAGCCGTGAACTCTTTTGGTGTTTTCATTGCAATCGATTCGACTTGACCTTGAAAAATAAGAAAGTTCTTTGCTTTCGGGATGATGCCCATATTTTCCAGTTCTTCAGTATATTCTGTTGCTGATAACTGACGGCCGTCGACACGATATTCGGATGCATTGCCGACAATTAAACGCTGAAAACGCTTTTCATGTTCCGTACGCTCACCATGACGGTCAGTTTTGATCGACACAAAAATTAGAGAAACCGACGCACGATTACTAACGGGTTTATTGATTGGTGCACCATGAATTAATTCCTTTTCGTAAGAAAAAATCATCCAGATGAACAGTTATGTGTATGTGAATAGAAACTTACAGATAATTTTCGCACACGTAAGCTTTTCGTCGGTTCACCCAAAACAAAACTGATGGCATCCATAAGATTTGATTTACCTGAAAGAAATACTTGGATATTCGATCTTCTTTACTTAGAGAGAACATACCCGATCCATTTGGTCCAATGATTGCTGTAAATTTTCGTAATGGTCCGATAACAATATGGCCTTTGTACGATTTGAAATTATCGATTTCGACGTATTTCAAAAAGTAACTCATGATTGTTAAAACAAAACGTGTGTTTTGACAAGCAGAATAACAATTAATACGAACAATGACTCGCCAGTCGAAAGAAACAAAGACCGTCGACAATCACTCTCATTGGTTACGCGAATTGGCCAATAATAATCACAAAGATTTCTTCTGAAGAATGTTTAGATTGAGAAAAATATTTTATCGAAATTTGCAAGAACTACATTGTTTTTATCTACAATAAAACTTCGTCTTTTCGCACAGAAAACCAGCGCGCACTACTGCCATCTACCGTATTCAGTTAGTGATATCATACTTCATTCAGTGATTTATTTCAAATAGTAACAAGAGAAAAATAAATAAATATTATATAAAAAAACTAAATAACATTGATCTTTTCTGTTTCAAAATTATTCTCTCGGCGATCATAAATTGTCGATGATAATCATTAAATAAATTCACAAGAGTTTCATTGAACAGAGTTTCCAGAAGTCGATTGAAAACCTTCCAATTACGACTTTGAAGAATAGTATCATGGATGAGATGTGCATCGCCAAATTCTTTGAACGAAGGACGATTCCAATAGCTAATATCGAAGGCTCGATCGAGTCGCCCACCACGACCACGCTCAATTATTTTGAAGTCTGAATGTTTCTGACGATAATCACCTAATAGCATTGAACATAGAATTTGATCCATAAACCAAGCTGCATCACCTTTGGCCATATTCATATCATAAACGCTCTGGAATTCACGTCGAGCGTAGAGACTTATGGTTTCAAAGGATAATGACATGTTTTCACTCAATAAATCTCGGATTTGTGTATTCGTCTGATTAGCAAGAAGTTCAGCACGCAGTGTGGACTCCAGCACCATCGCACGCCAACTTTTCTTCTTCATGTATATATGGCCCACTAGAAGAAAACGAACAAACTAATGACTGAACATAAGATACTCTCGAAAAAGAATTGCTATGTAACAAAACTTAAATATATTGAGACATTATTAAGTTGATTTAACGGAATATAATGACAAATGAAGTTTCAGCTGGTAAATATTATTTGTTTTCGTATCGAAAATCAATAGAAAGAAATTTATCGTCGTAATATTCTTTTTCCAATAAGCTATTATTCAATGAATATTATGCAGAATTAGAGAACGAATTCAATTAGAAGTTTGTTTTTATAAGCAATTTAGTGATAGGCAAATATGATCTAGAAGCAAGCTGATGAACGTTAAGCAAATATTGAATCACTTTTCATTCGAACAGAAGAAATTCATTATCACTTCTCGAGTGAGTAAAGAAAGACTTTTGTAGAGTATCTCACTTTCAAATGATTACTCTAGAGTATTCTACATGTGATATCTCATCAATGAGCGATGCACATATTTGAAAATGAAAATAGGCGAAATGTCCTTCTCTCGTGCAAGAAATAATCTTCTCTGTCGATGACGGAAAGAACAAGTTACGTTGGAACGCTCTAGAAAGTTCAAGGAGTGTGGATCTTGCTGACGAATCATGATGTGCACTAGATTTCTAGTTTAAGTTGCTACACCTTGTCAAAGAAAGGATCATTAATAGTATCTTATAATTAACAAAGGAAAGAATAAATGATATGACATACTTAGAAAAATGCAACCTTAGAATTAACTTTCAACTTGATCCAGGAGAATGCTACAGGAAGTCGAGTATATAATCAGATATGCTCATTATCGAAAGAGAAAAGAACTTGTTTCTGATGAAGAAAATTTTGCTCTTAGCAAGCTTCTCTTATAGTCGACTCACTTGGAAACATTCGGTATGTCTTTCCCCGTCGTTGAAATGTACCACAACAGAATGCATTGAAAATAAATCCATCCGTTCCATTAGTCGGACGGTAAGGATCTGGCTGTAATGGCATCAGATCGCTATCACTTGTTAGAATATCATCATTGTCGTTTACGATCGAGTCAGGTAAAAATCCCGAAAAAACTCGAACTAATTGTGATAATTTGATGGCATATGAAGCATTACATTGCACATCGATAATATATGCACCAACCTTCTTTAAATACGCACGTGATAAGTTTAATCGAGCTGTAAGAATATTCGGCATTGTAAAATCACCGACAAATATGACTATACTTTCGTATCCAATGCGAGTCCAACTCGAAGCAGTTATTGGTGTGTAGAATGAATACGCTTGCACTATCGCATGTATGGAACAGGCAAAGACTGCAAAACGACGCGGTCCACGTTTTCCAGGCAAATTAGTTGTAGCAGATTTTAATGTTACATTTGCGTTAAAAGGTTTTGTGTGAGATGCAGATGCTACTCGATTGGTTACATAGGAATGTAATGTATTCCAATTAAAATCTTTCGTAGAATAGAATACAAACGAAATACCAAGAAATGCGAAACATAGCACAAGAAAGACCCATTTCATTCGACTTGGTGTGTTCTAAACAAATGTGTGAGAAAGAAATATCCACAAAAGATTTGAAGTATACTGCTTGATTAGTTCTAGTTGACGTATTGGTGAGCATCGTCGTTTGAATCAATCGTTGTTCAATTCAATTCTCAATTGATTTCTTTTACACATCTATGAAAAGGAAGTAAATTGTTTAACGACGAACTACATATGCTTACATTGTCAATCATCTCCTCAAATGAGCATAGGTTAGTAATAGAACGAGAGTATGATGACGAGAGGCGAAAGAAGAAAAAGAAACACTAAGAAAAGAAAGAAGAAAAAATCTTTTTGGGTACATAAAGTGAAACCTAACATGTTGCAAAACGGTATTAAAATGCTACTATCACTTGTGAATACGTGTGTATATACAAACAAATAAAAATGAATGATCAAACACAGAGGGAAATGTTGTCGTCAGTAAAATAAAAGAAAGCTTTAGTTCCAATCAAAAACTAAACCGATCAATCGATTAATCAAACGTGGCGGAACAAGACGATTCTGACGTATAGTTCTACTCAGTTTATGGCGTGTAAATAAAATAAACCTTCCATAGTTTCCTTACGAGAAGGAGCACTGTTATGTGCAGAACGTGAAAGAAAAAGCAATCGGTGCGATGTTTCGTACTGATTGTTAGTTTTTTAAACACATGTGAGAGAAAAAAAGTCGAAATTCACTTTAGTTTTAAAATCGAACTGAAATGGTGAGTTGTTACATGAGTTGATTGGCAATTTCGTTTGTCTTTCGTCAACACCTCGCGAATAAAATAAAATTTTTGAGTAAATGACGTATAGTACAATATTTGAAACGGTCTAATTTCACCTCTTCTCGCTGTCTCTTGTTGTAAAACTTGTGCAGCAAACTGATGTCCATCAATCGGTTGTATGTATAGACCTAATGTCAAAAAGTGACTGTTGCCTGAGCTGTTTGAATTTAGAAAACTGTGTTGTATTTTGTAAATATTATTCGAAAATTCGTCTTTTACATAAAAATTCGTTCTCAATTTGAAAAAAAAAGCAACTTTTATTGCATAAATTTCCTTTGACGTATATTTGTATCATATCATATAAGCTATAGAGAGAACATGCGTCTCTGACGAAGCAGCCAAGCTGAACGGCAATTTTCAATAGGTACTGTTTCATTTGAAGGCGATGTAAAGGGTAAATATTAAATATTTAGATGGTTTTGTCAATGAATATTAATTACTGTCGCGTAAAAATCAATATGAAAGAAATGATTTAAGTCAATCACTCTGTTCTTTATTTCATAGGCTTCCAAATTGGTTTATTATTTAGCAAGTTTAACCATAGTACTGATTCTCTTCCTTGTACTTTACAAAACACCGAGAGCAACAATATGGCTGGAAATTACTTTTCCGCCACCGGCTCTTTCAACAGTGACTTCACTTCCGACGACAAGAGTACAAACACCTACGAAGAAAATCTCAAGTCCACATCGACGCTTTGCCATATTTTCATCTTCAATTCATTCACAACTTCGTTCCTATATTTTCTATACTCCTATTACAGCTGCTGCATGGCAACGCTTGGGTTACGGAGTAATTGTGGTATTCACTGGTGATTTTACTAATCGTAGCAATGCATCGTTATCACCTCAACTCGCTTTGTCACGTGCATTTCTCCAACGATTAGGAGCTTATACACTCGATTTTCAATGCGATTCGTCATATTCAATAAAAATGTCACAAATAGTACGCATCTTCGGTGGTTTTCTTTCAGATACAATCGTTAATGATACAGATTACATCCTTACAACCGATAGTGACATTATTCCAATAGAACCATCAGGTTACGAAATAGCTGATAATACCGATGGATTTATCTACAATGCTCTGTGCTGTGGGTCGTTTCAACGTCATAATAGAACATACGATATGTATCCGATGAGTCACATATGTCTTCGAAAACGAATGTGGCGAGATATGTTTATTGAATCAGACCAGCATAAAGCACTTTTGAACGGAAGTTGTCCGTCGTTAAATACAACTCTGCTTTCCACACAAGCACCATTTTCGTTCGAAACCGTCAGCGCTTATACTCGCTGCGAATTTGACAGTTTATACGATTCGAATATGAACAAAGGCGATGCAGCATGGTATATGGATCAAGTGTACTCTTCCATGTTAATCAATGATTATTGTCGAAATCATTCAACTGTGAACATAGATAAACGTCAGAAGAAATCCAAACGTCTCGATCCACATTTGCCATCGATGATGTGGGACATGCCGTTTTTCTCAACGTTTGGTGATGCTCATTTAATACATGATGAAATCTTTGATTCCTATCGATTCGTGCCATTTCGAAAGTTCTTGAAGTTTCTTTTCAATTCATCATTAGCGGGAGAGTTTGAGTTCTATTATAAAAAATTTTTGTCAACTTTGAATGATCTTCCTCAAGATCATTGAAAAGCAAATATACATCTCGTTCCTGTCTTGAATATTTTCCTTGAATTTTGATCGTATGCAGACGAGTGAATAGGATGCGTCCACTTGAGAAAAATGAGAATGATTCCGCTACCAAGTAGACAGATTGATTAGTTCCATTCACTGATTTTTCAATTGCTCAATGTCGACAAACGACACGAGCGAAATTCGATTAATCAATGAAGTTCTCTTCTTCTTTCCTAAATGAAATCGTCAATCGAACATCTATTCCTTACTCAATATATTTCCTTTCAAGAAAATTTACATCTATATCTCGAATAAGCATACAGCTGTTGGTGATCATGTATTCATACCAAAAACATTTCTTCGAAAGAAAAAAAATGTGATTTTCCAGCTAATTATTTCTGTATTCAATCACAGCATTTATTCCAAATAGATTTTTTTTTGTATACATATGGATCTCTAATAAGCAATTATCGACAAGTTGCCGTGACAATTGTTCCCAAGAGAGCTTATCCGTTGTCATTGCTTCGGCACTAATCTTGCTCTCGTCTATAA